>VWZI01023541.1:96900-459567 GCA_013396835.1 Psilopogon haemacephalus
CAGCGCCCAGGCTGTGCCCCCCAGCAGCGCCCAACAGCGCCCAGGCTGTGCCCCCCAGCAGCGCCCAGGCTGTGCCGCCCAACAGCGCCCAGGCTGTGCCGCCCAGCAGCGCCCAACAGCGCCCAGGCTGTGCCCCCCAGCAGCGCCCAGGCTGTGCCCCCCAGCAGCGCCCAACAGCGCCCAGGCTGTGCCGCCCAGCCCCATTGTCCCCGCTCTGCCGCGAAATGCTGATTCCATTCTTGGCAGCCGCGGCAAAGGGCCCGGCTGTGTCAGACCCGCGGTGGAGCAGCTCCCCGTGCTCTCCGCAATGCACACAGGAGTCTAATCACCGGCAGGCCCTTGGGCTTTCGTGTGCAGGGACCCCTGACAGGTAGGCCTGAAAGCAGGAGGGGAAACCACTGCGTTCCCATCAGTCATTCAGTGCCTGCTTTGATTATGTTGACGCAATTTTTGTTTGTTCCTAAACTGCGACGGGGAAGTGTTATTAATCACTTTAAAATGTTTTAAAGGCCGTGGGGGGTGCTGCGGGGCCTTCTCCCGCCGGCCCTTAAAGCCCGGCCCGCAGTGGCTGCAGCCCCTGTGGCGGGGAGCGCCGGGCCCGGCATGGCCGCGCCGCGGGGCCTGTCCCTGCTGCCCCTGCCCCTGCTGCCCCTGCCCCTGCTGCCCCAAGCCCTGCTGCCTCTGTCCCTGCCGCCCCAGTCCCGGCAGCCCCAGGCCCTGCTGCCCCAGGCCCTGCTGCCCCAGGCCCTGCTGCCCCAGGCCCTGCTGCCCCAGGCCCTGCTGCCCCAGGCCCTGCTGCCAGCCCTCCTGCGGTTGTTGCTGTTGCTGCTGCTGCTGGCAGGCGCCATACAGCGACCAGGAGCCGCCGACTTCTGCAGCTGGAGGGGCAGGTAGGCGAGCTTTGTTGGCTTGTAACTCATTTCGCTATTACGGATTTGATTATCCTGAGCGCCCTGAGCCAAGGCACCTCCTCTGAAGGCAAGGCAGTCACGGCGGCGTGAGCAGGGATGTTTGTCAAACAGCCAGCTGGGATGTTTGATTCTCTGCACAATTGATGCAAATGATGCCTTCAGCCTGACTCTGGCTGCTGATGCTTCCATTCTCAGACAGCAGCTAGGGTCATTTGGGGAGAAGGAGGTTAATTTGTGCTCTATGATTTCAAACAAGGCTGCAGATAAAGCCACCTGGAAAGTTCTACATGTTGTTCATCAGCTCCCAAAGTGTCTCCTGATCATGAATGCTATTTACTTCTGAGGGAGAAAATCTCAAACCTTTACATTAAAAACCTTTAACAAGCTCTTATTTTATCCAATCAAATCATATTCTAATTCTTCTTGGTTCAGTCTCCTCCAGAGAAGGAGACTCCGCAACCTCTCTGGGCAGCCTGCTTCAGAGTTCCAGCACCCTCACACCAAACAAGCTTCTCTTCATGTTCAGATGGAGCCTCCTGTTACTGGGAACCACTGAAAAGAGCTCAGCCCTATCCTTTTGCCCCCCAGCCTTTAGCTCTTGCTGAATGTTAAGCAGATCCCCTTTGAGGCTGGTCTTCTCCAGTCTCAACAGCCTCAAGCCTCTCAGCCTTTCCTTCAGGCCCCTCAGCATTTTTGTAGCCTCTGCTGGACTGTCCCCAGTCTCTCTTGGGCTGGGGAGCCCCAAACTGGACCCAGTACTCCAGCTATGACCTCACCAGTGCAGCGTATGGAGGGAAGAGAACCTCTCTTGACCTGTTGCTCACTCTCAATGTACCCCAGGAGACCTTTTGCCTTCTTGGCCACAAGAGCACACTGTTGCCTCATGGTGAGCTTGCACAACCTCAACTAGTTACCTGCTGCTCCATAGCCAACTCCTGTCTCCTTCACACCTAGTGGTGAAAGGATCTATCCAAGCTGTTTCCCACGACCCAGAGCAGCACATGTCCCAGGTTGATGTCAGTGCCCACAAAGTCTACAGGCAGAAGAACAGAATTTTCCAGCAGGATGATGCCAGCGGTGAATGGCGAGGCCTGATCCGAACCCTGCTGCAGTGTCAGGTGAAGGAGGGAGGTGGAGATTTCCTTTTCACCAGCAATGAACATTTTGGTGAGGCTTGGCTAGGCTGTGCCCCTCGCTTCAAAGATTTCCTGGTCATTTGCCAAGCTGCCAGGCAGAGAGGAGCCAACCCGTGTGAGTTTCAGCTCAACTGATGGCACTGACACTGGAGCTGGGAAAATTCATCCCAGGCTTTGGGTGCTGCGTCTTAAATGGATTGGACACCAAGGACTAAAGCTGAACAGTTTCACCAAACTCTGGGTCCTGAAGAACTTCCTGAAGATAATGGCTCTGAGCTCTGTAAACTCTGACTTCTAAACCACAGTTGCTTTACCTGCATTAGTTTCTCCTCTTCACATCTTAGCCTCACAAAACACCTGTGGATTTTGGGGGGTTTGTGGTTAGAAAGCAGCTTGTGCTCAGTGTTGCAAAATTCTAATATCTTTAGATATTTTGTTGTTCAGATATTTTGTTGCCTCCACTGGACTCTCTACAGAAGTTCCCTGCCTCTCTTGAACTGGGGAGCCCAGAACTGGACTCAGTACTGCAGAGATGACCTCAGTAGGGCAGAGCAGATCAGTTCTGAGTTCTAGTTTCAGAACACCAAAGTGATAATTTGGGGGTATGGAATTCCTACTCCTGTAATTAATACAGGCATACTTGAACTATTTATCACTTAGTCTCAGGCTAGAACCCTGCTAACACTTGAGAAGCCATTGCCCTGTCTGCAGGGAAAGAATCTCTCAGTAGTTCAGGGATTATTCTGTCATCCACAGGCAAGTGCCTGAAATGGATCAGGGGCCAGCAGGAACCATAGGGGCTGCAGATCTGCTCCCAGAGCAAGAGCCCTCTGCACTGTCCCCTGCAGAGGCTACAGCAAGATTCAGTGTCCTTACCTGTGCCAGTGCCAAGACTAAGGACTGCCAAACTGCTCAAGTATCAGCTTTGTGCAAAATGAGTGCTTAGCTTCAACCCCAGGGGATTTACTCCTGCAGCAAAGCCACTTCTGACTCCAAAAGAGAACCTGTTACACTGCACTGAAGTATGCTGATCATTTGATAAAAAACTTCGTGTTTGACTTTGTATAAATGCAACCAGGCACAAATTGCCTTGTTGCACTCAGGAGGATAAAAGCAGGACTTGCAGGCCCAGAGCTCTAAGGCATAACACAGACAAACAGGGAAACTCTTTCTAAATTGAGGGGGGAAAACCTAACCCTAACACACACACAAACCCTAACCTAACCTCCCTCTGTCAAGATCTACTTGATTTTTTAAATGGAAGGAATGTAGGTGGTGTAAAAAGTACAAACTCTTTTCTTCCCCTGCAAAGCATTGAGGAGTTAAATCCAAACACAGACAAAGCACAGCTCACTCCCCTCCCTCAAGTTCACTTGGACTAATTTAGGACCAGGCACTGCTCAGGATGATATTTTCACCTAAATTATCTGCCTCTTATCAACTAGCCCAGCTCCCAGAACTGCCTCTATTTTATGTAAATGGGATTGTTACACCCTCAAATGCTACAGGAATGTGCCTGCCACACAAAGTGGCAATGAAGGGTGTGGATAAATCCATCGCTGGCCATGTAACAGCCTCTGAGGGCAGCCTGGGAAACACAGGGCTGACAGATGTGAGCCTGGAGGAAAGCTGAATGAGGAGCTGGCAGACCACCATTAATTGGCTTCTGAAATAACTCCTTTTTGGTTTGTTTTTTTTTTTTTTAACCACAGTTCTACTTGGCTGAGCAAGGCTCACAAACTGCCGAGTTGAACGTTTTAATAGCTGCCAAGGAAAACCTAAATGAGATGAACTTTGAACAGAAGTCACCCAACAACATGGGTTTAACTGATTGAGAAACAGCATCCAATCAGCTGGGGAGAAACTGGGGAGGGGGGGCAAGAAATGGGAGTGTATTCTCCCAAACCTTCATCAGACTAACTCATCTGCAGAAACTTCAAGCAGAAAAGTCAATTTTTAGCTTGTTTTGTAGATGCTTTTGTTCTGGCTTGGTTTTGAAGTCTATTGAGCCAGCAGAGCAGCTCCCTGTTGAGCTTCTTACTGCTGGCCAGGTGGAGAGGCAGCAGCCTTCTAGTTTGATTTCAGTGAGTGATACTAGGAACCATCATCCATTGCTGCTTCCAGCTGTAACTAAAGCTGGCAGATGCCAGCCATCACCTAAGGCTTTGTTGAGTGATCCCACTGCACACCTTGAGTCCTCAAACCATCATCCCCAGCCGATGCCTAGATGTAGTGTTCCCAGTAAAGGTTGTGGAGCTCAGGTGAAGTTGGTGGTTCAGGACAGCATTTGATAGCCCAGAGGATATCACAGCCTCTGCAGCTCTCCTCCTTTCCTCTCCACCCCAGTGCTTGTGCAGGAAAAGAGCAGTCTGTACCTTCTTGCTTCAACTCAGAGCACAGAACCAAACACCGAGTGAGGGTTTGCCATCAGCGTTTATTGAATTCAGACCATTAAGATTCTTACACTGCAACAGCTGAGAAAAACAAGCAAGAGGCAACTCCTAAGCCAGTGACAGGCACAGCCATAAACCAGATGGCATCAAATGCATGGCTGCTGCCCTGCCAAGGCTGCCCAGCTGGCACATGGCTGACAAATGAATACAATCAGCAAGCTCAGGCTCACATAAACATTTCTTTTTTTTTTTTTTTCCCCCCCTAACTGCAGTATTTTATTGATGTGTTTGATGGAAGAAAGGATTCAAACACAATGATGACATTTTCAGAGAGCGGAAGTTTCTGCTACTTGTGCAATTAGTATGCAAAGCATTTAATGCAAATCATAATTACCAGAATTAGTTCTTTTTTTCTAGACTGGCTAAGTTAGGTTCTCTTATGGTATAAAAAGAGAAATATAATTAAAACAGATGCTTTCATCTACACATTGGTTACAAGCACTACAACTTTGATAGTCAATGACTGAGTAAAATCACTCCATTTTTTGTTGAAGAGGCTTTTAAACTACTATTTATCTTGCTATAAATGATTTTTTCTATCACCCCAATTACTTGCTCTATCCAAGATATCTAAAGCTAACCAAAAGAACAGTTTTTGGCAATGGAGTTCTGCAATTCCCATTTCAGTCTGAACCAAGAGAACCTATCCTCTCTAGTCATTCATGACCCAAAGGAAAGCAATCCAACCAGGGAATCAGGACTACAGCAGCAGGCTTCTTTCACTGCCTGTGGTAATCCACAACACCTACTTTGCTGGTCACACACCAAAGCAAGTTTAAAGAACGCAGCCTGGTGCAGCGTGGAGTAAGAGCTGCTCTGCTCTGCTTTGCTTGTCACTCCAGACTATGGCCAAAGAAGCCCATAGACTTGGAGGTTCATACCAACACCCCTACAAAGGCAAGAAGCAAGAAACACAAAATGTGGACGTTGTCCACTGCACAAACCACTGGAGCACCTTTTCTCCATCAGCAGGGGGACAGAGCACTCCTTCAGGACCCTTCTGAGAGGATGTGCAGCCCTGTGGCACAGCCAGGCAGGGATGCAATGTCTCAAAGGAAACTGCTCTTGGCCCTCACTGCTGAAAAACTGCAAGTGCAGGAAAAAAAGGCTAGCTCCTGGCAGGACACAGCCTCCTGCAGGACACAGCCTCCCCCTGCACCTTTGGAAGTGTTCTGCTTAGTTTGCTAGTTTCAGTGCTGGACTGTGCTTTGGAAAGCTGAGACCCTTGAGATGGTACAACTGCTCCAGACACAGCCATGGCACTTTGAGGTCCACCATCAATTTCCTGTCCTGTTCTGCCCCAAGAAAAGGAAGTGTCTTGTCAGACTGATGCTATCCTTGACAAAGTACCAGGACTTTACAAACCAAGTGATAGCAGAAGCACTGAGCTTGAATTCCTGCAAGTCTCCCTCTAAAGCAGTTTGGCTAATGTGAAAGGTAGTCACAGAGGTTCTTCTGACCCTTCTAACAATTCCATTCCAAACTGCCAGCAGTAGCTTTGTGGCTTATTTCACCACATCCCCTGAGGGGAAGTTCTACAAATCAAAGTCCAGGAGAACTCTCATGTAAGCTTCCCTTTGTGGGCTACTACAAGAAACAAGAGCTAAAAATAAGAACTAAGTCTTATTTCTAGCAAGTTGAGAGGCATCAACAAGGCACAGCCCCAATAACTACGAGCCCCAAACACCTTGACTGCCTACTGACTGTTTTAAAGTTGTAAGTAACAAATGCAGAGGTCCAGATTCCTCTGCACGTGGCCAGGACTTCTGAAGACACAGCACAAGCAGAGCACACCAGGAGAATTTAAAACCCATCCCCAACTATTCAGCGTGCTGACTTCCTGCATGTTTCAGAAGCCTCGCTTGGCTACCCACAAGCTTCATGCAGAGAGGAAACAGCATTTTCCAGGTCCTGTGCAGAGGTCCTCAAGCCAGAGTCCCAAGAGCACACTGGAAATTCAGCTTCTCCCACTCACATAACTGAAGATGCACCAGCAGAGAACATCCTGCCTCACAGAGAGGCTGACAGCAGACCCTGCTTTAAGTGAACAGTGCCTTTATGCTCCCTATACAAGCTAAACATGCAGCCCCTGAACTCCTCAGCACACTAAATAGCCCTCTGAAGAGCCTTCAGTGTGAAGCTGTGAAGCCTGCTGTGGAGCAGAAGATGAGACAAACAGCTTCATCCCACAGGCTCTGTTATCACAGGGTGCACAGCCCTGCTCTGCAGGATGCCTCCCTGAAGACTTGCTGATGTACTCCCAGTTTCTGAGCTGATGGAATTTATTTCCTGGTGATTCTGACACCATTTCTTATCCATCAGCTCTGTAAAAGCCTCTGCATTTCCATTCTGAGATCTGTAATGTTGCCTTCTGTTACTCCCTGAACTTAGTAATAGTTCATTCTGCACCATCTCACGGAGCCACACACCCAAAACTTGTGTATGGCAAACCCTGATGGATGGACAGCAGTCTGCCCATAGAGAAAAAGGCAACACTGAGACATACCTCAAAGCCTGGAAGCTGAATTTGTCAAGGAATTCTTCCTGTTTCTTTCTCAAGGGGGTTATTGCTACCTGCAAAACACATTTAGACCTAGAAATTAATTCTGTGGAACCTTTACAGCAAACCACAGAAGCCACAGTGGCTACTGACGACAGGTGACAATGGTGTGTACCATCACTTTGCTTTTAGAAGGACAGTTAAGGTCTTTGCAAAACCTTTCACTGTAGCTTTGACTCTCAATCATGACCGTTTCTACCAAGTCACTATCTAAAGGCTTTAGCAACTCAGACCAAAGCATCAGCAGATTTCCCGAACTGCTTCCAAAAAGCTACTCAGTTTTGTCTGAAACATAGAATCTTGGAGACTTCTTAAACTAAGACTTACAAAGAGTTGCTGTAGGACTGATTATCTGCAAACTACATTAAGATCTGAGGCCTTACTGTCTCATTTCACTGAGAGAGAGAATGGTGCCACTGGAAAATAACCAGAAGGCAGGGTACAAGGCTTCAGTGAACTGGGCTTTGAACTTATAGATCACATTTTGCTTCTCCCCAACAGCCAGGAAGAGCACAAACCCTCCCTCGCAGTGCAGCAGCACACCAATCTTGGTAGCCTTCGTGTTGGGTAGGCACTTCTCCACGTCGTTGTGCCAGGATGATATTTTGGAGTTGAACCACTCGATGCACCAGGAGCTGCTGTTCCTGCCCAGGCGGCTCTCGGGGCCCTGCCGGTCCATGCTGCCATAGCAGATGCCAATGCCGCAGAAGTTGTTCTGCTGCATTTCCACCTCCCAGTAGTGGATGCCTCTCTTGAAGCACTGGAAGCCCAGCACTTGGGGACAATCAGTGAAGCGCTTAGGGTGGTAGCTGTAACTCATGGGGGTGTCTGAGACAGCCATCTTGGTGTACTTGTCAGACAGGACCACCTTGTAGTGAGCTGTGTTGAAGTCCAGCGTGATGTTAGCCGCATCTGCAACGACACCCAGCGTCGGCAGCTGCCGAAGGGCCCTGCCTAGGCACTTGTTCCTCTGTGTGTTTATCTCCCTGCTCTGCTCTCCTCCACCCTGCAGGCAGTTCTTAGGACCATGGTATCAAAGAATCATAGAATGCCAGGTTGGAAGGGACTTCAACCCGGTTGAACAGGCGACAGTGGAGTTGAAATGAGCTGGCCCAGCACCCTGGCAAGCTAAATCTTCAATGCAGAGGACTCCACTGCTTCCCCTGGGAGGTAATTCCAAAGTCCAACTGTTCTAATAGGGAGACATTTCCTTCTGGATTCCAGTGGGAATCTCCCAAGAGTAACTTATCCCCATAACAGCTGCTGAGTTCATCTGCAGCTCTGTTTTACACAGCAGGCAAATGGAGGGCAGCTTTCCTTCCCTTCTCCATCCCCCAGGGGACTCCTTTCCCAGCCAAAGAGACACTGGCAGAAGAAGATGGCTGCTGTGGCAGTGGAAGGTATACACCATACTGTCTACCACCTGGAGCAGCATCTTAAGCAAGCCACTGCGGGCTCATGTCAAAGCCTACACTCCAGGGCACATCATGTTTTGAGGCTGCACTGATGCAGTCAGTCTGGGGGAAAACCAAAGCCACTACTGAGAAAATTTCATTTGCCTTCAGAAAGATACTTGAGAATCAAAAGCAATCGATTCATGTGGCAAAAGAACCACTTAGAAACCTCCTGCCCCCTTCTCCTCCCAAAAAAATCCTTCTTTTGTAACAAGTAAACCCCCCTCAAAAGTAGTTTTGTCAGACAACCACAGAGGGCAGGAATTTCAGAAAGTTCATCTTTAAGTAGTGTATCATTGGGTGTCTTACACTGCAAAAGCTCCTCTCTGGGTTTCTTCATAAAGCTCTCCATAAGGTCTTTATTTGAAGCATCAGTGGCAGCACTGGGAGTGGCTGTGCTTGGTGCTGTGTTGGCAGAAGAAAAGAGAGTTTGGTCAGCTGGGAAGAAAGCCTGCACAGTTAACACACCACCCCAGACACTCGGCTTGGATGGACATCTACTGTGCTGCCATGAGCAGGACCTGGACAGCCTGGAGAGGTGGGCAGGGAGAATTTGATGAAACACAACCAGGGCAAGTGTAGAATCTTGCACCTGGGAAAGAGCAACCCCTCTGGATTGCTGGGTGGACCAGGATATGCTGGTGACTGACCTGTTGGAGAGCAGCGCAGAGGAGGACCTGGGGGTCCTGGTGGATGGAAGAATAACCATGGGCCAGCATTGTGCTCTTGTGGCCAAGGAAAAGAACATCCTGGGGTGTATTAGAAGTGAAGTGGTTAGTAGGTTGAGAAAGGTTCTCCTGCCCCTCTACTCTGGGGAGGCCACATCTGGGATATTGTGTCCTATTCTGGGCCCCTCAGCTCAAGAAGGACCTCAGAGAACTGCTTGAAAGAGTCCAGCATAGCGCCTCCAAGCTGCTGCAGGCAGTGGAACATCTCCCTGTGAAGACAGGCTGAAGGAGCTGGGGCTTGAACCTCGGAGCAGAGAGGCCTGAGGGCTGTCCTTATTACTGCTGATAGATGTGCAGGGCAGTGTCAGGGGGACAGAGCCAGGCTCTGCTCTGGAATGGCCAATAACAGGACAAGGAGCAAGGGGTGCAAACTGCAGCAAAGAAGGTGCCATGGGAACAGAAGGGAAAACTTTTTTGTTGTGATAGTGACAGGGCCCTGGAACAGGCTGCTCCACTCCTGCTGTGGAGTCTCCTCCCCTGGAGACATTCCAGACCTGCCTGGATTGTGTTCCTGTGTGATCTGCTGTAGGTGATCCTGCTCGGGCAGGGAGGTTAGACTGGATGATCTCTGCAGGTCCCTTCCAACCCCTAATGTTCTTTGATTCTGTGATCTAGAGGTCCATGCAAGCTTAGAATCAACATTAGCTCAGGTTGTTCAAGATTTGAAAGCTTTGAAGATTTTTTGTCTCTGGACAACCTCCTTCAGCATTTGATGGCTCTCACAGTGACTGGTAAGAGCCTTTTCAGAGCAAGAGTTGGACTTCTGCTAAATACACTGACACTAGTGCCCATCTACTTACCCTTTTAAGAGCAGTCAGTGAAAATCAGAGTATGCTGGAAGCTTGGACTCACCAACTTTAGGAGTTTTCTTCTTCTCCTCTGGAGAGAAAAAAAAAGAAAGAAAAGAACTCTGAGTTCTGCTGAGACTGAAGGGCCACTGATGGACTGGGCAGCTGTGACACCATCATCATGGCTTTTCTGGAGCTGCATCACTAGATGAGTCTGACAGTCCAGCAGTCTGGAGCACACTCATCCAAGAACATTCACACAGATGAAGCACAATCTACTATTTGCTTCCTCTTTCACAGGGTCACAAGCCTGGGCAAGCTTCACTTGTTAGCCACTTGCCCTGTTCCCTGTTCCTATGATGCACACATATGTTTCCCTTGCTTGCTATAACACTTCTAATGCAGCAACAGGAGCTGCAAGTCCATTCAACTCCAACATCCCCAGCAGACCCCACTGAGTGCTCCACACCCAGCCCTTGTGAATGGGATGGGCCCAAGAGCTCATTGGAAGTAACAGAAGCAGTTTCTTAACACACATTCATGTCAAAAGAGAACATGGAAGATCTCCCAAACAGGCCAGAGGGCTGCATTAATGCTGGTATCTGGACAAAACAGCATGCAAGGTCTGACATCAATACTGTCTCCATCACCCCAGCCTCTAAGTAGGCAAGATGTGGCCAACTAAATGTTTAAGTCTGTTATTAGTCAGCACTTACTGGTATCTGCCTCCACCTGTGAGGTGCCTTGAGTCTGCCGAAGGACTTTGTCTTTAGGGGGGAGGAAAAAAAAGGAAACAGAAGGTGAAGAGCTCAATACACACAAACCCATCAAACAAGCCACCAAATGAAAATACTTCAAATGAAAACTGCGTTCCAAGAAGCAGAGAGAGGGGAGGCTCTGCTTTGCTTTCCAGCCTGCACAGGCACAACTGCTGTGTGTGTGCTGCTGGCATCCAGCACTGCACAGCCCCAACCACCCTTCCCTTGTATGCCAAAGAGGTACTGGAGAGAACCCTCACACCACCACCACAGCAAGCACCTCCCAGGCAGCAGCTTTGATTCTTAGCTAATGGTAAAGCTGTGGTTAGCAGGGGACAATGACCAAGAGAGGATGATGGCCAGGAGGGGATGATGGCCAGGGATGGGAATGATGGCCAGGAGAGGACAACGGCTAGGAGAGGATGATGGCCAGGAGAGGACAACGGCTAGGAGGGGATGATGGCCAGGAGGAGAATGATGGCTAGAAGGAGATGATGGCCAGGGAGGGGAATGATGGCCAGGAGAGGACAACGGCTAGGAGGGGATGATGGCCAGGAGAGGACAATGGCTAGGAGGGGATGATGGCCAGGAGGGGAATGATGGCTAGGAGGGGATGATGGCCAGGGAGGGGAATGATGGCCAGGAGAGGACAACGGCTAGGAGGGGATGATGGCCAGGAAGGGAATGATGGCCAGGAGAGGACAACGGCTAGGAGGGGATGATGGCCAGGAGAGGACAACGGCTAGGAGGGGATGATGGCCAGGAAGGGAATGATGGCTAGGGAGGGAGTGGAATTGATGGTGTAGGGGTGGGGGGAAATTATGTCCTTCAGTACTTACGTGACTTTTTCACAGCAGTTTTGTTTGGAGCAGCCGCTGGAGCAGGTTTAGTTATCACAGGGGATGGTTTTGCTGCAATGATGTATTTTATGTTACAGTTTGTATTGCCAGGAACGGTCATGCTTTAGACACATTTCAATCTCATTTTTCAGTTAGGTGGATAGAAATGAAGTGACCCTCAGCAAAGAAGCCAGCCCATGCGGCAGCCCAGAAGATACTTCTCTTGAACCAGGTAAGCAGGGCTTTGTTCTACACCACTTACACCATCAGCACCTTCACAGCTGGGTAACCATAGTCCTAGCACTGTAAAGCCTCAAACCCACATCCTATATACAACCAACCCTGCTGCATTATAAACCCAGAAATTACTGTGAGGAATAAAGGCTGAGCTGTGCCAGAAGCATCTTATATTCTATAGAAGGATGCTATAGCCTCACAGCACCACAATACTCAGCAGCCTTTCCATCTGTAGACAGAAGTGGGACATTTTTTTTTTTTCCTTAGTTCAGCCCAGACTGCAGAATTTTGGTGTGGAAACAAAGGGCTGCAGAAGTTGGAAGGCACAGCTTGCATGAACCAACTCTGTATGGCAGACTTCTCATCTGAGCTCAAAGCCATGGCAGAAAATGTCAGGTTCTCCCAGTGACACAGCACTTCCCACTTTTTTCTTTTTTCTCTCCTTACACTGAGGCACTGACTGTTTCACCATGTCTTTAAGGTTAGTGGCAGTCTGGTAAGTGGAATGCATCAAGTTTTGGTCCATTTCAATTGTAGGAACATAAGCATCTTTAGTGGATGTTCGTTGCAGTGCCGTTGCTCTCTGAAATGACAAGTGAAAGGTTTCATGCAGGCCTCCTTGTGTAGAAGACAGAAGAACACAACCAGATTGCTCTAAAAGTGGTTGGGATTTGGGCATTCATCTCCAAGGAGCAAAGGCTACAATCAGACACCACCCATGGTGGCATTGCAGCTGCAACCACAAGCATCAGTTCTCAGCTGAAGCAGTAAGAAAGGTCTACTTGACAGCATCACAGCACAGAGCTGCAACACCTCAGGGAGAGGAGTTCCCTCACCCACCGGACCCTCTGCTTGTGGCAGAGGCAGTGGCTGCAGTGGGGGCAGGTAGCAGCCAGCAGCACTGACAGCTGTGCACTGATCACTGCGTGCTGTCCCAGCAGGCTCTTGCGCACAACTGCACCATTTGACTGAAGGTGTCTGGAGAGCAGGACTATGACAGCAGGCTTTTGTCATTCTGCAGTCTAGAGACAGGAAGGATTTGATTTGCATTTAAAGGACATATTACCTTCAAAAAGAGAACGTCATCATCTTCAGTCAGGGCCATCTCGATCTGATCTGTGAGAGACTGAATTTCCTTCTTCTTATTTCCCAGAATACTGCAAATGTAGTCAAACTTACTGCAAACTCTTTTTTCTTCATCTGCAATGACTTTCAAGGTGTTATTCTCTTTTTCTTCAATTAAAGCTTTAATTTCTGAAAACTCAGTTCTGATCAGATCTCTCTTTCTGGAAGCTGTCTCCTGGAGCAGACAAGGACAGAGAGAGAGCTGTTTCTAAAGAACAGTTTATGGACAAAATACTGCTTACTACTACTACTACAAGCAAGCCCTTGAGGAACACCTGGGTTTCAACTACTTGAGTTGGCACCACTAAAGCCATGTGTTTCTCTGTAGTTTATTAAGAATACTTATTTGC
Source organism: Psilopogon haemacephalus (assembly GCA_013396835.1). Lineage (NCBI taxonomy): Eukaryota > Metazoa > Chordata > Aves > Piciformes > Megalaimidae > Psilopogon > Psilopogon haemacephalus. The sequence goes on from VWZI01023541.1 coordinate 110,240, forward strand.
TCCCAAGGAATCCAGACAATCCTCACAGAAGTGCTAGCCTGGCAGCTTTTTGGATTCTTGGTCTCTGCTACTCGATTCAGAAAGGATGGCACCTGATGCAGCCCTCAGCACAGATGGCATCACTGACCATCAGCTAAGGGCAAGGATTAGTGGTGGTGATTCACGGGGAAGAGCCATCCCACATTTCTGCACTGCCGCAGCCATTCCAGCTCAGCGATCCCTCAGCTTGGTGTGCTTGGTGTGATGGGAAAGATGGGCCTGAGCCCTGGTAAGGGTCATGGGTGCCAGCACTGCAGTGGCTGGCTTGCTCCCATCTCTCACAGAGCTGTCTGGCTCTGCCAAAATGCCTCTTTTCTGCTCCTTCCCAGTCACATCTTCTCCTCTCACCAGAGTCTCAGCACTACAGCCACTGTCGCAGGAGCACAGGCACCAACCACACACCAGGCCCAGCAGACACCAAGCAACCTGTAGGCATTTTGCTGTCCCCCACTTACAGCAGTTTGGCTTTGGTTTGTTTTCACCCTAGCCATCAACTGAGTGGTTCTTTCGCTCTGGTTATTCAGCTCCACCAGTTTCTTCTTCAGCACCAACTGCAACAGAAAAAGTCCAAAAGCATTTCAGAGCAGCAGTTGCCACGGCTGCTCCGGGTCAGGCTGTGCTTGTTTACAAAAGAAAGTTACACAACCGTTGTCACCACCAAGTACTCTTTGTTTAAGATGGACGTTCCACCACGTAAAAGTCCTGTCCTGCAGCTCCACCTCTCCCCAGCAGCAAGATGCCTGCCGTTGACTCACTCTTGCTAAGGACTGGCTGCTCTCAGCAGCGCAGCAGCTCCCAGTGCTGACACAGTTATGTTATCTCTCAGCCTGGACTTGGGCACTGCCCTAATGCTGCTGTCCACCCCTCCAACTGCACTTCTACTGCTCAGATGTGAGTAGCCTGCTCCTTCAGTTCAAGATGCTGCTAAACTAAATGAGGGAGGGCTCCTGAGAGTCAGCAGCATGTGTGCCCTCTACGCCGATGGGAGCTTGGCCCCTCGCACTCCTCAAGCATGTTTTTTGCATCAAGGGCTGCACTGTAAGACATGGAGGTCAGGTTTTCTTCCCTCCCACTTTGTGGAGAACCTCCTCCTGCCTTTCAGCTATTTGACAGAGCTCTCTGGGATACTTCTACAGTTCTTTGCTTCTTAAGGTGACACAGAGCTACGTCTGCCTACAATCCCTCGGGCAGCCTGGGTAGGGCCCCAGCAAAGCCTCCACAGAAGTGCAGCGAGCAGAGGAGGCTGAGAGCTTTGGGTGACCCCACAGCGGTCAGAGCCCTTGCGGTCAGCCCAGTCTAAGGCAGAAGCTGGCAGTCACCTCTGTGGACCTTGAGTCCAACCATGGTGAAGTCTTTCCAGACCCTTGGGGCACTATCTAGGAGAGAGGAGGAAGGCACAGGGAAGGGCTGAGGCCGTGCCGGTGCCGCGTTGGCGAGCAGTAACCATTTACCAAAGTCAAGCACGGGATTAGGAGTCCAGGCCTTGGTCCTGCCTCCCCCAGCACTCCGCACCCATGACCCCAGCATCCTGGGGCCCCGCCACGCTCTGGGGGAACGAAGAGACGCTTGAGGGGCCCCTCGGAGAGTGCTGCAGCCCCGGGCAGAGCCGGCAGCCCCCAGCGCTCACCTCAGCGTTGGCTTTGGCCACCTCCAAGGGGTTGGTGTGGCACAGCTTGTGTTCGAGCAGGCAGAGGGAGCAGATGCAGCTGTCGTGCTGGCTGCAGAAGAACTCGAAGATCTTGTCGTGCTTCTGGCACTTGCGGCGCTGCAGGTCGCGCAGCGGCGGGCAGAGCTGGTGGGAGCGGAAGGCAGGACTGTCCTGGTGCGGCCGCAGGTGCTCGGCGCAGAAGGAGGCGGTGCAGGTCAGGCAGGTCTGCACGGCCGGAGCCTGCAGGCAGCTGTCGCAAAAGATGGGGGTCTCCTCCACCCCCCGCCCTGCTGCTTCCTCCACCTCTTCCTCTTCCTCCTCCTGTTTGCCGGGCCCGGAGCGGCTCTGGAGCTGCTCCACCACCTTGCACAGCACCGTGTTCTTCTGCAGCTGCGGGCGGCTCTTGAAGGTGGTCCGGCACTGCGGGCAGCTGAAGGATCCCGACAGCCCGCCCCAGGTGAGCTCCAGGCAAGAGGTGCAGAAGTTGTGCCCGCAGGGAATGGTGACAGGGCTGTTGAAGAGGCAGAGGCAGATGGAGCAGGTCAGTTCCTCCTCCAGCCCCTCCAGGCTCGGCTCCGAGAATGAACGGGCCATGGCCGCCATCGCCCCAGATTCTGCTGCCCAGGACACCAGAAACGAAACTGGGGCTGAGCCTTTCCGGGAATCTACGCGGCCGGTCCCCGCCCCGCCAGGAGGGGCGGCAGCTCCGGGGCTGGCCCCTGGCAGCGCCCCGCGACTGGTCCTGCCGCGGAGCTGCCGAGGTGTGGCGGCTGCTGCTCTGCCGCCCCGGGACCGGCAGCCCCGGGACGCTGCCGGCTCTGTCCCGCGGGACGGGGCTGGGCAGTCGGGACAAGGATGCTGTGGGCGCCTCCGCCTGCTGTCCCCCAGGGCTGCTTCCGACTGTGTTTGCCATAGTACCATAGAATTGTTTCGGTTGGAAGAGACCTCTAATGCCATCGAGCCCGACTATCGACCTAAGACCACTGTGGCCATTAAACCGTGTTCCGGAGAGGCGTAGTGCTCCATATGGAATTTGTTTTAGCCTTAAAATGGATTTTCATGTGTTAAGAACTGGGAAAATGCAGGTAAAAGCCATACTGCGAATTTAATTTCCAAAGACAAGTCAGGTGCCTGCCGTAGTATTCAAGCCTCAAGGTTTCAGTTGTTCCTGGGATTAACCTGGGCAGCTTGGACCCCTGTGTATCTGTTCTTCATCTTTGTCTAGAGTGGGAAATACCAACCAAATTCTGTTTCACGTACAGGTGACCGTGGCCAAAGGACACCTCACATGGAGAGCTGTTCCTTTTGATGGTATTTTTTAAACTATTAGGAAATGGGGAGGGTTCTGTGGTGGCTTTAATCTTCTGAGACCACCAGAAACTTTGAAGAAGGTACTGAGTTTTGTTTATTCCAGTGAGTGCTTTGAAAAAGATTCTCGGGCAGTTCTTTTGTTAGTTTAAATTGAAGGCAAGTGGTCACTGTACACCTACATTGTACAGATAATACTGGCTTCTACCTACATCAGGACCCAGCTCCAGTCTCAGACTCCTTCAGGGTGAGCTCTGGAGGGGCTGTGTCACAGGGCCTGATCCACTAGTGCAGCAAGGACATGAGGAAATGTTCAGGACTGCTGTGGCTGAGAGGAGTGAAAGTTCAAGGAGCAGATGTAATCTGCTTGAGGAGGGTCAGTTTCTAGGTGGGTTTGGCCCCACTGTCATTTACAGCTTCCTTGGGAAGTGCTGTTTGGGACTTCACAGCTGCTGTCAGAGGTGAGGTGAGCAGCTGAGGATACCTGAGAGGTGGTGGGAGACAGACTGCAAAAGGAATGTTCTTAAGAGAGCTATGGGGCGTGTGTTAGCAGAGGTGGGACCACAGAGCAGCTGTCAAATGTTTACATCCTTATTTTCCTGTGGGTGAACAAAGCGCTTCTTGGGCTTATCTGGACTCCTCTTCTTTCCAAGGTTCAGCACCCTGATTGTGCTTTCTGTGGCACTCAGCTGGTGCCTGCTCACCCAAAGGCTGCAGACAAAGTACACCCTGATAGCTGTAGCTGTTGCTTCTGGGGCAGAGGAGATGTTTGCTCTAATGAGCAATCTATGGTCTCCATTGTCAAAGAAGGCTCGAGATTGTGACTAAGCCCAGCCACTCCTGCTGCCCAGTGCTCGACATGAACAATTACTGAAGCATTTCACCATACCAATAGACACTGAAGTTACTGCTCCATTGACTTCCTTGCAACGACTTGAAGACTTCTCATGTGGTCCTGAACTGTCAAACTTCTACCCAGACTCCACCGACTGAAAGTGCCACTCGGGCTCAGAGCAGGAAGTGGGAAGCCCAGCAGAGAGGATTGTTGCTCTATGCATGTGGCTGAGCAGCACCAAAACCATGTGGCTCTTCTGATACTCCTCAGCTTTCATGGACTGAAGACTCCCCAGTGGTTGCAATGGGTCTGATTTCCCCTTCAAATGATAAAGAACCCCAAATTCCTCAAGAGCTAACAGTGGCTCTGTATTTTTGCAGGGTTGGTAGTCACAGCAGTGAACTGCCACATCTTTATAGAATCATGGAATGGGTTGGGTCAGGAGGGACCTCAAAGCTCATCCAGTTCCAACTCTCCTGCCATGGGCACCTCCCAAGCTCTAACACCTCCCATCAGCCCAGGTTGTTCAAAGCCTCATCCAGCCTGGCCTTGAACACCTCCAGTGAGGGGGCATCCATAACCTCCCTGGGCAACCTGCTCCAATGTCTTACCACTCTCCCTTGAAAAATGTTCTAACCTCCATTCTCAATCTCCCCTCTGCCAGCTCAAAGCCATCAGCCCTCATTCTATCCCTGCAAGCCCTTTTAAAATGTCCCTTTCTAACTTTCTTGCAGATCCCCTTTAAGGCCCATTCAGCAGGTTCTGGCTGCCCCCCTCCAGCTGCAGGTGCTCCCTGTCTGTGGGCCAGCAGCCTGCTGTGTGACTGTAGCTTGCTGGCTCAGGCACAGCTTCACATTTTGAGTCATGAGACTAGGATTTGTTAAAAGCTTCCAACAGACTACTTAAACCACTTCACGATGCTGAATTGCAGGGGAGGGTGGGAAGGATCCCCTGTGATTGACAGCTGGGGCTGGCCCAGCAAAGGGACTCACAAGAGACCCCCAAACTAGGGACAGAAAGGAGTAAGGGTTTGTTCAGAGCATCCCCAGGTCCCTTTGGGATCCACGAGCACATTCTGTGCTCCTCCACACTCTTCACCCATTTAGTAGCCCAAGCCTGCCCCAGCTGCCCCTATGTGAGAACCTTATGGCTCTGGCAGGAGGTGGGGGTGAAAGGAGGGCAGTCAGCCAGCCTGTGCATGGCAACAGTAGTTTCACCCTAACAATGGATAAATGAAACTCAAAACTTTATCCTCTCTTTGCTTTCAACCATCAGCGGTTTGTCACATCCAGAGCAACTCTGTACCCATTTGTTTTGTAGCCAAAACACTGCAGGTACAGGAATGGGAGCTCTAAAGCTCTAAAATACTGTGAAGTATTTGTGGTCAGTTTTTGCAGCTTCAAAATTAATTATTTCCCTTATGAAAAAAAAAAAAAAGTCTTTGCATTAATCCCAGCTGTCTCAGGATGCCTGTGCTGGGAACATGTCTCTGGAACTGGCTTTGTGTCCAGTTTGCAATATCCACTGATGAATCTTAACTGTCCTCTTCTCTGGAAGTCCAGCCCTGACATAAAATAACAGCAACTAAAGAGAGCAACTGACAGGCAGGTCAGTTTCACTGCTTACAAAAGGATCTCATTACAAAGGAGCCCTTTCAGTAGGGGGAAGGCAGAGGTGTACAGCATTTATTGCACCAGGCAGTACCCCTTAGCTCAGCCATGCTGTACCATTTTTCAGCTGTTCACTTGTAACTAATTTTATTCTTTTTTTCCCCTCCATGTCTTCTCCTTAAGAGTCAACTACCCAGGACAGGAACTATCTTAGGCTGTAAGACTTGCCAAGATGCAAGTGCTGTGTGGGTAGTAGGGGGCACCTCAATGCTCCTAACAGCAGGGGTGCCAGCCAAGTGCATTGCCACCACCCTGTGTTCAGTTCTGCTGCTAGGAAGAAGAAAGCACAGAAACCTCAGCACTTAAAGGGCAAAGGGGGTTGCTTTAAAACAAATATGGGTTGCACAGGGGGGTGGTTGGGGCCACTTCCCTGGAGGTGTTTAAGGCCAGGCTGGATGAGGCTCTGTCCAGTCTAATCTAGGGTAGGGTGTCCCTGCCCATGGCAGGGGAGTTAGAACTAGATGATCCTTGTGGTCCCTTCCAACCCTGACTGATTCTATGAAATAAACAGGTTTCAGGACAGTTTTGACAGAGATTCATATTAAATTCCAGGGGTTCCAGGCAAAGATGACAGTTAGCAATAGCACTGTTTATCTGCCTCTTGAAATCACAGAACTCTTGACATCCACAAGCTCTTCCTGACACGTTCAGATGAACCCTATAAGCAACAGCAAGGTCATGGCATTTATCTTATGCTGTACATTTGCAGAGGAAGAGATGTGGACATCAACAAGATTTGCACTTCATTTTTAGATGCTGCTTTTCATCACCCTTACAGCAGGCTCCCTCTGTATGGCAGTTCCATGGCTCCAGCCTAACCCAGACATCTCCATCAAGTGACTGACAGTACAAGGTTGTAGTTCACCATCTTGACCAAACCATTCCACAGCAGCAGGGTGTAAAAACTGTTACTAAAACTCCAGCTCCTATCAGAAGGTACGTGTATTACAGAACATGTTCTAGGAAAGAAGTGTTTCTTTTTCTTTTGTCACAGCTTCCTTTTAAAACTGTTTATTAAAAATATCCACCAGTTCATCTGCAGCCCCAGAACCAGGCAGCAGCACTAACCACATCTGTACAGTTACTAACAGTTCTCCACATCTCAGACTGTTCCATTTGCAATGCTGGATCCATTAACTGGAGGCTCAACAATCAGCCTTGGTTCGATCAGTGCATCCCAGCTCTCAGTTATCTGAAAACAAAACACAGACAGCACTCAGCATGGGGCAGCCACACCAGCAGGCACCATTTCTATGTTCTGCTTTGTCTAGGTTTGAACAGCACTGAACAATGACCACAGATCTTCCCTTCCTGAACCAAGAGGATTCATTGACCTTTGGAGGATTCATCAGTCTTCTTGGTGACCCTCAATCTGCCTGACTTCCTGGCTAAGGCTTCTCTGTCTAGGTATGTGAGTGCTCCTTCTATTAGCCAAAACTAGAGTCTGATGACTGCCTTTGAATCTGGTTATCTTGAGTCTGGTGCCTAGGGAATGCAGGCAGGGCATCACTCTGAGATAAAAAAAAAATAACTAAAAAGGAATTAAAAAACTTTGAACAAAAATTTTGGCTGCATTACAAAGTGTAAGCAGCAGGTCAAGGGAGGTTCTCCTCTTCTACTTTGCCCTAGTGGGGCCACATCTGGAGTACTGGGTCCAGTTCTGGGCTGCCCAGTTCAAGAAAGATGGGGATTACTGGAAAGGCTGAGAGCCCTGGAGCTACTGAGCCTGAAAAGCAGCCTGAGAGGGGATCTAATCAGTGCTCAGCAAGAGCTAAAGGGTAAGAGGCAAAAGGATGTGGCCAGACTCTTGATTAGGTAGTGCCCAGGGATGGGACAAGGGGCAGTGGGCACAAACTGAAACCCAGGAGGTTTCATCTGAATATAAGAAAAAACTTCTTTGGTATGAGGGTGCTGGAGCCCTGCAGCAGGCTGCGTAGAGTGGTTATGGAGTCTCCTTCTCTGGAGGGATTCTAATTCCCCCTGGCCATTGTGATTCTGGGCAGCCTGCTGTGGGATGCTCCTGCTTTAGCAGAGGAGTTGAGACTGGATTATCTCCAGAGCTCTCTTCCAGCCCCCACCATTCTGGGAAGCTCTCAGTAACATGGCACCTTGTAATCATGCCCAAATTTGTTAGAAAGGAACAATTACTTTTGCTTCCATTTATTTTAATCAGACAAATTGTTCTAAATGGAATCTCACTGAGGTGCAGTCACAGAACAGGGTCTGTATCTGCTATGCAAAATTTGTCACAGGCTTCAGAACAGGTACCTTTGTATCCTGAGGAACAGCATATTCTATCAGTTCTGCTCCATCTGCAGACTGGTAAACCAGGTCGAATTTCCCTGGCTCTTTAGCAGCTGCAAAACAAACAGCTCCATTAGCTATAAGCAGAAATGTTGATCAGGGTTAGAAAGCAAAGCCAAGCCAGCTGGTTTGGGGGCTTTTTGAGTTGGGTGTTTGGATTCACAACTCTAACACAGAATGTGAGGTACAGGAACTGGATTGTACAGAGCAGAATTCAGGTAATTACCTAACAGAACTACATGCAGGAGAATGTTAACGCTGTGCTGCCTAGAGTTGAGGGAAATGCTCATATGCTGATTCCTGAATGCTGGCTGAAATGGTGCCCCAGCAGAGACCTGCTTCAGAGACATTCCTGCTTTCAGGAAGTGCACTTCGTTCTTGCAGGGACCCAGTCCCACATCCACCAGACAGTAGCTTCACTGGTGTCACAAAGAACAACCAGAATTTCCTCTGGAATTCCATACAGTCACTCTAATTCCTTCAGGAAACAAAACCATAACAGAGGTGGATTTGCTGAGGACTCAGACTGATGAGATCTCAGGTAGTGAGAACCTACCAACACCTGTAGTACTGCTACTGAGTGTTATTACTTCTCCATTCAAATGGACTTTTTGGGGAGAAAATGAGAAGGAAACCAAGGAACCTGCTCTCATTGATGATGTCCCTGCTGGCTGCAGGGGGTTGGACTGAATGACCTTTGGAGGTCCCTTCCAACCCAGCCCATTCTGTGAAACACTCCTGAAGCACAGAGCGTGCCTGGCAGCAGCTGTTTCCCAAATGACACACAGGACAGTAAGCCTTTGGGGTCCCAGGGTACCTACACTGTCCTGCTGCTGATGACAGGATCTCAAGCTCAATCTGTTTCTTCTCAGCATTCCAACTGATTATTTTTCCCTCCTTCAAGAGAGCAACAAGAAAAGAACCAGGTGAGAGACACTTCAGCACTGGGTAACTATTCCATACCTACAACCACTGTGGTACCTGATTACAGTTTGAGGAGTGTATCTGTCTAGCACATTATTTTTTTCATCTCCATGTATAAAATCTCTAAAGTATTAAAGCTCAGCAACCTGCAGTTTCTGGCATCAATAAGCCAAGTTATTCACTGTCACCATCTCTGTAGCTTAAATCAGAGCTTAACCAGAAACAAACTTACTTGAAGCAGCTGCATTTCACTTGCACCACTTTCAGGATTTGTCTTGACTTGAGCAGGAGACTCAAACACAGCTATGTTCTACTGGAAGGTTTTTTGGTTATCTCTAAGGTGATCATTAATCATTTTTGTGGGGTTTTTTTTTTAAACCCACCTGCCTAAATTTCTCTTTTTGAGTTCTGGAGTTTTCATCTTTCCTGCAGAGTCAATTGGCCAAGGAAAAAAACCACACTGCACAAGCTGAAAATATTTAAGCCTTACCTCACCTCTAATACTATGAGGGAATTAGAGGAGGAAAGCAAATCAGTACCTTGTAGTCTGAAACTTCAGGACTGTAATTTTCAGTTAGTTCCAAGCGCTGTGGGAAGAAATATAACAAATGACAACTTTTCCTGTCCCTGGATGTCACCACATCCAGACACCCCTTCTGCAGCATGAGCAAAGGGCAAGGACCAAGCTTCCCATTCCTGATGCTGCTCACAGTACCAGGACTCACTGCTCCCAAGGATTTATGTTCAGGCCAGACTGTGAGAGGAGATCAGGGAGATGGATCCCAATCTCCTCAACAGCAGGGATTTAATTTTAATTTCTTTTTGTATCTTACAGTGAAAAATAATTCTTTGTATGGTAAGAGTCCCTGTGGCACTCTAGGATTACAGTCCCCAACAAAGTAAGATTAAGTTCTTCAGTGTAAGCTTTTTATTGTCAGGACTAAGATATCTGGAACACGTCCTGCAAAACTTGAGTGGCCCAACTACACCAAACGTGATTTCATCAGCTCTTTACCTTAAAGGCAATTCTTTCTCCCACTTGTGGTGGAGCAGCCAGAAGAGGTAAAACACTGTAATCTCTTTTGGGAACCTCCACGGGATCCTGTGAAACACAAGGCAAAGCCACTGATGTCATCCCTGTTGTAGTAACCACAGAAGACAATGCTTCTGCTGTAGAGATCATAACGAGTTCTGAGGACGGTAAGGTATAGGTCTGAGGTTGAGATATATTAATTATACAACCACTTCAATACTGGTTCATTAACTTCCCCAGGCTGCTCAGTGGATATACAGTATCAGATTTACTAAGTTAACTTCTATCCTGCTCTTCTGTACAGTTAAAGCTGCAAGGGTGACTGTGACTGTGTCACTCACCTGGGCAAGAGTAGAAGCGTTTGTCGCAGCCTCATTTAAGTGCTCCTGTTTCTGGCCTTCACTGCTGTAGTTATAGAAGAAGGCAGGGTTTGCTCCTCTCCCACGGCCTTGGCCCCACGTCATGCCACGAAACCCATGGCCCCTAGGTCCTTTCCAGAAGTTACCATCTCCTGTTCCACGCCCCCTGCCCCGGCCTTGGCTGGCAAATGGTCCTTGGCAGCTGTTAGCAGTGGCAGTTGGCAGCTGTTTAGTGCAGCTCCCTATGGAATTACTCAGCCCAGCATTTGCTGTGGGTTTTTTGATAACAAGAGTGTCTGAGTCTGAGCTATCAGAGTCTGAGGAGGAGCTCTTTGCCTTGGCAGCCTTGGTGGCACTGGGTTTCACAGCTGTCACCTTGTTAGGCACTGACTTTTCCTTGTCTTGTGCAGCTGCCACTTTCTCCTCCTCTGTACTGGAGTCAGAATCTGAGCTAGCAGCCTGGGATCGTTTAGCATTGTCACTAACTGCAGTCTTGGTGGCATTTTCCCTGTTAGCCTTCACAGTCACTTTGTTAGAGACAACAGTTCTCACACGAGCATTGGCAGCAGCTTGGGATTTGCCTTTGAGATGTGCTGCCACTGCAGCTTTATGGGAAGATTTATTTTGCTTTATGTTTGCTTCACTGCTGTCACTGTCAGATGATGTGCTGGAGGAATTTGGAGCTCCTGCCCTCTTTTTTCTGGACTGTGGTGTGGGTTTTTTGGCGTTACTTTTGCCATCTGCCTGCTCTAAAGCCACAGTGGCTGCAGCAGCCTCTGTCTGCTTTCCATCCTTCTTTTTTGCTGCCAGCTGTTTCTCCCTTTCCATCTTTTTCAGCTTTTTAGATTGGTCAGTAGAGCTCTCTTCCTTACCTTCTGGGAGTCTATTTCTCCCACTAGCGTCTTCCTTTCTTTTTCTTTTCCTGTACCTTTTTTGAGAGTCCCAAATATCTACAGAGGTCTCTTCCCGACAAGAGGAATGCTCAGGGTTATGTTTATTCTTTTTCTTTTCCTTTTTATGCCTCTTGTCTTCATTTCTTGAGATTTCTTCCTCATCCTGCTTTGGTCTGTGCCTTTTTTGGGCTTCTTTTGGCGTATAAGAGAAGTCATCATCAATCTCTTCATGCTCATCTGCAGCTATCTCCTCCAGTTTTACTCTGTCAAAACAGCAAACAAAAGGCACTGTCCAGCATCATTAGCAGGCTTCCCTCCGCGCCTGCAGCTCGCCTAAGCTGTCTTTTGGGAGGGCTCACGCCCAGCCCTCCCCTGGGGGCAGGGGTTCTGCCCGGGCAGTGCCGATGCTCAGGTCAGGTGCCAGGAGCACCGAGGGTTGGAGGCATCGTTCTCCTTCCATCCCTGAGGCGATTCCCAACCCCGCGGTTCTCCATCCCCTCTGAGATATGCTGGGGGCTCTCAGGCACCGTACGGTGCAGGGTGCCCGCCTCAGCCCGGCTGCCGCTCAACCCCTCAGGGCGCCGTTGGGCACGGCCCGAGGACACTTCGGTTCCCCGGGGTGGGCACCGCCGTGCCTTGCCTGTGTCCCAGTGCCAGGGAGCGCTCCCGCCCCGCTGCCGCGCAGTCCCCGAGGCGCCCCCGTCCCGCCGTACCGGAGCGAGTCGTTGTCGCGCACGAGGCGGGCGCTCTCGGTGGGGGGCAGCAACGCTCCGTCCAGGAACAGGCTGAGCCGGGCCCGCCGGCTGAAACCGAACCTGTGGCGGATGAGGCTGATGAGGTCGGTGACGAGGCGCACCTGGCTGGGCTCCAGCAGCAGCCAGCAGAGCGCGCAGCCCGGGCTGCCCGGCGGCGGATAATCGAACAGCAGCCGCAGCCGCACCGCGGCGCCGCCGCCCGCAGCCATCTTGCGGCACCGACACGGCGGCGCGAGGGGGCGGGAGAGCAGGCGCGGGGCGACGGCGCCGCGCAGGGGACAAAAGGGGCGGAGGACGCCGGAGCCGTGGCCGCGCCCCCCGAGGGCGGAGCTGTTCCCGCACACGGGCGGGCGCCGTGCCGAGCCCCGCAGCTACCGGCGGGATGAGGCCGCTGCGCGCCGTGACCGGGCTGGGGCTGCTGGCGCTGGCCGCAGGTACGGGGCTGAGGGATGGCGTGCGGCGGCATGGTGTGTCCTGCCCCGCGGCCTTGCTCCGGGCGCAGTGCGGGGCCGGGAAGTTTCCGTGCCTTGCCGCCGCCGTTACTGGGGGTACGAGCTGAACGACAGCTCCCGTGGTAAGCGGGGCGAGTTCGGGGCGGCTCCGTGCGTGGCTTCGAGTGGCTTCAGCCTGAGCTGCCACCGTGTCTGTGCCAGGGACTCCCGCGACCTTGCGAGACATCCCCTCCCGCTCTGCCTGATCCGGGTCTGCGCTCCCCGGGGAGTCGCTTTTAGAGCAGGAACGCGGAAATTGAGGTCCCGGTTGAGTTACCTGGGTAAAACGGGTGGGAGAGGCTCCCTAGGAAGCAGGGCAGCGCTGTTGCAGTGGGGGCTGCTCAGGAAGGTGTGGGGATGCCCACGCTGTGGAGCCCAGCGCCGTGGGCCAGCAAGGACTGGGTACTGTGGCGTGAGAGCCTCGTTGGTGCCTTCTGTCCTGATGGAGGAGACCGGGGGATGTAACTTCAAAGATCTATCTCTGGGGAAGTGTCTGCGTCCCACACGGGCAAGAGTCTGGCTGCTTAAATTGACAAGACTTTACTGGCCTAGTTAACAGAATCACAGAAAGCGTCGGGTTGGAAGGGACCCTTAAATGCCAGCTCGTCCAACACTCATGCAGTCAGCAGGGACATCTCCAGCTGCATCAGGTTGCTCAGATTTGACCTCGAATGTCTCCAGGCCTCGACCACATCTCTGGGCAACCTGTACCGATTGAGTTGGTAGGATTCAATCTCGGGATCGTTTAGAAGTGACCTCTCTGGCTATCCTGCATTGACTGTCTTTGGGAACTGAAAAATTGCTCTTCCCAGAGTCTAAGATCAAAGTGTTGGATCCTTGCAGGAGCCCTGGTGCTCCAGAAGCTGCTGTGAGTTGCTGCATCCTGTCCAGTGGAGCTGTGCTTTCAGTCCAGGCCTTGAAACTTTAATGTTTGCCTGATATAAAAAAAATTCCTGGCTCTTGGGCTGCTGTTTTGGCCACAGCTGTGATGTCAGCCCCTGATAAGTAAGCCCTAAATTAACTACTTAACTCCATTCATTGATGATAACTCAGCTGTAGCTGTAGGTGTAAGTATGGGTAGGTCTTTTGTTTTGTTTTTTTAATGGAAGCACTAATAATTGTCACACCCAGGGCTGAAATCTAATCTTTTGGGGCAAATTTGGTAGAAAGCCCAAAGCTGAGCCTTTTCACTTACCTGCTTTTTATTCCCCCCACCCACCCAAGGTGTAGTTCTGAGGCAACCCCAGGAGCCCAAAGAGCTGTGGGGATACGTGCAAGTTCGAAACAAGGCTCACATGTTCTGGTGGCTCTACTATGCAAACAACCCAACCAAAGACTTCACAGAGCTGCCTCTCATCCTGTGGCTTCAGGTAAGCTTGGCTGATAATTCATCCCATCTGTGCCTGGCTCAGTCTCTTGCAGCTCTACAGAAACAAGATTCAAAACTGCCCAATTCTGAATGAGTCACCTTGTGAATGAGGTGTCCAGGTTAGGATGAAATAATGAAAACAGGATTCTGCAGTTGTGGGGTGTCCTGAACTGCTCACCTTCCATCAAGTTAAGTTGCATGAAGAGAGCTTGCTCTTATTTATACAGCAGCAGTGCTCTTGGGGACAGGTGCTACAAGTACATTGCAACATCACAGCTCCCTTTCTGAAGGGCTTACAGTAAACTGTGCTCAGAGAGAGACTAGATAAAATAATCTGAGATGAAGGAAGATTTCTAAATGGAAAAGAATGAGAGACTGATTGTTTGGCCTTTGCTCCCATCCCATCCCATCCTATTTTGATCAAAGACAGTGAGTGGTGTGTGTGCTCCACCTTCCCCTCCAGCAGCAGATTTCAGCTTTGTGGCTGACTTGGTCTCTTGCTTTTTGGGCTATTTCATCAGTGAAATGCACTGCTGGTAACATAGTGGCTTGCAAACCTCTGCATTTAGTATTAAGGGGAAAGGCTTTCCAGCTGCACTTGCAGGATACAGCTCATTAGATGCTTTCACAAGTGGGTGATTGCTGCTCTGCTTCACTTCTTGCTTTCAGAAAAAGCCTCTATGTGCACAATGAGAGCTGGTGAGGAAGGGAGCCTGCCTTGCAACTTGACAGGAAGAGCCAAAGCCAGTTTAAATTTAGTCTCTCATTACTGACTTGCTTGTGTTCCTCTGCTATCTGCTGTGTCTGTGCCCTGCTGCCCTTTCACATTTTGTCATTTGGTATTTCCCCACAGGGAGGTCCAGGAGGTTCAGGCAGTGGATTTGGGAACTTCGAAGAGATTGGTCCATTAGACAAAGAAATGAAACCAAGAAACACGACCTGGGTAAAGTGGAGCTCAGTTCCCAATTGCAAAGCTTTGTTGCCTGTGTAACCAAATGATTGCCCAGAACAGCTCTCATTTCAAGTTCAACAGAACCTATAATAATTCATCTTAAAATAGGAAGAGCCTTGTTAGAACTGAATAATAGTTAATGGTTAATTTGATTGGGTGGAATATGCTTAGGCTTCCATGAATTTGTGAACTGCAGATATCTGGGAAACCCAGAACAGGGAAATTTCTGATGTTCTTTCAGATCCTAGCTTTGCTGAGTACAGCTGAAGAGGTTTTTTCTGGCTGGCAACATGTAACCAGCAGCTCTTAATCACAGAATTAAGCAGGTTGGAAAAGACCTCTGAGATCATCAGGTCCAACCTCTCACCTAACCCTTTTAACTAAATAAACCATGACTCTAAGTGCCTCATCCAGCCTCCTTTAATGACAAGTCTATGATGGCCTCTAAGGCAAAACAAATTGCAGCTGCCTGAGGGTGGAAGTTTATTCAATCAAGCTAATTTGTGCTCTAAGCCACCAATAGTCTGACTGCCTTGCAGGTCCCTGGATTATATAAGTGATCTGCTCAGGCATCACTGGGATTTTTTTGGGTGCCCTTCTTGCTGCAGAACTTGTTGTACCTCCCTAGTTGCGAGCCGTCCTGCTCTGAGCCTTGCCAGCTACCTGTGTGCTGATCTTCTGCTCGTGTTTGTACACTTACAAAGCAGTTGCTGTGGTGATTTCACAGAAGCCCAGCTCCTCAGAAGAAAAACCTTATTTTACGTTCTGACAGTCAAGTCTCACCCGTCCCATTGTCTGTCGGACTTGCACCTAATTTTTCTGCAAGTTCTTTCAGGGTCAGAGATTTGGTGTCTCAGTTAATCATATTTGCCATCAAAACTAAGGTTTTTTTGCTGGTGCCAAACAGAGGTTTCATACAAACCCTTCTTTCTCCTCGTACAGCTGCAGGCAGCCAGTGTCTTGTTTGTGGATAATCCTGTGGGTGCTGGATTCAGTTATGTGGATGATTGCAGCTTGTTTGCCAAAAACCTGACCATGGTAGTTTCTGATATGATGGTTTTTCTTAAAGAGTTCTTCTCGTGCAGAACAGAATTCCAGGTAAGCATGCTGAGGTTTGGGTTAAAGTTGTGGCGCTGTGCTTTGCTTTTAAACAGATCTGAAGCAGGATGAGTGAACAGACCTCCAGCTGGGCAGTACTTGCTCTCAGACGGCAGCATGCCTTTGGTGGGAGTTGGTGCAGGTGTCACAGCTCCCTCTTCCTGCAGAAGCTGTCTTGAATTTGGTTCTAATTAGATAAGCAGTGGGGGGATTATTGGCTGTCTTGTGCTCTGAGAAGCAGGCAGGATTGTGGCTGTTTCTAGTGCCAAACACTGAAGTGTCCGTTTCAAAACTCTCCCCCAGTAAGGATGTAAAAGAAGCATCTCTGCAGCTCACAACTAGGACACAAAGTGTTAGACAGCGAGGGCTGAAAGGCAGTGCTTGGCCTCTGTGGGACATGTTTGGAGGTCTTCTGCCCTCATTGTTTGGCTTCTCTCTCTCCAGACCATCCCATTCTATATATTTTCTGAATCTTATGGAGGTAAAATGGCTGCTGGCATTGCTTTAGCTCTGCACGAGGTGAGTTCATTTTCACTTTCAAACATGGTCTACTGCAAGTGTACAATTGGCTGCTACTTTGATTTTTCACCCAGAGAAAACGGAGAGGCATGAAGAGCTAACTGACAGTTGATTGTTTTTTAGTTGTTTGCTTTTGTTCTTCCTCTTACTTGCCAAGGCTGTCCAAAAAGGGACCATAAGGTGCAATTTTATGGGGACTGCTCTTGGAGACTCGTGGATTTCCCCTCTGGGTACGTTAAAAAACATTCAGATTGTGGGAGGTTGGTTGTTTGGGGTTGGTTTTTGTTTTGTTTGGCGTTTTTTTGTTGTTGCTGGTTTTGGGCTTGGTTGGTTGGGTTGGGTTTTTTTAATCATACCCTAAGTACAGTCAAAAATGCCAACCCTGCCTTAACAAATCTCTAGCGAGTTACTTCAGCATTGCAAGCTGTGATTGAAGAAGCTACCTTTAGGATGTCTCTAGATTATGGAAAGTCAGAGAGCAGAGTGAGCGAGCAAACATACTTGCATGTGAAGTTGGGTGGCCTCTGGGGTGTTTTGGTCAGAGTACTGCACTTAAAATGTGGCCATCAAGGCTGCAGCTGAAGTTCTCTGTTTGCACAAGCAGACCTTGTGCTGGGCAATTGATGTACTCACAGACTGCAAGAGACAGTGTGTCTGCTGGAGGACAAAAAGCAAGCTAAAGGTCTCTTGGGCTTTCAGTGACACTTGCAAGGGCAGGCTTAACGGATCCTCTGGCATGGGACAATGCCAGGCAAATCTCTATCTGTCTCTTATCAGCTGATCCTTGAGACCTTAGGAACAATCTTGTTCTAAAGCAGATCTGGGTTATTGATTTTTAACCCTGTGTGCTTGCAGACAGATCAGTTTAGACACTGCCCATTCACTTGTCAGCTCTCTGCCACGTGCTGCAGAACTGGGGGAAGAACATTTTAGCAAGACCATGTCTGTTGCTTTAAATAAATGTCACTAATCAATGTTCAGGGTTTAATGCTGCTGCAGGGCTTTTATTGGCTCAGGATTTGTTAAGCACCTGCTCAATGGTGCATAACCTTTGGGCTAAAGTGAGCTGACAGCACCTTTGACTGATTAACTCATCTGTGTGAGCTTATCACAACTGTTCTTGCTACAGTAAAGGAAATAATTTGTCACAACTCAGATGTTTGCAATCTGTTCTGTTTCTTTAGACTCTGTGCTGTCCTGGGGGCCCTACCTTTACAGCACTGTAAGTACCTCCCTTCATCTCTGTTCTCACCTGCTGCCTTGTACTGCCAGGCAGTACAAAAGGGTGTTAGTTTCTAAGGGTAGCTCTTAACCAGAAGAAAACCTCGACTGAGTGAAGGCTGTTAGGGGGAAGTGAGTGTGGGATTGTATTCAAGCTGTCCTCCTGCTGTTTGTCTTCCAGTCTCTCCTCGATGACAATGGGCTGGCAGAGGTCACTGCTGTGGCCAAAGAAATAATGGTTGCCATAAATAAAAATCAGTACGGGCTGGCCACTGAGCTCTGGGGCAAGGCTGAAGGTGTCATTGAAGAGGTGAGATCTTTGACCAGCACTGGTAACTGACCACTGCCTGGGCAGACACAATTTCAGGTTACCCTTTCTATAAGCACTGGCTTGGTGTGAATACTCCAGCCCCTTGCCCAGCCATTTTTGGTACTGTTTACTTTACCAGGAGCTGTTTACTTGCTTCCACCACTGTGTGATTGTGAGAGGCAGTGGGCAGTGACCCACATGGCCTTGCAGCATTGCATTGTGCCTTCAACCTGGCCTGTCATTTAAATGCCTACATTTTAGCACCCAGCCAGTCTCACTGATTCCTGTAGAGCCCAGTTTCAACTGTGATCAACTGGCTCTTTGCTTGGAGTATTGCAAACAGCATCTAGCAAGATGCAGATTTCAAGCTAAGCCTAGGTCCATGTTTAAAGAACAAGAGGTGCATGGGATAGAGAAAAACCTCAAGTTATGTCCTGTTGCTGCATCTTGTTACTTAGCAAATCCCAGCTTCAAAGGTGTTGCCAGTTGAAAGACTGCTCAAAATTTCTTTTTCTGCTTTTCTTCATACAAGTAAGACTGTGGCTTACTTGGAGGGACTCATTTGAGAGCTGCTTTTTTTGTACATAGTTTGTTTCACTTACTGTTTGGAAGGAACTTCTGCTTCCCATTTTGCCTTTCTCTTCAAATCTGCTTCTCTTCTCCTCCCAGCTGTGATATCTCTGCCAGGGTGCAGGCACTTCAGTTCTTCCAGGGCTGCTCTTGTGAGCTGATTTCTGACCTAGGCATCAGAACCTTTTAAAAATGTAAAAACTGAATCGAACAGGGCTTCAAGAATTGTGAATGGCAACACTCATCACATCTGCCCTTTGCATGCAGGCTGTCTGCTTCAGGGCTGCCACTCTACAATTCTTGGACATGTCCTGATGTCAGTAGGGGTGGCTGATACCTATCACTGTGTTCATGAGGAAGCATTTCAGATTTTGAAAGGTGACTGTTGAGCAAGAAGCAGAGTCAGGCTAGACTAGATCTGGCAGAAGAGACTTCTGAAAGCATCTCTGGCACTGCAGTTCTGTGATGAGTAATGAGGCTGCCTGCAGTCATTTGCAGGGTGTGAGGCTTCCTGTAGTTCCACCTCCATGTGAGAGGAGTAAATGGCATCTCTGGCACAGCCTCTGTGTGAGCAAAGGCTTGAGGAACTCCTTCCCAACTTGCTCAAAGCAAATGTAGAACCAAAGTGCTTGCCTAAGCACCCTCCTGATACGTAGGTGAAGTGGCAGGTCACAGAATCCTTTGTCTGGCAAGTTTGTTAGGGCCCCTTTTATCAGCAGAGTCTGTTCCTCCCAGCTGAGAAACTTGTGTTACAGTGTTGCTGACAGTGTTTTGTCTTCTCAGAACACAGATAACGTGAACTTCTACAACATCATGACCAAGGATGTTCCAGAAATGAAAGCAAGTGAACAAGAAAATCTGCATCTTGGTAAGTTGTGTTTCAGCTCCTGAGGCCCTCTTTGAATTCAGGCACCTTCAACTCTGACAGTGGGAACAGCCTCAATTTAACACATCCTTTCAATGGGGCCTTCCAGCCCCACTTTGTATGGCATTCTCCTGAGTAGATCTTGTTTGCTCTTGCATAAATAGGGATAAATAGGAATGTGGAACAACCCTTCTGTAGATTACACCTCCACCTATGCATCCTGCACTGATCACTCCAAGGAAGTAGTCAGTATAATTGCAACATTATGACCTTTAAGTTACTTCCTCTTGATGTCTTTCATTTCTGCTTTCAAGCTAGGGCACACAGATGCCCTGTCCATATAAATAGTCTGATGCTTTGCCCCACAATGTTTATCCATCACAAATGTATAGAATTTCTGTCAAGCTCTTGATTAGTTTGTTGGCTTCAGCAGGGAAAGTGAAGGGCACAGTTAAGACCCAAAAGCAAAGCACTGCAGCTCAAAAAAAAGACTGCTGTGTGGAGGAGAGAATCCTGGCTGTAGCAAGTGGCTAAAGTAAAGCTGGTCCCTGGAGAAGTGCTGTCAGCCAGAAGTGGAAATGGGTGGTTGAGTTCTTCCTGTGTCATGCCCTGACCTAAATAAGGGTTGAGTTCAGTGGTGGCCAGTAGAAGTCAGCAAGTCTCTGTGGTGCTGCATTTCCATTTGAAAAGAGTTTGCTGACTGTGACTGGAATGCTGGAAATACTCTGTGCAGGGTAAGTGGCTTAAGTGTGTTAACTGTGCAGTGATCAAAGTGTCCTCTCTTGTCAGTCAGGCTTTACCAACGCCACGTCAAAGCCATGGGTAAGGACAGCCTGAAAGATCTGATGAATGGCCCCATCAGAAAGAAGCTGCAGATCATCCCTGACTGTGTGCAGTGGGGAGGTACTTTGCTGGCTGCTGTGGGTCTGGGTGGATGGGTGCATTGTTGCCTTTTGCAGGATTGCAGGCCTGGAGGAAGATGCAAACCAAGGCAGTGACATGAAATTGTCCTGATCCTTGGGCCCAAGAGCAGGAATTCCTCTCAGAAATGAGCATGTAATGGGGCAGGCCTATGGGAGCAGATGAGGTTCTGATTCTGCAGCTTGTGTCTATCTCTAGCCAAGCAGCTAAGAATACAGGGGGAGGAAGATGATCTCCTGGGTCTCAGCAGCTGGCTTCTGTCTTCATGCAACCCTGCTGAAACCCTGTCAGTTTTTCTCTGCCAGGAGCCTGATACTGTGTGTGGTGTGGAGGGGAAGTTTAAAGGACTGATGCCAGGATGCTGTATGTGTGTAACAGCAGCCAGGAGCTGTGGTGCTGCCTTGTAAACTCCAGCAGGACCATGGCTGCCTTCTGGTTCTCTGCAGTTACTCAGTGGCAAATCACTGCTGATGCTTTGGGCTAGAGCTGCCTTTCTTTATACAGCCATGAACTGCACTTTAAAGCCTTTGGCCAGTTGCTTGGAGATGACATCCCTCATCAGTTACAACTTGTCTCCTTTCTGATTCCAACCAGGTCAGTCCAGACAAGTCTTTGAGAACATGGCTGAGGACTTCATGAAGCCTGTCATTGATATTGTTGATCAGCTTTTGGCAGCCAAGGTCAATGTTACAGTCTACAATGGGCAGCTGGATCTCATTGTTGACACCATGGGTAAGAGACTTCATGGCTGAGTTGGGAGCAGGATGTGTGACAAGGAGCATGTGAAGTTGCCAGTAATATTGGTACTCAAATCTTCATCTCTCTGTGCACATCTCCTGACTGGCAGCAGTCAGAAGTGAGCAGCACTTGGCACGTTTTGTTTACATGCCTCAGAGAGGCAGTTCCTTTACTTCCATTGTGCTGTTGGGAAGTGGATCTGCAGCACCAATAATTGCTTGTTTCAGTGAAGCCCATAAGTAGGTGGGTAGCTAATAACACACTCAATTCTTCTGACATGCACAGATTTGTGTACACCCATTCATAAGTGAGGCTGGGTGAATAAATATCTGGAGATTATACTCTCTGCCATGCCTTGAAGATCCTGTTCTTTGGATCAAAGGCAATATCTTGCTACAGTGGTGCAAGACACAGGTGAGCCTTCAAGTGGCCTGCAGCAGACAGCAGGGTGCCAGGAACAAGGATATTGGTAATTACTTGGAGGGTGCAGCTGAGTCGTCATCACTTGTGCTGCTCTGTAAGGTGTAGGCTCCTTCATATCTTGGCCACTCAAGGGCTTTCTTTGTCCCTTGCTGCTTGCAAGATCAAGTTTGGGAGGCAGGCCAAGTGTTGCTGAGATGCCTGGTGCTGTAAAGCTGCTGTGCTCTCTTCCCTTCACCTTTTCTGATTGATTTAATAATCTGCCATCACAGGCTGCTCAGACATCTGCCATGTTGTGGAGGGCTTTATCCTTTGTCTGTCTCTGCCCACTTAGATATTCAGATGCCCTTCATGAGCAACACTGCAGTCAATAAGTCAGGAAATCAGAGTATTTAAGCTGTCAAAACAGATTAGCAGCTGGTGGTGCTCTGGTTTAGTTCCAAATGTGATAAAATTGAGCTGCAGTTCACATGAATTCTTCCAGTAGTTGAGAGGTAGGCTGAAGTGTTGTCCCCCTTGGTGTCCTGGAATTGATCTTTTTTTTGCTGTGTTGACCTCCACCTTCTGTAGCAGGCACCTGAAAACAGAAAACCTTTTGAGGCTCCTCTTGAGTGGCTGCAACAAAGAGAGGAGCAGTGCCTTTTCTGAGGGGAACTTGGTGTGGCTGGTTCTCCTCCACGGCAGGACAGTCACAGTGTATTGAGGAGTGAAGCAAAACATGAGAATTCCTAGGGCTGCAGAGCCTCCCAGAGGCATATCTCCAACTTGTCCATTCCACATGAAGCTTTCCTGTTTGCTTTTCCCTTCACTGGTTTGTTTCAGCTTGTCCTGAAGGCAGCCCTGGTCATTGTCCTAGGGTCATCAATGTGGTTTCTAGAATGAGTACACAGAGACTTTAACTCTGCTGTGTGGGTATCTGGTACAGTGGGCACCCAGCTGAACTGAGAATCCCAAGTTGCCATGTCTGTGTTGGTAATCAAGCATATCTCTTGCCTCTAACAGGCCAGGAGGCGTGGATCCGGAAGCTGAAGTGGCCTTGTTTGGCCAAGTTCAGCCAGCAGAGATGGAAGGCTCTCTATGTGTCTCCAGAATCCACTGAGACAGCTGCTTTCCACAAAGCCTATGAGAACTTGGCTTTCTTCTGGATTCTGAAGGCTGGACACATGGTAAATGGTGCACTTCTTGGGGTGGGATGTGCCATTAGGTACATCAGCATTTAGCATGAGAGGAATTGGCCTCAAGGTGCATCAGAGGGGGGGTTTAGGATGGGTGGGTATCAGAAGAAACTTCTTCATTGAAAGGGTTCTCAAATACTGAGACAGGCTCCTCAGACTGGTGGTTAAATCCCATCCTTGGAGGTGCTTAAAGGAGGCAGAGATGTGTGGAGGGACCAGACTGGGCAGAGTTAGAGAATGGTTGGACTCAATCTTGGAGGTCTGTTTGCAGTCAAAATGGTTCTAAGATAGTCAGCAAGCAGACTGAAGATGTCCAGGTACTTGCTGTCTGCTTCCTTACAGCAGCTGCTGACCATTTGCTCTCCCTTCTGTACTAGGTACCATCTGATCAAGGAGAGATGGCACTGAAGATGCTCAGGATGGTGACCCAACAGCAGCACTAGAGAAGGGCAAGCAGCTGCTGTGGATTCTGCCAGCACTGCTCCTGCAGAATGAGAGTCCAGAATAAGCTGCAGGAGGAAAAGTGAGAGCTTGGGCACAGCCCTCTGGTCTTGATGATATCATGCACAAGCCCTTTTGGAAAGGCTTTTTTTTTTTGGTTTTTTTTTCTCTCTTGAATGAGTTGTTGCTTTTGATTATTTTTTTGAAGCTGTGATTTGCTGCCTTAACACTCTTCTTAATGACTTTTCCAGAGTGAAGTCCACTCACAAACAACAAGCTCTGAGCCTTTGACTCAGAGTCAGCTCTTCCCTGAATACTCTCTTGTCTGGTCACACACACAGCTTAAAACTGATTGGAGTCCTGACAGGCTTGCTGGTTGCTCCTCTCCAAGAGCTAACCTATTTCATGAGGCTGTGGGATGTGCCTTCCTTTGTCCTCGGGCCTCTGCTTGAGTCACCTGGCTGGATTACAAGCTGAGGACAATGGAGATGCCAGGAGAGAGGACCTGCTCTGGAGGAATTAATCTTGCTGAAGTGCCTGAATTAGGAACCAAGATTCTTCAGCCTTTCTGTGCCATAGAGGAGAAAAAAAAAACAACAAAACAAAACAGAGGAGGGTCTGAGCTTTTTCACCTGACCTTGTGTTGTTTGTCTTCATTCACTTTACTGACTGCTACCCAAAGTGTTGATGGCCTCTTCTTGTGCAGGAGAGAATCCCAATGGGCAGAAGTCTCTTAAACCCTTCTGAAAGACCTTAGGAATGTTTGAAAGAAGGATACATAAGCTAGAACCTATATCTGGATCCATATTGTTCCAGAGCTGTTTAAGCCCTGCAGAACATCACTACTTGGAAACATCAGGGGTTTGTGATCAGTTCAGAGGAGATCTGGTCAGACATCATTTAATTTCTGATGAGGAGCACAGTGCTGGCTGCTTGCTGCTGTCTTATAGGAAGCACAACAGCCTGTTCTAGCTGGCAGAATGCGAACTAAATAGCAGCCCCTCAATTACTCCAGCAGCTGAAATTGTCATGAAGTGTCTGGTTAGTGGTGGCTTAGTGAGGGCTGAGGCATAATGCTGGGTAAACACTCAGAGTCACCCAGCAGCTGGCGTATTGGCACTTCATAATGGCTTTCCTGTGTTGTTCTCTGCCTGAACTGTATCCTTCAGGACTTCAGCAATACCAATCCTCTTTTCTTTTTTCCTTTTTTAAACCACTCCTTCAATAAATGCAATAGGTCTCATTCATCTCTTTCTGGCATCATATCGATTTTGCTGCTTGACAACCACATTTTCTCTGTGTTGGCTTTTCAGTATAAAGCCCCTGCAGATGCTGTCACACTCAAGAGGGAAGGGGCAGGTCTGTGAAGTCCCCTATGACTGTATGGGATGATGAGGAGCACATGCCTGGGGGACCACTCCCCTCCTTCTCTCTTCCAAGCTGGAATGGGTAGGCAGGATCAATCCAGCAGCTGTTACCAGGTTCTTTCTGGTCAAACACCAGATGAAGAAACAGGAAGGGTCCAAGAGGTGTGTGAAGGTGCATGGCTGCATTCTTAGAGTAGTTAAAAATAGCTCACCAAGCAAACAGGTACTTCTGAGCTTGAGCAGTTTGAGTTGGCTTGCAGTCCTGAGTCCTGTTGGACAGTGCTCTGCATTATGTCTGATTAGTTGCAGGGTTTGATAGAGGGAAAGGACTGAGAAAATGTCTCCAGAAAGAGCATTTAGTGCTCTTCTTGCCCTTCTTTAGCAACTGGGCTGTTCCTCCACATTGCCTACAGCTTGTGCTCAGTGTGTCTCAGACATCTGTTTTTTGTCCTCCTTGTTTCAGCTTCTGCAGGTTTTTCTGTTGGCAGAGAGGTGACTTAAGAAGACAAAAGATGATTTAAGGAAGCTGCTGGTAACAATCTGTTGGTTTCAGGGGCTGTGCTAAATCTAAACACGTTAGAATAAAAACCCTTGCCCATGGAGACAGATCTTAAATAGCATCCATTTAAATGCAGGCTACAAAGCAGCAGCAATCCTTTCACATCAAGGAAGATTCCTTCATTTCTTTCACCAGAGGCTCTGTCACTGGTGTGTGACAGCTCTGGTTCATCCCAGAGGTAGGTCACCTGTCTAGCAGCAGCTCTGGAAGGGGTTGAAGTCCTGCTGTGTGTCTGATCAGTGGTGACACACGTCATGCACTGTGATTTCATGCGGTAAGCTGGGGCCAGGTGAGGGCTGCCACTTGGCAAATCCATTAGAGTGAGTCAGTCTAATTAAGACAATACAGATGCTGGCCTAGTCCAAAGGAAACACCCCAGTGGATGTGTCATCTGCAGCTGGGGGCTGTGACTGCATAGGCAGCCTGAGAGCCACTGCCTTCTCTTGCTCACCCCTGAGGGTGATTTTCATGCAAACAAACCCAACCTCCTGCCTTTGTCTTTTTTAATTTTTTTTTTCTCCCCTGAACTTAGAGGTTGAGAACCAAAGCACCAAAGGGACATGTCACTGTGCTCATTGATCAGAGCTAGGGCTTGGGTGCTCCCACAAACTGGACTAGGGCAGATTTCTCCCCTCACTGGCTCTTGAGCAGTGAGCTACATAGGAACTCTTCCTTGCCTGCTGTTTCAGGGAGTGGGCAAGCACTGCAAGTAGCCTACCTTGAGATTAGTGTATTGGGCCTCAGCTTGGAAGGGAGACTTCCCACTTCACTGCTTTTGTGGTCCAAAGTTTTGGTTTGCTGTTTGGTCTGTGGCTCCAACACTGTAGGGAGCAGGTGAATGTCTCAGAAGGCTAAAACCATCTGGGTAATATCCAGTTCCAGCAAGTGTCTCCCTGTGGCTCTGCTGCTCAGTGTTTCCAGCTGATGTACTGCACAAATCTGAATCCAGAGTACTCTTGAGGCAAGGCAGGGTTTAGGATGTAGAAAAACATCCACTTGGATGTCACCTAGACAAGAGCTGCTGCAAAATTACAGGGAACTTGAGTGAGCGTACAGCAGGAAGGCTGAAGCTGATTGAAGCCCAGGAGCTCATTTTTGGTCTGTCCCAATTTTCATCCTCAGTCTCAATACCCAAATGTATAGGCAGGTGCTGTGCTGAGCAGGGTTTTCAAATGCTGTGAATCAGCTAAGCACAGGAGACAGCTGGAATAATTTAATCTGAAAACTGTAGTTAGATTTGCTGATGCTTACCCCAGCCATTTCTGAAGTCAGTTAGGCTGCTAGAACCAACCTGATGAAGCTGCTTTTGCAATTACCTCCCTGTTCCTAACAGCCTTCTTGGGACCATTTCTCCACAAGCAAGCTGGTTGCAGTGTCTGTGAAAAACAGAAAGTTCTCAGCACCATTAACCCCACAGCAAATCTGGTCCACTGATGGTCACAGCAGCGATGATGCTGCATAAATATTGCTGTCATCTCCTATTAACCAACTTGTTCTCTCCTCAAACAATCTGTTTTGAGACAAGTAATCAATCATTGCTTGGCTTTAGCATAGGCATGGTGGATCGTGTTCTAATTGTATTACTCTGTCCCAGATCTTGTGCCTAAATACAGGAATATGTGGGAATTGCATTCTTTAGTCAGCTGGAGTAAGTGCAGAGGGAAGACTTACTCAGATGTTGTGTGGATCATCTTGAACAGGACTAAATAAGCAAAATTTGTGGACCTTTATTTGAAGTAAGGGAGAGCTGAATAGTTCATACAGGTGTGGGGGAGGTAGCTTGGAGAAAATCCACTGCCTGGTGCATCCTGGTCTTTAATAGCTGCTAGAGATCTTAATTATTTTGGGGTTTAATAAATTGAGGGTAGAGGGTGGGAAATCTTTCTCTTTGAGAATCTGGGGCTTAGGTCTGGTAACATCTGCTTGTTAGAGCCAGAGGGGACTCTTGGTGTGTTTCTTGACAACTCTTTTGGGGGTAGAAGATGGAAATCACTTGACTGTAGCTACTGCTCTGGATCTCCTTTTTAGATGTTTGTCTTGGAGTTGTAAAGGTTTCATTGTAATCAGAATCTCCTGTGGAGAGCTCTTCCTGAAGCACAAGGGGCCAGAAATGACCTACTGGCCTAGCAGGCGTCAGGGACTTTTGCAGCACCACTTCACGGGTCCATGGAATAGTTTGGGTTGAAAGGGACCTTAAAGCTCATCCATTTCCAACGCCTCTGCCGTGGGCAGGGACACCTCCTCCCAGCCCAGGTTGTTCATGACCTCAGCCAACCTGGCCTTGAACATCTCGGTGGGGAGATATCCAAGACTTCCCTGGGCAACCTGTTCCAGCATCTCCCCACTGAATGCTTTCAGTTGCCAGATGCCACTGCATGTTCTCTTCTGAATCTAAGTCTACCCAACTGCTTAGAGCTCATCAGAGAAGAGCTGACAGAGTCCTTTCCCCAAGAGAAGGCAGCAGGGAGGCTTCTGCAATGTACCGAAAAGAGAGGTTTGGTCCCCCAGTATTTGGAGGACTGGGATTCCCCGGGGCAGGAAGAAAGTTTGCTTTATCCCATACTCTTCGTTCACCCCTGCTTTGTGTGCGGTTTTCCTCACCTCGCTGCCCTGCACCTTGGCCGGTGACAGGAGAGTGCAGTGGCCGCTGGGTGGAGCACGGAGACCTCCCAATGCCGCGGGGACCTCGCCGGCTTGGCGCCGTCCCTGCCAGCACCTGGGCAGCGCTCGCAGCCGGGGCTGTGCCCCTCCGAGCTTTGTGGGAGCTGAGAGAGAGGTTTATTGAATTGAGCAACAGGGTGATGAGGGCTGACACCGGCGGCTTTGAGCACAACCTCGACCACAGCGAGGCCCAGAGAAGGCAACAAGGATGAGCAGGGGCTGCAGCACCTCTATGCGGACAGGCTGAAAGAGTTGGGGTTCTTCAACCTGAAGAAGAGAAGGTTCTGGACTGGTCTTAAAGCAGCCTTCCAGTACTTGAAGTGGGCTACAGGAGAGCTGGGGAGGGGCTTTGTACAAAGGTTGGGAGAGACAGGAGGAGGGATGATGGCTTCACACTGGAACGAGCTGGATTTAGAACAGATGTTAGGATGAAATCCTTCCCCTCAGGGTGGTGAGGCACTGGAACAGGTTGTCCAGAGAAGTTGTGGAGGCTCCAAGTGTTGAAGGCCAGGTTGGATGGGGCCTTGAGCAATGTGGCCTGGTTGGAGGTGTCCCTGCCCATGGCAGGAGGGTTGGAACTAGATCATCTCTAAGGTCTCTTCCCACCCAGCTGACACAGCACATCTGTTATGCTCCTAGTCAGAGCCCCAGTGCTCAACGGAACACAGGATTTGATTCAAAATACAGCGAGACTGTTAGGAGCCAGACATTCACTGAGGGTTATGTTGTGTACGTGATGAAGAGAATTGTGCTGGAGAGGCTGAGCCTCAAGAGGTTGCCACTACGTGCTGGAGCACAACCAGAATTGTAGATAAGGTCATCAGCCCCGGGGAGTGCACTCTTTTGGATGCTGTCCCTGACACCGGATTACAATTTGCTGGCTAAGTGGAAGTGACATTGATGGAAAAGCAGCTGATTGTAAAGAAAGCCTGCAAATGACAGCCACGGCCTGCGGTCCTCCATCTAATGCTTCCTCTTGCACTAGCTCCTCTCAGCAGGCAAACGTGATGGGACCACCACTGCTCCTATTTCAAGTTCAGAAAATGAGAGTTGCAGCATGTGAAATATTTACCCCACACAGTGCATGAATCAAGTGAAGAAGTTGCCAAATATCTCTGGCTAAATGCTCTTTGGGTGTGCAGCACTAAGAAATGCAGCTCGCTTGATGCTGCCACAGCTTCTGCCCAGAACTGGAAATCAGCAGGGGCAGATTTCAGCTACACCCCCTGGCAGCAAAAATTGACCTCCCCCTTGCCAGTGCAGTTGCCCAGCAAGTCTGTGGCACAGGGTCCCAACTACATACGGCACACTGGGGGCACCTGCAGCTCTCACATCCTGTGCCTCTACTGACAGCATCTCACATCCCAGTGCTCGTGTTCAGTGCTGTCAAACCATCTCCCAGCTGTCAGATCTCTGCTCAAAACATTCAGCTGTCTATGATGACAGCCTCCACAACTTCTTCAGATCTCCTATCAGCTTGATTCTGCTGCTTTCTGGCACTCAAGCTGTCTGTGGCACTTCTCAGACCTCAGTGCTAACTCCCCAAACTGTAGTGTCTGCTACTGGAGCAATTTTTTTTCCCCCTCTTCCCACTTTGTGAATCAATGCAAGAATGACAAGAGATTTTAACAATGGCAATTTGGGTCCAGATTTATGCTGCCCTTAACTAGCATATCTAGACCATCAAGGTCATTCTTCCTCTAGCAGAAGATAAGAGACATTAACAGGATCCCATGAGACAGTATGTGGTGACTCTTGGGGTGTGGGAATTCCTCCTCTGGTCATGGCAAACCGGAATAAGCATTCCATACTCCCCCACCCCTCCATAATACTTGGTGTGAGTTCTCTGCCTGGGAGCGTAGAGCTGCCCACCTGCAGACAGAGGTGAGTCAGACTGAGCAATCTCTGCAAACAAAGTGGGACAACAACACAGATGTGCTCAGAAGCTTTGAGGAGGTTGAACTCCGCTTCAGAACAGTTAGACTGACAGTAGCTGATTCCACATAGATGTGCCTGCCACAGCTCTGAGGGGGAACCATCTCATAGATGTTTGAATACTTTTAATAGGTGCCCCTGGGGGGTGTGTGCTAAGCTCAATTGCCTTGTAACCCAGAGATGAGTTCAAGGGTCCTGAGATAAAAGCTAAACATCTCCACATCTTCAGAATCCTGCTCTAAGTAGATAACTTCAGAGAAGTTTGATGATCAAATATTTTGCTTGCGTTTTCTCTTTCAGATCTCCTCATGTCTCTTTGCAAATCCTTTGCTTCCCAAGGGTCGTATCTCATCTCTGTACTTTGATTTAGAGTTGTGGGTTGGTTTTTTTTATTTTCACAGTCTGGAAAGACCCTTTTGTACATGAGCAAGGGAGCAGGAGGACTCTTCTGTATTTGCTATAAAACTAAAGGAAGGTCAAGGTGGCAGAGGCTCTGGAACCAGCTCCTTACCTCCATGTCAGAGGGTGAATATGCAGGGACCTGCTTTGCTGGTGCTGGGTGGCTGTCACTGTGCTGTTGACTGACAGCTGACTTACAACCCTGTAGGCTCTTCCCAGCCCTCAATTTGCACATAAAAGGGATCAAAGAAACAAAACTTCCTGAGAATGCTTGTATTGGTTCCTACAAAAAGAGCTGAATTTGACCAGCTTGCTCTAATCGTGGGAATTCAGGGTTGCCAGGGGCCACATGGGCACTGCAAGAGGGAAATGAATGGATGCTGTCTCAGTTCAAAACCTGCTTGCACTTTCAGGGTCATTTCAGATGCCAGCTTTCTCAATCCCCTGCTGAACATCCCTCGGTGATGGATGATCACCTGTGCTCAGCCACCACTGTGGGAAAGAAGTGCTGAAAAGGCGGTGAGCAGCTCAGCTGGACTCAGCCGCTGCTCCTGCCACCCCAAGATGCTGTCCTGTTATTCTGGGAACCAAAAACCATTCCTGCTCTTCCCTTTGGCAGCTGATAGGAGTGGAGAAAAAAAAAGGACAGAGACAGCAAACGAAAACCCAGCAGCGGAGCGGAGCAGCCGTGGCAGGTTTTAATGAGGGAGATCCTCTCAGTGCCAGCTGTGCCTCGTTAAAGCAGAGGTGAGCAGTGCCTGACCCCAGCCCGATCCCTGGAGTGCCTCAGCCTGGGCACTTGACGGAGCGCGGGAAGCTCTGTCGGTCCTCTTTTGCCTTAACTGCCCCTAAGCTCTCCACTCTGCTTTTCTCCCCGAAACTGGACCTCTTCAGACGAGGATCAATGGCTTGTCCCCAGGATCAATCGTAGCGTGTCTGGTGTTTTGTCTGGGAAGCAGGACTGAGGTGTGGAGCAACGGAGGGCAAAGGGATCCGCGGAGGTGTCTGCTGCGCCGCGGCTGCTGGTAGGGAGCGTGCTCCCCTTTTTCCTCCTGCCCCATTTCGTCCTCCCTGGGGCGATTTTCCTTCCCACGGAAGCTCCTTACCGCTGCTGCCCCAGGCTGGCCCTGTCTCCCTTTATCCGCCGCCCCCTCGCTCTCCCCTCACTGCCTCCCTTCTCTTCCCGCCCGGCGCCGCCGCTCCCTTCCCGCTGCGCCCCCTGGTGGCGGCCCCGCCCCTGCCGAGCGCCCAGCGTTCCCCCCGCGTCTCCCTCCCCATCCTCCAGCTCTGCCCCATTGTTCTCCCGTTCTCGGCTCCTTCCCTCCGCCTGACGCTCGCCTCCTCCCTCCGCTTCCCTTCATCCCTCCCTCTATCCTTCCCTCCTCCTCCTCCTCGCCGTCCCTCCCGCCCCGCTGCCCGGCGCTGATGTCACGCACCGGCTGAAGGCGCGGGCGATCATGGCTGCTGCGGCCGCGGCCGTGCCGCTGGGCTCCAGCTAATGCCCGCGATGGAGCCGGCGAGCCTGCTGCGGTTCCTGCGGAAGCTTAAGGAGGTTTTCGATGTGTGCGACGAGGATGCGGACGGCTTCATCCGGGTGGAGCACTTCGTGGCCCTGGGGCTGCAGTTCGGCCAGGGGGATGAGGTGAGTGGAGCGACCCCCGGTCCTGCCCAGCCCGGCCCACGGCCGCCGCGCAACTTTCACCTGCTGCTGCTTCTGTGAGGGGAAGCGGCCGCAGCTCTCCCTGACCAGGCCCCGCCGGGACCACCCGGGCACCTACCCTGTCACCAAACGTCCCGTATCACGGCCCAGATTCCCCCATCCCTCTCGGGGTCGTAGAGCCCTCCCCGTGGCGACCATTCCCTCAGGGCCGCCCAGTCGCCCTCTCCTTTCCCCTCTGAGTCCTGCCCTCAGAGGGTCCCGGAGCTTTCCCCTTCCTTCGGGGCGATCTAGACCCCCCCGGGCTGACTCGGCTCCCTGTCCCCTGCGGTAGAGTGTTCAGACTCTCTCCGGTGCCCTGTTCCCCGTCCGTGCCGGGAGCGCTCGGGGGTCGCTGTGCGTTTATTCCGGTGGCAGCTCGGGTCCGCTCCGTCCCTGCCGAGCCAAGGCTCCGTGGGCTGCCGGGCTCCGTGGAGCGCTGCGAGCGAAGCCCGGGCGAGGGGAGCGGCAGCCGTGGCTGCCCGCGGGCCACCGAAGCGCAGCAGCGGCTGAAAGTCGGGGAGGCATCGGCCCAGGTGTCCCCTAAACCCTTCGGGTGATGGCTGGAAGCGAGGGCTCCGTGCAGCCCTCCAGTGACACAGCGTAAATCTGGAGTCGTGCCGCCCGTCTCGCTGGAGCGGCTGCGTCAGTGGGAGCAGTGTAAATCCAGTGTAAACCATGACATCAGTGTAAACCGGAGCGGGATTCGGGCCAGGGGCTGAGAACCCTAAGGAGCGTTTGGTTTGAAACGGTTCCCTGAAGTGAGTCAGCCAAGGGCTGCACCTCCGGTGACACCGACCAGCGAGGGAGGCTGGCGGCCCTGGGAGAGCTCAGGGTGCTGCGCTTAACTGCTGGATGCTTCACGGTGTGCTCCAGCCG
The DNA here is from genome assembly GCA_013396835.1 of Psilopogon haemacephalus. Lineage (NCBI taxonomy): Eukaryota > Metazoa > Chordata > Aves > Piciformes > Megalaimidae > Psilopogon > Psilopogon haemacephalus. Next base: position 142,594 of record VWZI01023541.1, read on the forward strand.
TTCTGGTTGCTTGGGAGTGGAGTTGGGACTAGGAGAGGACTCAGAAAACCACTATCAGCCAACCTTTTCACAGTTACAGAACTGTTCTGGTTGGAAGAGACCTTTAAGACCACCATGTCTAACTTTCAACCTAAGACCACCATGGCCATTAAACCATGTCCTGAAGTGCCATGCCCACACATTTCTTGAACACCTCTAGGGATAGTGACTTCACCATCTCCCTGGGAAGCCTATTCCAATGCCTGACCACTCTTTCAGGAAAGAAAATTTTCCTAATCTCCAACATAAACCTCCCCGGCACAGTTTCAGTCCATTTTTAAAGCACAATAAACCAAATTAATGCGAGGAGCCAATAAAATGGTACTTTATAAAGGGGTGCCAAGGAGGCAGCAAAACCAGAGTGAATTCACAGTAATTGTTGGAGCAGATGACTTATTTTTGGCTTGCTGCTGGTAATTAAACACAGCTTGTGAATGAGATCAAGAGATCAGGAGACAGAAGGCTTATTGCTTGCAGATAGTCACAGGTCTGTTAAATATTTTCTTAATGAGTAGATGGAGGGGTTTATGTTAACCAGCAAAAGAAGGAGGAGAAATGAGTAATAGTAAAGAGCTTTCTTGATTTATGGGTTTATTTGTCTCTTGGCAAGTTGTACAATTTCATATAAACGAATGGAAGTATTTTGAAATCCTTACTGCCAGGTACACTGCATCAGAATTGCTTTTTGCACGGCTGCATTTCTTTGGGGGTAGATCAGAGGCTTTGTCTTGCAGCACTTTGGAAGATTGGTCAAATTCCAGTGGCAGTTTTGCAGCAGAGTGTCACTGAGGATCATAACAATCCTTTCTGCTCTTAGAAATCTCTAAGGCTGCAAGAGGGGAGCAGGTTCTCTGAGCTGCCAAGGAGGATTCAGGAGGTGATCTCGTAAGCTTAGAGTGAATCGGAATATGTCAGTTGGGAAATATTTAAATGCAGTGGGACGGGAAAGAAAATTGGAAATGCCAACAATGACAGCAGTTGAAAAGTACCACTTGTCAGTATCTGGGTTTCAGGATGGGCTGGTTTACCAGGCAGACACAGGAGGGATTACCAGCAGTGAGAAATGCTGGCAGCCTGGGCACACTGCCGGCTCGTCTTCAGCTGACCCCAGACCCTTTTCCACAGGGCTGCTTTCCAGCCACTCTGCCCCAAGCCTGTAGCATTGCTTGGGGTTGTTGTGACCGAAGTGCAGAACCTCAGCTCGTGGATTTAAGCTGTCCAGGTTTCTTCAGAGCCTTCCTACCCTCAAGCAGATCAATTTGGTGTGGTCGGCAAACATTATTCACAGGTCACATTATCAACATATTACAGTATTCAGTTAGCTGCTTTTGCCTTACTGAGTCGCTCCCAGATTTTTGTTGAAACTGTTCAACCATACCCATAATTTAATTTTGAGTGCAGTCCTCTGTTATATCTCAAGCAGAAGGGAATTGTTCCCACCTGGAAATATCATAGGTTGCAGTAGCACTATTGGAGTCTTTTTTTTCCCAAAAGAAAGACATTTTAATTTTGTATTGCATCCATGACACCAATTTATGTATTGCCAATTGACAGGGTCAGCACAAAGGACATGGACAGCAAGTTAAAAAAAAAAAAAAAAGAAACTAATCTTTTACTTATATATAAAACAGCAGAAGAAGCAGTAAATGAGTCTTTGCTCCAAGGCTTTTCAGTCTGGGGATTGGGGTCCTTACTGAGAATCCTCAGTGCTGGCTGGTCTTGGTCCCAGGATCTGGTGAGGCTCAAAAGCTTTGTCCCATCTGGGTCACCAAAAATTGTTACTGAATATGGCAAGAAAACCCCCTAAGTCCAGGGAGGTGTTAGGAAGCAGCATTCCTTTATTTTGGTGCTGGATGCATAGGGTATTGCTTCACTCAAGTGTGCCAAAGGCAGCAGAATTCAGAGGATATCTGCTTACACCTCATACACCATCATCATTTCCCTAAGAAGTGATTAGCATGTTCATATCAGTTCATGGAATTCCTTACAGTTGTGAATCTCCTGCACTCATGCCTGTTACATACTGTGGGGGTCTCCTGGTAGTAGTTTGGGGCATCCATCCTCTTTCTCCCTGATCTGTTGATGAGACAGACTGGCCACAGAGTGAGTCTAAACCTGTTTGCTCTTCTTCGCTTCTTTCTCAAGCCCACAGTTAGAATTTCTTACTGTTTGTACCGTTCCTGATCCTCACTTTACACAACAGATGCATTCTATGAGGCTTGCATGTCCTAAGTTAGTAATGGTATCAGAGCTGTGCAAACTCATCTTCCTCCATCATCACTCATGAGCAACTGAACACTCAGAAGGACCTAAGGAGGTGCTTCTTTATCTCCACTGACCACACAAATTCCTTGCTGAGACTTTTGGTCCAGTGGCTAACGAGAGCAGGCTGGGCCTGGCTTCCCTGTTGAATGATCTGTTTGTGGAGGACTCTGAAGGCAGATGTAAAAGGGCTGTTTCCAGAGCGACCTGCCCGGGTGGCATGTGCTCACTAGCTGCAGAAACACTTCACGTAGCACTGAAAAATGCCAAGAGTGGCTCTCCATCTGCTTCCCTTTCCCTGGGAAGATAGTTGTACCAGCAGCCGAGTGTCTAGGAGCACTGTGAGTGACATATTCAGCAAGCCCCAGTTCTGTGAATGTGTATTTCAGGAGAGTGCCAGCTGACATCCCAGCGTGCCAGATTCTACCCAAGCTCTGCATTCGGTTTTCAGTCACAAGGGAAACAGGTTGAATATGTTGACAACTTTTTGAGATGCGTAATCACCTCCAGGAGGTGTGCAAACCATGCAGGTGCTTACCCAGTAGCCTTGCAAACCATGCAGGTGCTTACCCAGTAACCTTGCAAACCATGCAGGTGCTTACCCAGTAGCTTTGCAAACCATGCAGGTGCTTACCCAGTAGTCTTGCAAACCACGCTGGTGCTTACCCAGTAGCCTTTGTCGTGGTGAGATCAACAGCTGCTCCTCAACTTCAAGCTTTGTCCCAGCTGAGAGGGAGCTAATAAAATCTGTAGGCCAATACCAGTTGCTTTTGCCAGTGGACAGTAATTCCTTTGAGGTCAGTGGTTTACTAGTGGTGTAGAGCAGAAGTTGCTGAGAACAAATTCACATATTTCATGTTGGGAAAAAAAATGAGACTTTCTGGCCAAAAGGAACTATTGAAAGAGGGAGATAGATGCTCGTTGCTGATTTTAGTTGCTTCTATTCATCCTCTTTTTGGGCTGAAATTAAAGGCATCAGAAGTGCTGCCTGGGTAGCAGACTGTGGCTGCTGGCTCAGTTTAATGACAATCTCAATGTTCTGTTTTGTCTTGCTCTTAGATGTCTCCCAGGGCCACCTGATGGAGTCATGCTCTAAGCACAGCCTTTCTACCCCAGCCACTCTATCATACTTGTTGGGGAGCTAATGTCCCCTGTGGGGAGCACTTCCCTGCATGACAACATGGAGGCTTCCTGAATGGGACAAGGGTGAATTTCAGGCTCCTAGCCAGACCTGCACCCAGAAATTAATGGAATCTCTGCAAATTGCCATCAGTGTGCATGGTGACAGAGACTTGTTCCTATCTTCTTGATAACGTGCAGCGTGCTCTGGGCTCACCTGCAGCCATGGGGAAAAGGGACTTTGGCACGGAGAGACTGGAGAAAAAAAAAAGCATCAAGGTGTTACCAGGCAATGCTGCCATCCTCATAACGGGGCAGGGAAGAGTTATTGATGACTTCTTTCTTCTCTGTTTTTCCTGGATACAATTACTGACAGAACAAATAAAATATTAGCCTAGCAGTAAAGAGGATGCGAAGAGCAGTCCTGTGCGACAGCGTTCTCTAGGTTACAGCAAGGCTGCCACGCATTTAGGCTCCTTATAACTATATTTGCTAATGACCCAGATATATCATAGCATTCACAGGGCCTTGGAAAATTGCAGCTCTGAAATGGCACAGTGCAGTATTAAGTTTATGGATTAGTCAAGGTACAGTCACTGTAGCCTGCCTAATTCAACACAAACTAGCAGCGATTATGTTTCAAACAGCCTTTTGGTATATCCTGAAGCTGACTCTGTTTCTAAATATAAAGCAAGCTTAGAACTTGCTGTTTATCAAACATTTACTGTTTATCAAATGTTTTCTGAAGCGCTGTTAGGAAGAGAAGCTGCAGGTTTGCTGAGCACTCCTGAGTTTAATTCCTTGTGTGATGTGTTTGCATTTCAAAGGTAGGAGCTCGGAGTGGGGTTCTGTGTGTGGTTGGTGCTGTGTCTTGCCATGCAAGTCAGCCATCTGAAATCATGAGTTCCTCATGCTCGGAGGGGAGGCAAACAATTTTGATGGCAGTTCTTGATATTTAAAGGACTGCTTTATAGCTGCTTCAGTGCTTGCAGTCAGTCTAGGTACCGTGGTACCATGCTGGCTTATCATTAAACTGTTAGAATGGGTTGGGAAGGCCAAGAAGGGAGTGTAAACACCTACTCTGCTTTTGAAAGGAACTCAGCAACCTTTTCTTGTCTGTGTTGTACTTGGAACTGGGATGAGATACAGTGAAAAGGATAAACTACCTCTCTCCTCCTGTATAGGCACTCCAGAGCAGAGCTGCAGAGTCTGATGGGCAGCGTGGGTAGGGGATATTCTACACTGGAGGGAAGAATGTGAGCCCCAGTGACCTTCTTACCTTCTTGCACAGATTCACAGCATGGTTTGGCTTGAAAGGAACGTTAAAGATCATCCAGTTCCAACCCCCCTGCCATAGTTGCTCAAGGCTTCGTCCAGCCTCCAGAGAGGGGCATCCATAAACCTCCCTGGGCAACCTTTTCCAGTGTCTTACCATCCTCACTGTCAAGAACTTCTTAATCTCCAGTCTAAATCTCCCTTCTTCCAGCTCATGAATTACTAAATGCAAAAGTGGAGGAAAGCTTTGGCATGTGGCTCAGGCGCGGGAGACAGCAGCACTGAATCTTTTGTGTGCAGCTTGGGAGGCAGCATATGTAAGTGGGGAAGTTATGGCATTAGCTGCCTGGCAAGCCCAGATATTTTCTATGTAAATTTCCACCTCCCCTCTCCCTTTCCCCCCTCTCCATGCCCGATTCAAGCCATGCTGCTAAGCTGTAAAATCAGCATTCCTCATCTGTGACATGTTTACATGTTCTCCAGAAATTTGCTCTTGCAGATCCTGGGGAGGATTTCAGATTTGCAGCACGTACTGGTTTTATTCATAACTCCAACACGATTAAGCTTTGAAAAGTAACTTTGGCAAAACTGCTGCAAGGGAGAGTTAGTCTTGGAGAGGGAGACAAGTCACTGCCATCCAGTATCTGTGGGGAGGATCCCCAGTACAGCTTGCTTCTTTTTTTTTTTTTTTTTTTTTTCCCGATTCTGAATTGCATCGTTAGCTGCAATTTAGCACAATTGACTCATGCTCGGCAGCAGTGCTTTTATAGCAGCAGAGTGGAAAGAAATCAATTGCTTTATAAAGCTTAGATGAGTAAAAGTCATTGTTTTTATTCTCCGTGGAGCTGGCGTTACCGTTTCCTATCTGTTTTATCGGATTTTAATGCTAATGTGCACCAACATTTTAAAATCGCCGATTTGCTCAGGATCAACTCAAGATCTGATCTAGCTCGAGAGCAGGAGAAGTTCTAACACTTCTTGAAACATGCAGGATTTGGGGAGGCAGACTTGACGGCAGACCTAGATAGTCACCGAGGCTGCTGCTGCAGGTAGTTCAGGGAGTGATTAGCCACATGAATGACAACGGAAAGCGTCGGGCACCCTCCCCAACACTCTTAACACCTGCCTGTACAACAGCAGTGTGAGTGGAAACCAAGAGCTGTGTGATGCACACGTTGCAGCAGGTTGGAAGGGTCCCCCAGATCTCATCCGACTCATCAGGGACATCTCCAACTGGTCAGTGATGCCTCAAGGGATGGATGATGAATGGGGCTGTAATCACCACTGGCATTGCACAGCGCCGGGGCTCTGTCTGGGGGATGGTTTCTGTTGGAGGCAGTTTGGAGTAGTGCAAATGTCCTGGCCTCACGGTGCTCATCTCCCAGTTTATTCCTTCCTTCACTTTTGGACTCATTGTGCTCTTTGGTGGGTGGCTCCTGTGTAAGTGCTGGTGGTGAGTCGGCTCTAGCTGTGTTCCAGCAAATCAGCACCTGTCTGGAAGGGAGAGGAGCTGGTGGAAGTGGTTATAAACAGGAATGATTTACACAACACCTCAGGTGAAAGGCTTGCCTGCTTGAGTTGGTGGAGTAACGGTGGCTGTAAATTACCTCTGGGTTTATTGCAGTTGGCTGCTGTAGCAGCTCTTTAGCAAATGCTCTGCTCAGTGGTACTGTTCCTAATTCAGTGCTTGCCATTGCTTGCATTTTGTACATCTTGCCCTGTTCTGTGGCACTGATTCCCTGGATTTGCAGGGCAGGGTGATCAGAGTAGGAGTTGTAGACTCTCCTCATATAGCAAGAAATAGCCTAGTGTCTTTATTTTGGGGAAGAAGTGTGAAGAGACACATTTCAGATACCTTTTCCACAGGAGGAAGGGTTGCCATGGATAGCAGCTATGAAACATTGAGCCTGATTTCCTCCCCCCCCACCTTTTCACTATGCTGTGTGATGAGATATGAGCGTCAGGTTCATCATCTTGCAGACTTGTGCACAGCACAGGGGGGCTGCAGGGACACAGTGTTCACTGCCTTCACTCTTGGCTGCACCAGAGCTGGTTCCTGAGGCCACAAGGACACCAGGCTGGGCACCCTCTGAGCACCTTCCACAGAGGCAGAGATGCTGAACTGGCTTCTCATTTGTGGAGGGTGAGGTGTGTATGAAGAAGTGGGGCTCCAGAAGGGTGTTCTTGGAGTCCTTTGAAGGTGCCTTGTGTGATGTGACCTCACTGAGCTGGTCTGGCACCTCACTGGCACCTTTCCTCTCCTTTTTGCACTGTGTTTTGGGAACTTGTGTCCCTCGCTGCACTGCAGGTCTATCAGTCACAGAAGGGGTTGCTCCAGCTAACTAAATAACCTTTTCAACTGGAATTTCTCCCTTTTCCCCGCCCTGTATTTTCTCTCCCACTCTTACTATTGATAGAAACATACTAATTTTATAATCAGTCTGTTGTTATGCCTGCTTAGTTTCGGTGACTCTGCTGTCAGTAATGCTAGCTGTGTGCCATCATCAACACCAACCTGTGGTTTCTCTAAGTGAACTGGGCAAAAGGAGGACAAAGGGAAGGAAGGAAGAAGGCTGCTCTCGTCAGATGGATAGACAGACAAGAGAGACAGCAGAGGAACAGCAGGGACCAAATAAAAGGTAGTGCAGGTGAGAGGCAGGAGGCTGTGAACAGGGTGTCAGTGTTTGTACTGGTGCAGTATCTATGTGTCTGTATCTTAATAGCCACATCCAGGAGCTGGTTTCTGGGGGTAAATGGCCAACCTGGAATGGAAATTGATTTTAAGACCTAAAGTGTGTGCTCAGTGCACACTGTAATTAGATTGTGATGGCAATTTCAGCACTGGACTGAACTTTAACTAACCTTTCAAAAACTCATTCTTCCTTCAGGAGCCTGTGATATCAGGGATGAACTTGGGGAATGTCAGGGTCTATCATATGGGGAGTGAAGGAGTAGCTATCAAAAGATTACATTTTGATGGCATTTTAAATGTAAACCCCCAAACTGTATTTGATGCTTCTCTAATTCTGCTGAAAGTCAGTGGCTCCAGCAAGCTCCAGCCGTTTTGAAAAGGTGCTTTCATTTCCAGCCACAGCAGAGGCTTATCACAATTTTACCTTGGCCTTAGGAAAAGACTCTGGAGGTGCTAGACCAAATAACTCATGGCTCTCAACAGAGCCATTTCCCCCACTGTCAGAACTGGCTGTTGTGCTTTCTGTTATTAATGAGGGAATTATTGTTCCCTTTAGGTGAGGGTTTCTGTGATATTTGCTGCTTGGCACTTCAGAGGCTCTTATTAGAGAGCTGATGTGATTCTCATGAAGATGTTGTGGAGTCTCTGTTAAATGGCTCATTATGTTCTGGGTAGCAGAAGCAGTATCTGCACTGCTCCTGGGCAGCAGCAGAGGAGGGCAGGCTAAGCAGAGTGCTGGGCTGTGGGTCAGCCGTTGCTTGAGTGAAACACCACACTCCCTTTTAAAATATTCACCTTTCTTCAGTGAATATCACCAAAATGAAAAGAGACATTTGTGTGTGTGTGTGCATGCTGGATTAGCAGATTTAGGTCACAGGCTGTTAATGAGTGTGACTCAGCTGCGTGAATAAATCAGCTCGCTTGATTGTGGGATGAATTTACACTTTCAAAGCTTTTAATAGGTAATGAATATTCAGGGTCTGCCACGTGGTAGAAGATCTGAAATTAAGGCTTCGGTTCCTACAGCCTTGGCTGTCACTCAGCAAGTGCTGTTACAGAAGTGTCTTGGAGTGGTAGATAGCAGAGCTGCTCTGATCCCTCTGCTTTCTCCTCTCCGCTGCTGCTCATAGCAGTGTAACAATAGGGCACGCTGGCTGCTGGCTCTTGAAGACAGCTTCTGTTGTGCTGTATTAATGCTCAGAGCGTGTTGTCCTCTTGGCACTATTTGTAGACATCAAATGGAGTTCTGCAGGTGTCAGAGAAGGGTATGTGAAATCTCTCGGGCTTGCAGAAGATCCTAGGAGCAATTACTCACCCCTGCCCTGTGGGCAGAGGCAGCACCAGGCTCCATTTCTCTTTTAGGGTGAAATACTGAAACTCAGCTCTCTTAAATGTCTTGTTCAGCATGCCCTAAACTGCAGATGACTCCTGAGAAACCAAATAAACTCAGGATTTTGTCTGCTCTTGGCTATGGTCTTCCTGCACCTGGCTTAGGGGCTTTGCAGGGGGAGAGAAACTTAGATCTGTGTTTGCACAGCCTGGGGTGGGCTGCACTCTCTGTTGGCACAAGCACGGGGCAAATAATAAGCAAAAGGTCAGGTTGTTTCTGGGGAAAGTGCCTCCTGCAGCCACTGCTCTGCTTTCTTGCAGAAGAGATGGTCTTTGATTCTGATCAGCTGCAAGGTGCTTTCCTAATCCTGAAATCTCTGCAGTAACAAGTATTTCATGGAACACTTTTCAGCTGAGCTCATGTTGAAGATGACCGCTCTCCTGGGTTTTTATGGCTGGGTACAAGCTATGCAGTGTTAAGAACCTTTATCAGTGAGACTTACGGCACTGATTTGCATGGCAGAGCCCATGCTCATGCAGGAAATAGTCAAGAGATGCATCAGACTTCCCTAGGCTCCACTGAGTCACTTGGCCTCCTGCAATGATTCCTCATTTGTTGTTTTTTGAAATACTGTTCCCAAGTGTAGTGGGGAAAGGAAATAAAGATGCTGGTGCAAAGTCACCCAAGTTAGGAGTAGCCTACAACGTGGCTCTGAAGTAGTTTGAGTTTGATATCTTTGCTTGCAATGGAGATTTCTTGCCAAAGCTTTCTGTGGAATTAGCTTGAAAATCTGAGTTCAAGGTAGCTGGATCAGAAAAAAGGATTTGGCAGCGCTGTGAAAATCTTTAATCAAAAAGGGTCTCAGCAGAGGTCTCCTTGGCGCAGCTTTTCACTGCCTTGCATGTGCTAAGGCTGGGTTGTAGCTGATGATGAAGTGGAAGAGGTGACAGGGTTGATCTGGAATGTGTCTGGCTGAGCTGTGCATTAACCTGCCATGGCAACTCTGTGTATGGCTGGCTCCAGGTGTGCAGCTGCTGGTCAGCACTTCCAAAAGAGCAGGCAAACGAGAAACACCTTCATTAGGAAAGCTGAGCTGATGATCCACGTGCAACCAGGAGCTTCAGTGTCAGCAGAGTGCTGCCTTCCAGAGCTCAGGATACTCACAGGCTTAAGAAGTAGCTCCATTACTTCTGCTGAAAATCCATCAATGCTAAGAAAGAGCCCCAAAACCCCAACCTCCAAGTGCTCCTCTTCTGCATGAGTCTAGTCAGACACCCATGGATAGCCTGATGCATGTGGCAGAATTTATACCTCTGATAAAGGCAGTGAGTGAGAGGAATAAACAGGCTTCAGCTGTGCCAAGCACTCATTTACGTGTCCAAATTGCAGTGGTGTTGCTGTGGTCTAGGTGTGTATGGATGGTTTCTGTGTGTGATGGTTTGAGCTGAACAGGGAAGGAGCTGAATAAAAGGTCAAAGCCGAATGCAGATTGCAGTGATTTGTTGCATTTCAGCCTCACTTTTTCCCCTCAAGAAGTCCTGTATGATTGAGGGCATCCATTTCAGCAGGAGCCTCTGGAAATTAATCTGAAAGCACAAGGGATGTAAAAACTGACAGCTTTCAAAGGTTTTAGCTGTGTGATAGAATTCCAGAGCAAAAGCACATTTCATTATTAAACTCTCCAAGCAGGGTAGGGATCTGTCATTTGCATTCACTGCTAGGGGCTTCTTCCAGAACGGACCTTAATTTATTGCTTGATTCTGTTTTATCATCTGTAAGGAGAGCTAAGCAGTGGAGGAAGCTGCTGAGATTGTAAAAGCTTTAAGATATTTAAGGCTGTCAGGAATGCTGAGATATTAAATCGGTTCAGCATAGTATTCTTGATGAGCCAAGGGCTACTTTTGGAGAGGTAACTCTAAGGGACTAAGGCTAAACAGAAAATGGGAGCCAGAAACCTGCGTTGGCAGATGGAGGATTTGAACCTGCAAAATACTGAGCTGGTCTTTAAGTGCATGCTTGATAGTGTGCGTGAGCAGCCCTGGCCTCAGCAGGGCTGTTGGTAGCCTCCTGCAGCAAACTGTCCTGTTGAAAGTTGGGGGTAGGTGGGACACTGTGGCTCTGCTGAGCTGCGGCTAAACTGCTCAGCATTCCTGCAAGGGGAGATTCGGAGCAGCAGAGCGAGGCTGGGAAGGAAATTAGCTCACTGATCAAGATGTTCCAGAGGAAATCTTCAAGGCAGGTTTGAGTCAACGCTTTGAGATTATGCTGTCAGACCAAATGATAACACAGAATATTCTGACAACATAGTTGTCTGGAAACAAAAATGCTGCCTCTTCCTTGGCAGTGATTTCTGATTGAACTGGGGGCTCCAGTTGCCAGCATCCCAGTGTTAGCCAGGCTGACTCAAGCCTTTGACTCCTCTTGTTTGGCATAAAGTGTCCAAATATTTAAATACATTCGAGTGAAAGATAGAAATAATTTTTTTAATTTGGAAAAATGAACTGCCCTAGGGCTTCATTAAGGATCTCTGAGGAAACTCACATATGCAAGAGAAGATCTTTGATACAGGTAACCCTTGCCCTGCACGCTGCAACTAGAGCTGACCTCTGCAAATAACCCAGGTGCAGAAAGGTGCTTGAATACATCACAGCTGAGGTGAGCTGCAAGCAGACCTTCTGCTTTCCTGAGAACTCAGCTCTTTGCAGTCAAGAGCCACCAGAGTCATTGGAATTACTGAGACAGGAAATTCTGCTGCCTCAGCCCAGTGTACAGATTGTGTGCACTACTTCAGCAAAGGTCTGGGACATCAGCAGTGTGTGTGCAACTGTTCTCACACTTAGTGTAAGGCAGGTGCTGAATGTCTTGCTCATCTTTTTCTTCATGTGTTGTTTCCTCTCCTCTCTGTTTTCTGTTTCTTTGTTGGTCTCTTCTTTTTCCTCTCGCTACCTCTACCCTTGCTTGGAGACCCCTGGCAGGATGTACATTCTGTGTCCCTTGCAGCCTTTCCAGTGGCTGGCATCACACACCCTACTGTTCTCAAATCTTTCCTAGCTAGTGTAGGTTTGGAACTCCTAGTGAAGTTCTTGTGTTCTGTGGGATTCCAGAGGGAGTTCAAACCCTGGAGTTCAAAAATCTGAACAGATATGTTTACCCAGAACTGAAGAAACACCTCCACCAGCTAGACAGCATCCTCCAGTTGGGACCTTCCCTGCATGTAGGTTTTCTGTGCATTGAGAACAAAAGGCCACATGCAGTTCCTTCGAGCTGAATTGCAGTGGGAGGATTAACAAGAAAATAAGCAGGTTCCTGTTCACTCCCTGAAGGTCTGTCAACATGCTGTGACAGGTTGTTGCAGCGATGCATTAGTCAGCACCACAGTGTGTTATGTGCAAGTGTCAGCACCTCTATCTATCAGGAAATTGGCCAAATTACCTGTAACTGTCAGAGAATCATAGGATGGTAGGGGTTTGAAGGGACCTCTGGAGATGATTGAGTCCAACCCCCTACCCCCAGCAGGATGATGACTTTTGTTATCTTCCAATACCTTTTTCTTATCTGCATTTCCCCCTCCCATCTTCTTCCTAAATCAAAGATAGGATTTTGTCAAAGCCTAGAGCCTGAGATGTGGCATCTCACTTTCTCCTGTTACACAAAGGCTGAAGGTACATTGCTGAAGTGGATATCAAATTGCTTCTCCATTTCACTCTCTGGTTGGAGTGCTCATGAGCAGAGCTTGACCACAGGCCTGGAAACCAGCCTGAAAGGATGCTGTGGTCATCTGCCACAGCCTTCCCCTTTGCTCTTTATCACTATGTTGCTTACACCAGAGAGCAAACTGTCATTGTGTGGAGTCAGACCATATCCTACACGATGGTTCAGGGTGAGGTTTGTGTTTGCTTTCCATGGAGAGACTGAGCCTATATGATGTGTCTCAGGGTGACACCATCCACTCCATCACCACATGTAAGTCAGGGGTGAAATGCAGATGTTCCTGAGTACTGGCTTCCTCTCCATGGGCTCCTCTCTGAACACTTAAGTCCACTACTCTTTTGAGGTGGCCAGTAGAAAATTTCCTCAGACAGATGGAAATAGCAATGGAATTGCAAAACCTTCCATGGATTTGCACCTTCGTGGAGCTCTGCTGACTTTCACAGAGCCACCTGTCTCTACAGATGGCCAAACAGACCCTAACTCATTTGCTCCCAGTAGTTTGAAGAGCAGGGGCTTCCGTGTATTTAGAAGAGCATCCTTTACCAAGGACCATGGAAGGATAAAAATAGGTGCAAAGAAAATGAATAGGCCTCAAAACCATTGGGCTAAAGTGGGAGAAGAAAAGGTGCCCTTCCTGGCCTCTGCTCAGTGTGTCTGGAATTGACTCGAATGTTAAAATTACAGCAAAGACTCTGCAAACAATCAGTCCTGGCACCTTCAAATCAGCTAAAGGGCACTCAGCAGAAATGCTAATGGAGGAGTTGGAGTGGCTGCAGAAGGGAGAAGGGTGAGGATGCTGCCTCCAAGGGTATCAGCAGACTTCTCTGCAGCAGAAACACAAAAGCCTGCTGAGCAGTGGCTGACCCACAGCTCTGACCACTGCACTTACTGTAGGTGCTGTGCGCGCTGGCTGCTTCTTGCCAGTGACAGCTGGGATTTGTAACCTCTGCTGCTGCTTAAACACAGATCTTCTTGTTCCTGCTTTAATTTCTTGCTCACAAAGATCAAAAGCTTACTCCCAGCTGCATCTTTGCAGAAAGAGCAGATGTGGCTGTGGCAGAGAAGGAAGATGCAGTTCTGGTTTTGTGCAGGACTCCCAATTTTGCCTGCACTGAGCTCAGCCAAACCTGGACCAAAATAACTGTGAGCTCTGAATGGAAACTTGAATGCAAACTGAGCACTTGTTTAAATCTTGTCAGTGTCTTTGTCCTTGTGCTAAGATTGCACTGATCTGTTCAAACATGAGCGAGGGTGTTTCATCTTAGGCTGTCTTTGGTCTTTACTGCTGAAAAATCCCAGAAGCTTCTTATTCTGTTTCTTATTGGGATAAAAGAGCTAACAACAGGGATAGGCTGTCTGTGCTCTGACACTCTGCAAGGAACATCAACAGAAGAAAGCAGAGGGTTTGGTGACCTCATGGAAAACCACCTGGAAGAATTCAGAATTTCTCTTTGTGTGTTACTGGGTGAACAGATTCTGTTTAGAGTGCTTCTTCCCTTGGACTGAAGGACATTTCAAGGGGCTGACTTTGTTCGCCATTACTTTAGCATTGGTGTGACTGAACTTGCATAAATTCTGGTTCGTACCACTTTGAAATTGTTCTAGGGCCTGGAGTGGTTCTGTTAGAGTAAGAGGAGCTGTGCCAGGGTATGCTAAAAACTCAGGAGCCCTATTCCCAAAGCAGCTCTGTAAGGTTTTCATAGAGAGGTGCTGAATAGGTGCTGCAGCCCAGTGCTTTACAAATCCACTTTTAGAGCTCCACCTCAGAGTTTTCTGCTTTGGAGAGGAAATATTTTATATTACTTGTGTGAGTTTGTCACTGATCCCTCTGTGCTCAAGCTGAGTGCCCAATGCTTTTCCCTCACCCCCAGTCTTTATTGGTGAGTTATTTGCCCAGGATTTGCTGCTGCCTTTTTATTTTTTCCCCTGTCAGAATGGGAACTTGCAGGCTGTGTGCTTGGGTGGTGGTTTCATTGGCGTATTTCCTTGTCTTCTTTTGGCAGCTCTTGAGTTTATTCCATTCCTTTTATGAGGTGAAAGATACTAAGCAGAATTAGCAGTGACTTCCATTTCATCAGTGCTTTATCTTGACACCCTCCGGTGTGTAAATTTGGTCCTTTTGAAGCCCAGGAGTGGCTGATGTGTGGCAGGTGTGTCCCTGGGCTGCACTGGCTGCAGTTACTGTCTGCCCAGCAATTGGTGTGCAACAGCAGTTTATTTCTGGGGTGGGGAAGAGGAATTTACACTTTGCTGAGGAGATCTGATAAATTATTCTGGTCAAGCACAATGCAGTGTGTGATGTTTTACTGCTGCCACCAGACCCTGCCAATATTCCATTCTCCATGGGTTTTTATGCCTCACTTCTCATTATTTGCTCCAACAGCAATACCTTGTACCTTTGCTTCCCACTCTTAGTTCCAAAATGTTCCCTCTGCAATGTTCCCTACATTGGCTGGCTGATAGGGAAGGACTGAGGCTGGGGCACACTGTTTGAGCTGGCAGCACAGCTTTGTTGGGAGGAAGAAGAGCCTCCAAACCATTTCAGGCAAGCAGTGCCCTTGCTAGAGAAGAACAAGTTAATTGTACCTCTGATGCAGGAGGAGCCTTTCAGATGAGCTGACAGCTGATAATTACAGGAGAGCTACAGGCTGTCTATCCTCTACTACTCCAGCCTAGCACTGAATGCTTTCACTAGGGGAAAAGTAACACAAGGAGTCTGAAAAAAACTTTGATTATAGAGAAGGAAGTAAAATTTGTTGCTGTTGCTGTTATCTGAACCAGCCAGCTGTTAAATCTTGCCTCTGATGGAATGGCTCACGCTGATGGGAGTCTTCCTGTTGCCTTTCAGATCTTACTGTAATGGGTGACTAGGGCAGATCTTCACATCAGGTCCAGCTTGTCTCTGTTTTTTCCTCTGTCAGTACAGTTTGCAAGGGCAGAGTTTGGGATGCAGTCCATCTGTGCTGGCTTTCCTCATATCTTGTGCCCAATCTCCTGCTCTGCCATGCCTGCCCATCTCCCAGCAGTGACCTGGGAGTCAATGTCAGTGATAAAATAGAAGGTAGCTGAAAGTGTTAGATGAAATCTGGGTGTTACTGGGTGTCTGCTTGCAAATTGTTCCCAGGTACTGTATGAGCTTAGCTATGTGACAGTCTAAGTGTGCTGTGTGTGCTAAGACTTAATCCGCACAGAGCAATTGCCTTGCTTTTCACACTTCTCCTAATACTTCACAGGAAGCCTTTTTCACTTCTGCAGCATCGACTGCTCAAGAGCTGGAGTATGCTGTAGTTAAATGAGAGTAGAACTGGGAAGGAGGGAAGAGCAATATTCCTCCCAGCACGCCATAAACTTGTGACAGGACCCTGTGACTCAACTCTGAGCCCTGGGATGACAATCCAGCAGAGGAGGAAGTCCTGCACACAAGGATGATCACATCTGCTGGGGAAGCAAAGGGCAATCTGAGAGGACGATTTAGTTATTTTGACACTTCTTTTAAAATCCAATTTTAGAGCTTCTTTAAGTGACCTCCAGTTAAAGAGGCTGGGGACTAGATTGCTGGTACTGAATTAGCAGCTCTGTGTGTTTGCCTTAGCATCAGGGTGATGTCCTACATCAGCTCACTGGCAGCTAGATTCTGTCTTGTGTCAGAGCTCTCTTTTGGCTGATTTGCTGCAGTTCCTGGCCTGTCCTCAGACTGGAAAGATCTCTTCCTGCATGTCTTAGATATGTATTTAGGCCATGTTCAGTTTCCATAAATGGTCTGCAACCGAGACCATTTAGGGAGAGCAGGGCTGGAACCAAACGTTCCTTGAGCCTTGGGAGCTGCTGCCCAATCTGTCAGCCTGGCCAAGGAAACATTTTCTTCCTCATCCCTCTCTCCCTTCCCCTGCACTGGTTATTTTTAGAATCTCTCTACCTCTGCATGTCAGTTGTGAGAGCTGTGTTGCAGCAGATGAGAGTACAGGCCAAAAAGGTTCAGCCCAGGCAGGCTTGATGTCCCTGATGGGTTTTATGTAACACTGCATAAGGCATTTGCTTACTTTCATGTGTTCATGCTACAGCCTACCTGCCCCCTGTAGTATTGTTGCAGTGCTTGAAGTAGAACATCTTATTTTTCAGTGAGGAGATTTTTGCCACCTGTTTTAGCACTAGATCTAGGGACAGAGAAGTATTTGCTCAACCTCTTAGAAGTTCTTGGAGTGTTGTAACTGCTGCAAGTACTTAATATATACAAACCTAAGTGTTCAGGCAGGTTGGGATTCATTGCTGTAGTGTCTAAGCATCTCAGTGTTAGGGACTTACTGCCACCATCCTGGGGGGTTGGGGATTGGACTGCTGACCTGTCCATGAGGAAAACACTGAGTCTGTGGCAGAGGTGGGAATTTAACACAGCTCTGCTGAAAGCTAATGACTCTTTCAAGAAGTGAGTCTTATTTTGTATAGAAGGTTCTGGGATGAGTGTCTGTGTGCACCATCCAGACCGTTTCAGCACAGAATTAGCCTTACTAATTACTTGTTCTCCTTCCCTAATTGAGTATTTGCTTAACATTTGACCTCCTTTAATGTACTCAAATGGTCTGAGTTGGCTTTCTCTAGGAGTTCAGACTGTAGCTCTTTATTCAGGCAGAATTCCCTTTGTACCAGTTATGCTCAGTCTGGATCAGGGCCAGCAGGCAACTCAGGCAACCATTGCCTGACAAGGAGCAGCATTTTTCCATCCTTGCCATTTTTCCATCCTTGCCTTTAGATGTTTTTTATGCACTTAAAGAGTTTTCCTTCAGTGAGGACAACAGCAGCTTCATGTTAAAAATAAATAAAGTCTGTTTGTGTAAGGGACAGAGGTTTGGTGTTCAGTTGAGCAGGGACTGGGGAAAAACACATCAGGAATTGTACAGAAAACTGATTCTCTGGAGATATTCTTCCAGTGTTGCAGACTCAAGAGGCTTGGAGCAGCCTTCTCTGTGGATCCTTGCTTGACACAGAGGCAATGTGAGTGCAGATGAGATCCGACTGCACTTTGTGTTCCTGCGCCTTTTAGGAAGAGAAATCTCTCTCCTCTTCTCACTTTAATTTCCCACTCCTTTGCTCTTACAGCTTCAGTCTCACCTTCTCTGCAGAGCCAGCTTCCTTGCATTATGGGCTGGAGTGATGCTTCTGGTCCCTTCTGAAGGCAGTCCCTGGTGTTGCTGAGATTTTAGATGAAAAGAAGGCAGACCCTGGGGCACAAAGTGCCACAGCTAAGTTTGCAAACTTGCACAGATGAACAGGCAGTGTGTGCAGCTTAAACTACCCTGAAAGGGCAACAGGAAGAGAACAGCATCATATTATATTCTTCTCTGAGCAGATAATTTATTCAAGGAGTGACAGATTGTCTTGTCTGTCTGAGGCACTAGCCTGCAACTCACATCTAGCTGTAGCTGCCACAGATTCCCTTTGCTGTCAATATGTGATGTATCCAAGCATAAAATGAACCATCAGACCACGTCTCAGAGGTGCTGGGTTAGGTTTGAGTGGCCAAGATGAGGAGCCTTCAGAAGCTGTTGCCTCTACCTGATTCACAGATGCTCTTAAAGCTTTGGTCTGCAAGGCTGTAATTCTGCATGCTGCATTAGCACTAAATTTATACCTGTGTTGTATGTCCAATAAGATATTAATAGCCCACACAGCAAGTGGAGGCTGTCCTGCTTGAATCAGCTGAATAATTGATCCTGGCATGCAGGCACTGGAAAATACTTGAAAACTAGATAAGAAAGCCTAGAGCTTACTTGGAAAGGTCAAGTCTACACAAACAGAAAATTTACTTGGAGACCAGTGCAAGAAGGAAAAGCTCTAGAAACAGAGAGCACCCCATGGTACAGGCAACACATCTTCCAGTGCCAAGAGAAACAGCAGAAATCATGGCTAGAGAAGCTGTTTTTCAGGAGTCTGACACTGAAAAGGTGAGGCTGATGTTTGCAGCTTCTTCCTGATACATGGAACCATAGAATCATAGAATGGTTTAGGTTGGAAGAGACCTCAAAGATCATCCAGTTCCAACCCCCTGCCACAGGCAAGGACACCTCCCACTAGATCAGGTCGCTCAAGACCTCATCCAGCCTGGCCTTGAACACATCCAGGGAGGGAGCAGACACAACCTCCCTGGGCAACCTGTTCCAGTGCCTCGCCACCCTCACTGTGAAGAATTTCTTCCTAACATCCCGTTCAAATCTCCCCTCCGCCAATTTGAACCCATTCCCCCTCGTCCTGTCATTACAAGACCTTGTGAACAGTCCCTCTCTAGCCCTCCTGTAGGCCCCCCTCAGATACTGGTAGGCTGCTATAAGGTCTCCCTGAAGCCTTCTCCAGGCTGAAAAGCCTCAACTCTCGGTGGAAGAGTTCTACTGAGCTGCTGAGCTCTCCTAACCCCCTTAGTAAATCTCACTTCTGCTGAGTGCTGCTGATGCTGAGAAGCTTGAGCCTGCGTGAGAAAGTCTTGCTCTTAATTGCCTTCTCCTCACAAGGCACTGGGGTCAGTGGAAAGGGTCCTTTGAATTTTGGCCCTGTGCCACAGGTGGTGTGTGCAGGTTGCACTTGTGTTACTGTGCATCCATCCGGGCTGTCTGCCTCCTGCTGTGTCTCAGGACCCACACTTGTCCCTGTCTCCCAGAGTGGCCTCCTGCAGGGCAGTCGAGGTCAAGGCTTGGTGGGGATCTAAGAGGTTTGACCAGCTCACACCAGTGCTGACATGGAAGGTGCTGGTGAGGTCAAAAGCATTTGCTTAGTCTCCAACCCAAGGCGTCCTCCCCAGCCAGCAAACCTAGAATGAGCCTTTGGGTTTGTGCAGCTTTAGGCTGAGGTTTGTTGGTGGGAGGCTTTCAGAGTAAAGCTCTGCAGCTTCCCTGGAGCTCAGCACTTGCCATTCATCATCCTGAGTCCTTTGTTCCACTCCTCGTTCCCCAGAGCCAGTGGTAACAAGGACACAGACTTTACCTTCTAATATTTCTTCCCTTTGTGCCAGTGTCACCTCCTGTTTCCCTGGCATGCAGATTGACCTCTGGCTGGTGCTGATACTCCCGTTCAGTGGTGCACCATTCAGCATGCACTGTGCTCTAAGGTCTTTCTTCTGTTCCATTATTATTAATTGGTCATCTTTATCCCAGACAAAGCATGTGCTGGGGCAGCAGCCTCTGAAAGGCTTTGCCATCGTGGCAGTAATTCAGTTATTGCAGCTTTCTGTAATTCTCACCAGTGCAGCAGTGTAAATATACAGGGAGCAGTGAGACACATGATGGGAGCCAGAAGCAATTTAGCCACAAGAGTTTATCATCAAGATGCAAAACACCCTGGAGCAGGGGAATTGTCTCCTCTGCCAGCTCATGGCTCCCTGACTGCTGGCCAGGGAGATGGTGCTCTTCTCTTTCACTGACAAAATACTCCCTTTTGTGGAGCCTTGATGCTTTCCCTGATCTGACTGCTGCACACAGGCTGCAGGAAAGAACTGTGCTGATGATGCTCCAAAGAGACATGGAAGCCTCCCTCTGTGCAGGGCCAGGAGGGGGTCAGCAGAAGACCAAGACAACTGCACAGTTTCACTAGGCTTGGTGGCCCAACTGGTTTGGTGGCTGTGTTTTGAGAGGCATTTGCAAGGCTTTTCTGATGGCTCCTTTAAAGGGGAGTTGCTGTTACAGTGAACAAAACCATTCTGTATACTCTGAGCAAGCAGCAGTGTGTCCTGTTCTGTGGCTCCTCATCCCACCCAAGCCAGCAGAGCAATGGAGATGAGGAGCTCCTGCTGTATGGAGCCAGACCCTTTGTATGCAGGTCGGGACCACCAGTGTGCCAGTGCTTCTGGACTGACAGGCAGTCCAAAATCAGGAGTGAGCTGAGCAGAGCCACAGAGCTGCTGAGACCACCAAGTGTGAAGGTTCAAAGCTGGTGCCTGTTTGTACCTCTCAGTACTTTCACATTGGTCCTGCTTAATGAGCCTTTGACAAACCTTGCTGTGAGGAGCTTGGTTTTGGCCCAGTGAGGGTGGAGGATGCCCTGTAGGTAAGGAGTGCTGACTGCTGGACCGTGTCTGAATGATGGTGGCCACTGGAAAGTGATACCCGTCTGGACAAGGTTAAAGTCCTGGTAAGAGACAGGTTTGATTTAAGTCCCACATGATAAAATTGCCTTCCAGCAGCTCTCAAGTAAAGGAGTAAGTTTAGAAATGTATTGCAAAAGCACTTTTCAGAGTTAAAAACCTCCCCATGGCTTCGCTGATTTATAGATTTTCTGACCATTAAGCTCTTCCAGCATGATTTGCAGTGTGTAATCCAGGACAAGTTCTTCTGTCAAGTCCATTGCTTCTGGCTTTGGCCAAGGTCAGGGTTTCCATGCTGCTTCCCCCTCCTCTCTACTGCCCTCCCCTTGTTAACCCTGGCTAGGTGATGTGAGGTTTTGATGATGTGATGATGGCTGTAGGGCTGCCTCACTGCTTCCCTGCCTGGGCAGCCCTTGGTCATTTAGTGAAAGTACCAGAATCTGTGTTTGTGACAAATGTGACTTCACACCTAGAAACAGCAGCAAGACTGAACTGCCACCAGGTAGCACTTCATTGTGACTGTTCTAGGTCATGGCATCACAGAATGACTGATTTTGGAGAGGACCTCAGAGCTCATCTACTCCAACCCCACTGCCATGGGCAGAGACACTTAACTAAACTTGGCTGCTCAAGGCCTCATCTGGCCTGACCTTAAACACCCCCAGGGAGGAGGCATCCACAGCCTCCCTGGCCAGCCTGTTCTGGGGTCTCACCACTCTTGTGCTGAAGCTCTTCTTCCTCAAATCCAGTCTAAACCTACTCTCCCTCAGCTTCAAACCACCACCTTCATCCAAACTGCTCCCAGAACACCATGAAGCATCTGCAGGATCTCTTCTGTGTTTTAGAGGCTTGGCAGGCTGCAGCTCCAGCCCACTGCAGTGAGGGCACTTCTGAGAGCTCTCCAGCTGGTGGGAGACACAGCACAATTTGTCCAGGACGTTGTGTTTGTCTCTGGTCCCTCCAAGAGTCAGTGCTGGCAGGATGCCCATCTCTGTAATACCTGCACACCTTGCCTGCCAGGTTGTTACTCCTACTCTTACAAAAGCAGTGCATGGATGCTGTCCAAAGCAGCATGATGAAGAGATAGAGCAGCTGCTGACTCTTCAGCAAGTCTGTCTGCAGGGTGAGGTGCTGTGGTGGGCTGGGGCTGCCTCCATGCTGTCACTGAACACCACCACTGCCTTTGCCACCAGCTGCTTCTTCCTTTGGTCTTTCCCCTTATGTACTGACCAAGCTGCAGCCCTCAAGGTCAGCACCTCCCAGAAGCAGAGTCTTTGCAGGGAAATTTTAAGAAAATATCTGCAAAAAGGCTCCCAGTGGGTGAAGCTGTTGGCAGAAGCAGGCCATCAGCCCTCTCTGTGGGGACCCCTCAGCCCCCAGGCTGCAGTCAGCAGTGGCAGACTGTGCAGAGGTGGGAATGCTTGTTTGATGCTGGTTAACTCCACCCCGATGGTTACAACCCATTAAACTGCCTACTTGACTCTGTAAGGAGGAAACCAACCATACACTGCCCAGTGAGGATTCCTTTGTTGAACTGGTCCACTGAAAGGTGTTCTTAGAAGGCTCCTTTTGTTGTTCCAGGCTCTCAGCATCCCATATCATGTTTCTTCCATCTGCCTTTGCTACAGGGTTTTGCTGAGCCTTAGCACTGAAGGGTGTAAACTACATCCTTGTGACTACAGAATTATCCTCTGAGCACTTGCAGATAGCACAGACCAGAAGCTGTGCCCCTGGAAATGCAGCAGGAGTGCACTGTCCATAGCATGTCCACGTGGTCCATGTCTGGTCATGGGCAGTGGACTGGCTTCTTAGATCCAACACTGCAGTGAAATGCAGCTGGGTGAGGTCCCTGCAGGGTAAAGCTGTTGTGAGTTCTGCATCTTGTCACCTCTTGACTGTAACTCCCACATGACATCTTTATGTTGGAGGAAAATAGATGCAAGCACACTTTTGTCAGGTTGAGAGGCAGCAGCAGCAGTAGAATCTCTGAGCATTTGAGAGGAGTTGCACTCTGGAAGGTATGGAAAACACACAGTAATCAATTTGTGCCTGCTTAGGGATTTCACAGGGGATCAATACATTGTCAAGAGTGTTTAATCTGGGAACTGTGAAGCAAAGAAGAGCCTGAGAACTGAAAGGCCAAGAAGGGAGAGTAAACACCTACTCTGCTTTTAAAAGGGACTCAACAACCTTTTCCTGTCTGTGTTATGCCTGCAACTGGGGGGAGATACAGTGAAAAGGATAAACTAATCCTTTCTGCTCCTGTATAGGCACTCCAGAGCAGAGCTGCAGAGTCTGATGGGCAGTGGGTAGGCACTGGAGGGAAGAATGTGAGCCACAGTGACCATCTTACCTTCTTGCACAGATTCACAGCATGGTTTGGCTTGGAAGGTACCTTAAAGATCATTGAGTTCCAACCTCTGCCATGGGCAGGGACACCTCCCTCTAGCCCAGGTTGCTCAAGGCCTCATCCAGCCTGGTCTTGAACACCTCCAGGGGAAGAACACTCACAACCTCTTTTGGCAACCTGTTCCAGTGTCTCCCCACCATCACTGTCAAGAATTTCTTGCTTATCTCCAGTCTAAAGCTGCCCTCCTTATGAGAAGCAAAGCAGTTTATTTTAGCCCCTGACTCCAGATGAGCATTGTCTCATCAGAGACTCCGAGCACAGCCAGGGCTCATCAGGGACTCCAAGCACAGGTATCCACACCAGGGTCAGTGACCCCACTCAAACACTTGACCTGTGCTCAAGAGTCACAGGCAGCAGGACCACTCTGCCAGACACCATCTCCTGGCAGCATCATTTCTGCTCCTTTTGCTCCACAACCCAACTTTGTCATCCAGCTGCTTCTCTTTGGCTGTCATTTTTGTGCCTTGCCTGTTCTGCTTAGAAACTTTTTGTGCCAGGGACCATCACATCTGAGTCTAGCCCAAGGTGACCTTAGCTCTGGAGATCCATCTCAGGAGCAGCTCTCCTGATTCACTCTAAGCAGTTTTTACAAGGGAAGGGCTAGTTTGGTTTGCTTTCCAAGCAATTAATTCTCCCTGTCTGGGTCTTTATGGTGATGTCTTGTCATAATGCCTACAGGGAAGGTCTGTTAGCTGGAAAAATCAAAATTACTGGGATTTTTTGGCTCAGACTGTTCAGGTTGATTTAATGTGTGGGAAAAGTGAATTCACATGCTGCACAAAGCGTCAACAGATACAAAAAACATAAATCAACCTATCCCACTGAGAGACAATAAATATATACACACTGCCAGAAAGTGCAGGCTAAATCCCTGCTAAAAGCCGAGGAGAAAAGGCAACAGTGGAAATAAGCAAGGCCAAAACAGTAACTTGCTAAAAGGCTTTGGGAGGTAACAATTCCAGAGCACAGGAGCAGCCCCGTGGATTGCTGTGCTGAGTGCACAGGCATCTAGCAGTCCCAGTCCCACCCACAGGCAGGCAGAAATGCCTCTCTAATGATTATTGCCTTGATTGACAGCTGGGCTGGGAGCAGTGACCTGCTTACCTGAGCCTGGGAGGGCTGATGGAAGTCATCACAGAACCACTCTTACCTTTCCTGGTGTAGAGCACAGGGTACTGAGTGCCAGCTGCATCTCCAGCTCGTGCTGTGCTGGTACTGGTTGTTACTGGTTCTGGAGTGGGGCTTAGTCCCTTGTGTGCAGGAGGAAAGTCAGATGTGGTGGTGCCTCTGTGCAGCTATAAAGCGAGGTGCTGTGGCCAGGCACTGTCCTCTCTGGGGGATGCTGGCAGGTGCAGATCCAGGGCACAGTGGCAGGTGCAGAGCACCTCGACTGGGGCACACAAATATCCTGTGGTGATGCCACAGCCCAGCTCACATTTCTGCTCAGGGCAGTGGAGATTTGCCATTAGCCAAATCTGTTTCAGAATCTGCTGTTCCTGCTTAGTCCCTGGGCCCAGCTTTCTTTCCAGTCCATCTGTTTCTGGATAAGAAAAGAAGGTAAAATCCTTTGCCAGGAGAGAAAATTAGCTTTGTGTCAGATACTATCTTTGCAAGAGCGTGTGCAGTGAGCTGAGAGTGCTGGGTCCAGTCCCACACTGACATTCTCACAATGCCCATTGCTGACAGTTGGACTGAGCACACCTCTTGAACACAAAGGCACAGACCTGTCATGGCTGTGCACCTTGAATTTCTTTCTCTTTGCATTAGGCTTTGGCTCTTTCTTCCACGCAGCCTTCTAACCATGAAGTACTAATAGTGCCCAGGCTGTGGTGGTTAATATAGGAGTGCAGAGTACAGGAATTACTGTACCATGAAGCACTCTTGTACAGCTTCTGGGGCTGGAATGAGCAGAGCATGCATTTGCTCTGCACACAGGCTTTGTGTTGCATCTCTCCCTTTCTACACAAAAATGCTGGCTGATTATCTGTCCTTCTAATGGCTCCATGTCACAGATCAAAGACCAGTGTGGATTTCTGTGCCTGATTCTATACAGTGAAAATGCCCTGCTTTGCACTTTGAATGCTGCATTTCTGTATGAGAGAGTTGCTCCTGGCAAGGGACTGGGGGGTATGAGGCAGCTTCTGGGCTCTTACATTGCCTGGAGCTGGTGGCTGCTACAAGGCACAGGGAAGCTTGGCAAGATCAACACTTCTGGCTGCATGAGTGCCATGGTCAGGGATCTGTCTGCTTGTGCCAGCTGCTGCAGCAAGGGCTCCCTTCTTCTTTCCTCACCCCTGCAGTTTGCCCTTGGTGGGGTTCACAGAATTATGGAGTTGTTTGGGTTGGCAAATCCCTTTAAGACCATCCAGTCCAACCATCAACCCAACACCACCATGGCCATTAAACCATGTCCCAAGTGCCATGGCCACAGGTTTCTTGAACACTGCTCTCCTCTCCCAGCATTAGCAGTCCTGCCTCGTGCTCTGCCCTTGTCTTGACGTCAGAGGAGTCAGCTGCTCTTCAAACCTGTCACCCTCACTGCACACTTGGTAATTATCCCACCCTAGCAAGTGCTGCTCAGTGCAGGTTTCCTCCTCTATGTTCTTTGGGAAGGAGGTTATCTCCCAGACCCACTTTTTTGAAAGGTTAAAATCTTTCTTTTCAGCTAAGTGGGAGATTGTTCCTTTAGTCACAACTCTCTGCCTGATGTTTATCACCCTAACTAACCTGTGTCTCCCTGTGCTGGATCCATCCAGTGCTCATTCCTCCCGGGATTTCTGTCCAAGCACTCATTTGCCATGAGATTGCTTTCAGTCAATTTCATTCAGGTCTGCTGCTTGGGCGTTTGCATTTGAGGTCAAATCCCAAGCCCTGTAGGTCTGAGCTCCTCTGAGCATGCTAAAAACTGACCACAGCTGCATTCAAAACTGATTTTGGAGGACCAGCTGGGAGCTGAGGATTCCCAACCTGTGCTCCCCTGGGCAGGTCTCTGGCTGGCTTTCAGACCAGGATCTAAATTGGTTTTGAAAGCTGTTGTGTGTGAATCACAGCACTCTGTGCCGGGAGCAGGTTTGGTTAGTTTTAGGCATTAAGGAGAAAAAATAGCAAGGAAAGCACAGAGCCAGAAGTGACTGTCAGCTGGAATAGCTGCTTTGTGCCTTTGAGGCTGGAAATCCAACTTGCAAGGGTGCTGCTGACAAATGTGGGTGATGCCACAGCTCAGCAGCCTGTCCTTGCACTTAGCTGTGCTTCTGGCCTGTCACTCACAGCTGAGCGACTGACGTGCAGCAAAGTCTCTCGTTCTGCTTTTGTGTGAGCTTTTTGTAGCAGCAGCAGCAGCTTTAGGCTCTGGTTTGGTGAACTCTCTGCAGCTTCTGTCTGGCTTTGGGCGCCGTTTTCACTGGTGCAGGAGACATCTGAGGCTGCATGTTGTGACCTACCTATCGGGCATGGCTCAGGCTTGCTCTGTTCTTCCCACTCTCTCCAGCCTCTTCCTGCTGGTCTTTGTGTTTGGTAACACCTCAGTTAAAATGTGATTGTGGATGTGTCAGCAGGGAAGGCAGTGACAAGGTGCAGCTGATGAGTTGGCACTGTGTGCCCACCTCTCTCCCAGTTTTACCTCAAAAAATGGTAATTATTCCTGGAGTGGATCCCACTTGGCTGACGCCTCGCAGCTGGAAGGTGTAAACCCCTTGTTCTGTGCGAGTTGCCTTTGTGTCCTGCTGAGCATGGTCACACAGGCTGCAGAGGAGTGTTTTCTCTGCAAGTGAGCCCATGCTGCAGCACTTGTAGACAAGCCAGATGTTACCCAAACGTTTCCCTCCTCAGTGTTTAAAGGCAAAGCGTGCAGCACCCACATGGCCAATTGCCTGCGTCTCTTGAGATCTGCCTGTTGAATGCTGTATTTGACTTACGCTAATGAGTGAGATGCTAATGGGCTCTGCTTCATTTCAGCTTGTCACAGCTTTTGCTAGCAGCCTTGCTTTGCAGGAAGCCTTGCTCTCAGCTCTGGTAGGAGTGGAGGAGAAGGTGTTAATGCAGCCCTGCTTATTTTAGCCAGAGAGTGAATCAGAGGTTTTTAGGAAAACAGTTCAAGACATTAACCCTTTGATTCCAGAGCAACACAAACTAAATCACTACTGAGCGAACAGATGGCTCTGACATATTTTTAGCCTTGCTCTCTGTTCCCATGGTACTCCAGACTGTGTGGGATTCCCCATAGACTGTTGTAAGATTGGTGGGCCCAGCCAAATGTCTTGTTTTGCAACACAGCATCAGAGGAGAGGAGGGAAAGGGAATCTCTTCAAATCAGCTCTGTTTAAGTAACTCGAAATGAGAGGCACTCATGTGGATCATGGAGGGTGGCAAGGTCTGTGGCTGGGCTCATGATTCTGGTGTTTGCCTCACTAGCAGCTCTGACATTGCATTAGGAGGGACAAAACAGATGAGAAATGCTGTTCTAAGAGTACTGTCTACGTAAGCAATTGTTGCAACCAAAGGTGCAGATAGCAGAGGAAAAGCTCACCAGAAGTTTAGTGGTCTCTGGCTTGAGGAGAGAGTGAGATGTGTGCTGTGAGGATTCCAGGCAGTGATCCTTTCTCAGCTGTGATCAGACTCAGAGCTCTTCACATTCACTCTGTTTCAACATTTATTGGTGACTCTCTGTGGCCAGAAAATGTTCTGTTATTTAAGCCAAGGTTAGCTAGGGAGGTATTTAGTGCATGGAAGGGATTTCTTAAATGGAATTCTTAAATTTCTGGGCCTCAGCTGTGATTAGAAATCCTACCTAGGAGGATGTCAAATGCAAAATCTGGGCAAGTACTGTCACTAGAGTTGTATTTGTTGTTATCCCAGTCAAGCTTGTGTTGTGTGTATGTGTTACCTGCTGAGAAATCACTTGGTCTGTAACAGAAACCATAGCATCCGTTTTCCTGGCCCTGCCTGCATTCCTGGCAGCTGTGATCCCTGTGCCATAGACCCACAGTCACAGGATGCAGTCTCATTCCCAGTCTGGCCAGTTGGTATCATGTGTGCCATGATACCAGCCACACAGCTCCTGCCCTTGCTGCTCCCATTCCCTGCCCCATTCTCCTGTGTATCACTTCTGAAATGTACTCCAAGGCTTCTCCACTGGGCAGGTACAGCTCAGCAGATACAGTGCTGCACTTCTGCAGGGCAGCAGCTGACCTGGGTGTGGGGCAGAGCTGCAGTGCTCCTCCAGTCCTGCCTCAGCACTTCAGCTGCATCCACCATCTGGCTCCCACCGGAGCCCAGGTGATGCTCACCCAGGGCATTAATAACACATGAGCACTGCCAGCTTCCCTTTTCCCTTCCAAAGCACTCAGCCCCCTGCAGTGCCTCTGAAACCTCCTCTCCCTTTCCTTGCCTTTCTGGTTCACTGCTACATTTCACACACTCAGCAAAATTCCCCCAGCATGGGTGTTTTCTCCATCAGATCAGAGGGTTTGAATTATTTATGATTATGGACTTGACAGATTGAGGAATCTGCTCAAAGGCAAGGCCAAGAGCATTCAACAAATCTGCTGATATCATGTAGGACACAGTCCCAAAATACACCTCCCAGCTGGGGTGTCCCCAGGTAAAGCAGAAATGGAAACAATCTCCAGAAAACTTAGAGACATGCCAACTTTTGGCCTTGGAGCACCAAGGGACAGCGACTGAAGCTTGAAATTACATTCCAAGCACATTCCAAACCATTGTTCCCAGCAGTGATGTGTGTGCCTGCATGTTTTGGGATCAGACAGCAGCTGATGGAAATTCCTGGTGCTGTTTGCAGTGGTATGAATTATTTATGCTACACAGACTGTTTATTGGACTCTGATGCCTGAATGCTGCTCTTCCACTCCTGGTGTCTGACTAGGAACCTGGTCCTTTGTGTGCTTTGGGATCAGGTTCAGAGAGAGCATCAAGTCATCTAGGGTGATGTCCTGAAACGGTGACAGCACAGCTTTTAACCCGCTTACTGCAGCCCAGGTAAATCTCCCAAGTACATCTCTTTGCCTTCTCAAAAGGCCTCAGGTGAAGGAGCCTAGGTCCATTCACTAGTTCCAACCCAGTCCTGGTGGGTAAAAACCAGCCATGCAAAGAAAAAATGTGCTGCTTCTTTAATTTGAGGTTGTTGAATTTTAACTGGCAGGTTCTTTCTCTTTCCTCTTCTATGCCAGAGAGTTTTTTAGAACCTGCAATTTCCTGCTTGCAGAAGTCTTTGTAGGTTGTAATAAGTCACCACTTGCTCTCCTTTTTGTCAAATTAAACAGAGAAAAAAACCTCTCTGTAGGTTTGGCTCCACAAGGTGTTCCCATAGCACTTGAATGTTATGTCAGTTCCCTGCATCCTGGCTGGGGTTTCAGCATCCTTTATGCAAGCAGGTACCACAGGTGTGCTACTATTGATATGAATTAATTCCCATAAATGCCAGAAAACCACAGAGAAGCCTCATTCCTCTCCATTGCATCCATAAATGCCAGCTCATTAGAAGACACTCCTTGCCTCAGTAGATGTGTTAATCCTTTGCCTTCTCTTAGCTATTCTTTCCTGTTTTGTCACCTTGCTTGGTGGTGCTCGAAACCACCAATTGTGTGGGCTTCACTTAGGAATCTGTCCAGGAGAGAGTAAGATTTTCTCCATGGTTTTTACTTATCAGTCTGTCATCATCATGGCTTTGTGTTTACTTCCACTCTGTGAAAGCAAACACCAAACAGCTTCAGAGAAGGAGCAGTCCTACCAAATGCCAGTAGAGATGCTGGTCTCATGCACTAATGTTCTCCTGGGCACCCATTCACCTGTGCATCTCTGCTATGGCAGGTTGGTTTTAGCAAGAGCCCTTTGGAGGGAACTGATTGACAGCTGGATTTGTGATTTAGGTTTGTGTAAGCAAGGAGACAGCAAAGCCTGTCTTTAGTGTTGGCTGTAAGGAGGGGAGCTGAAGAAGGACCTGTGTCTAGATAGCTGGGGCCAGCTGTGGGATGAAGCAGAGGAGCAGAACCTGCAGGGCAAAGGGAAAGCAGACTGGGGAGAGGGGGAGGCAGGTTGTGAGTGGCAGGCAATCACTGAGCCACAGCAGCAGGAGTCTCTCTTGCTTTGGGACTCAAGGACTGAGGCTGGGGGCAAACCAAGGAGCCCTGTGCAGCAGTGAGGGTGGCTTACTGGAGAGGACCCTGCCTGAAGGAAGCAAACATCCTGGAGCACAGGGATGCTGAAAAGACCTGAACCTGGGGGCAAGTTCAAGAGCCAGGAGTGGGTCTCAGCACACTTGGTGACCTCATTGCCCAGCACTGCTCAGCTGGCACAAGTCCTGCCTTTGCATTTCACACTGAGGGTGTAAGCTTAGGCCTCTTTCTCAGATCCAGAACAGGCCAGTCTGTTAAAATCAAGATTCTGTTGCTCCTTGTGCAGATTATGTGGGAATCTCTCTAATTCCACCCTGCAGCATTTCAATATTCCTTCTGCTGCAGCTGCCCTTTGATGTTTCTCCCAAGTGCTCCTGCCCAGCGGTGAGTGCTGCGGCACAGCCTGCCCTTAGCTGCGGACACTTCTCCTGCCATCCTCACAGCTCCCAGGTGTGCCCTGCTCCCAGTCAGGCTGAGACGTGCTCACAGACTCCTTCAGCATGAAGGCAAACTGCTGAGATGAATTGTTTAGTTCAGGTGGCATCTTCTGGCTGTGACTTGGCTCCTGCGGTAAGATTTCAGGGGTTGGAGCCGTCGTGGGGGCCCTCACAGCTCAATTGTATCTAAATGGCAGACAAACACACAGAGACACAGTTTCTTTCTGTTCACAAATTCTCTCCTGTGCTCATCAGTTGAGGAAGAAAATTCAGTGAGGTCAGTCTTTCTTGCCTGGAAATGGAAGCAGAATTAATTTCCAGTCAGAAAATCTTTGCTGGGAAAAAGCCACCAAGCTGCTTTGGCAGCATCAGGCTGAGAGCTGGCCAGGAGTCCTGAGAGGAGGGTGCCTTGGCCAGGAGGTGCCCTTTATTGAACTTACTTGCAAGAAAAGATCAGTTCCAATAAATCTCTTCTGAGGTTTTTCAGTGACCTGTCCTCATCTCTCCTCTTCCCCTGCTCACTCTTCTACAAAAGTCCTTTCCTTTCTTAATAGTCATGCAAGTGCCTGGAATGTAGAGCATGCCAAGAGGCACTGCAAGTCCTGGGACAAGAGGTGTGCTCAAGGATGCCAGGAAGGGAATTAGCTTGAGCATCACATTTCCTAGTTGCTTAGTTGAGTGACTTTGACAAAACTCAAATCTTCTGCTTGATTTTGGTGCCATTTGTGTATAAGAAGATTATAATAGCTCATCAAGCTCAGTGCCTCTGCCTGCTTCACTGGTCTTGTGAGAGCTGGAACAAGATGACTAGATGGAGTTTGAAATAAAAAGCCCTCCTAATTTTAAGGACACACAAAGAATTCAGAACCAACAGCAGATCTTCTGCAGACAGCAGGGTTGTGTTGCACCACCTGAAACCCCTGTGGAAGGAAGTGAGCAGAGGCCAACACAGCTGACTGTACCTGGGCACAGAAATGGTCCTGTGTGTTACTGGGTGTAAAACCCATAGAGGTGAGCTTTGGAACAGCCCTGGGCTGCCTCTGGGTTTCTGCATTGTCTTCACTGATGCCAGGATTTCACAGAATCACAGAAACATCCAGCTTGGCAAAG
Source organism: Psilopogon haemacephalus (assembly GCA_013396835.1). Taxonomy (NCBI): domain Eukaryota; kingdom Metazoa; phylum Chordata; class Aves; order Piciformes; family Megalaimidae; genus Psilopogon; species Psilopogon haemacephalus. Next base: position 174,174 of record VWZI01023541.1, read on the forward strand.
CCCCTCAGGATCACCAAATCCAACCTAGAACCCTACTCTACAAGATTGACCTTAAACCATAGCCCTAAGCACCACATCCAAATGATTCTTAAACACATCAAGTGTGGGTGACTCCACCACCTCCCTGGGCAGCTCATTCCAATGCCTGACCACTCTTTCAGTGTAAAACTTTTTCCTAATGTCCAATTCAAACCTCCCCAGCCTCAGCTTGAGGCCATTCCCCCTTGTTGTGTCTCCAGCTACCTGTGAGAGGAGCACAGCAGCAGACTCTCCACAATACCCCTTCAGGTAGTTTCACTTCTGCTCTCCCTCTGAGTTTGGACTCAGCCATGTTATTGGTTCTGGCATCTGGCAGCTGGTTGTGCAGCAAGCCAGGTCTCTTGTGTTTGGCCTTTAAACTTAATTCCTGCTCTCTCTTCTTCGTTGGGTAGGGTTTGGGATGGCAGATTCCCTGCTGAGACTCTGCTGTGCCCAGCCTGTGGAGAGCTGGGCTGTAGACCATAGCCTCAGAGCTGAGTCTCCAGGCCTTCCTGGAGCCAAGGCAGCCTGCTCACCTGCAGTCTTCCTCAAAGTTTCAGCAGTTCACCTCTGTGGTGCAACCAGAACTTGTATTTTGTACCAGAGGCACTGCCTCACTTGGTTGTCCACTGCTCTGTGCTGCTTTTCCTGCTCGTTAATCTGCCTTGTCCGGGTTTGGTTCCTTCACATCAAACCTTGTCCCTTTATTTTCACTGCAGGCTCTTTGAGGTGCTCCCAGCCTCCCCCTGCATATCAGAAAGCAGCAAGGACAAAGCCCTCTTTGCAGAGCAGTCAGTGCAGCTGGGAAACCCAGCAGAGAGGAGGCAAATTGAAGTGACCTGTTATAACAATGGAGAAATATGTTTGCATTGAAGGACAATCACCCATTCATCCCAGCAGCTTAAACACTAGGGACAGAGGGTTTGGGTTACTGTGGCTGCTTCCCAAAGCAAAAGTGATTTATGTTGTCTCTCAGAGGCTATTTGGTGTCTGCTGAGGGATTCTTTAGAGAGATCCTTGCAGCTGCTAAAAGAACCAGGTAGATTATTGAGCTTGCCCCTATTTTTTTTATGTCCTTGTCCTCTTCCTACAGTAGTTTGCCCTCCAGCCCTTGCCTCTGCCACCCCAGATGCAGGGGGACTGCTCTGTGCCGCAGTGTGGAGAGAAGTGTCCGTCCCCAGCCCCAAACAGTCTGCAGCTCATCATAATGGGTTATGATGTTAAGCTCTGGGGTTCATGCTGTGATCCCTGTGCTGCCTGTAGGAACCACACCAACCACATGGTCACTTCTGCACGAAATGTTGGCAGTGGTTGGTTTTGCAGTCCTGTGTCCCTTGCAGTGGGATCAGCAGAGGCCAGTACTGCCTGGAGTTGTAGGGCTGAGTCTGGCTGTGCCCAGGACTGAAGCAGGCTGCATTGCCCAGCCCATTTAAGGGACTGAAAGGCTGCTTCATCCTTTACTAGCAGCCTGTAGTAGTTGTAAGCCCAAGGGGTTGTTGACTGCAGAAAAAAAGACAAAGGCTTGGATGTCACCCTTGGCAGTTAGGCTGACAAGCCCTCAACGTTTCCCCAGGCAATAAATAAGGATTACAGCTTCTGATTAATTGCTAGGAGGCAACCCTTGCTGAGGAGGAGGAGAATGGGACATTATTCCTCTCCAAAGTGAAGCAGGAGGATGGCTGATGCAGTACAGCAAGCAGAGAAGATTAAGGGGTGCCTGTGATGGCACAGTTTATTTGGCCACAGCTCAAAACTGAGCTTAATTTGAAGTGCAATGCCTTCAGTCCAGAAGTAGCTAGGAAGAGCTTCTTGCCTTATTCCAGAAAGCGCTGGTGAAAAGCATGAGCAAGGGCACTCCAGGCTGGAGAGTGTGCAGCTGTGCAAGGACTTATGCACAACAGCAGTGTGCATTAAAGCACAAACTCTGTGCAGGTATCCAGCTGAAGGCAGTCTCAGCTGGTCACAGCCCTTGTAGCCCCTGACCTGTTCTCGGAGCTGTGTTGATTAGCACTGGCTGAAGATGTGAGCACTGGAAGCATGAATTCCATCAGGCTGCTCTGGAAATTCTTTATCCTCTCCTGCACTGATGTCAGTTATTTGCATGCTAAAATCTAATTTTAAAAACTGCAAAATTGCATTTAGGGGGAACTGGAGACTGAAGCACTTTGCTCAGGTGATAATTTCATTTACTGTAAAGACATTGCTTAGGCCTAAATGTGAATGCATTCTCTGTGCCTTCATCATACACACACCCAGGGATATAACACTGGATTTAATTGGATTTGAAGCAGTAATTGCATCTGGCTGAGCAACTGCTAGACTAAAATCTTTGGGTCAGCTCTGAGAAACAAGCTGAATGTGCCAGATTCACCGGGAGCACCCAGTGACTCTGCTGTGTTGTGGCGCAATATTCAGTCGTGTAGAGGCTTCCCAGCTAGCTGCAGGAATCTGTACATTAAAACCTAAACCATGATTTGTTGCCTCTTAGCAAGAGACCAAGAGGAAATAGGATTCTCTAAAGCAGGCCTGCGAGCATCTGAAGTAGTATTTGCTTAGATTACAGTGATGGGAGCTTGCTGTTTGTCAGAGAGAGTTACAGCCTGATCTTGTAACCTAAAAGACTGGTGTCTGATTAGATTTTATTGCTGTAGCCACGAGGGGACAGATGCTCAGCTAGTGGCCACACCGAGGTCTTCATCAAAGCCTCTGGAGCCAGGCTGACTTACACCAGCTGACACATCTGCCCTGTATTTCAGCTACTATAGTGGTCAGGAAGATTTAGAGCTGTAAAATCTTGCTGCTGCCAGCCTCGGTGGCCTGTTTGATCATACTGCTTTAAACGCACCTAGAAAGAGTTTGAAGGAAGGAATTTCTGCCACTGCTCCATCTTTAATGTCTGTGCTGCTTTAGGAAGGTGAGCAGGGATAACACTGACTCAACTTTCCCTTGCCAAGCGTGGCTCTACTTAATTGGCTCCAGCAAGGATTTCCAGCTGGCCTTGCAGGCATTAAACACAACTGCACTGCCTGCTGGAGTGGCTGTGCTGGGGACAGAAACCTCTCCTCTGCTGCTAGAAATTAGTGGAGCTACAGTCATGGTTTGGGATAGTAGAATCACAGAAACATGCAGCTAGGCAAAGCCCCTCAGGATCACCAAGTCCAACCTAGAACCCTACTCTACACGATTCACATTAAACCATAGCCCCAAGCACCACATCCCAATGACCCTTAAACACAGTCAGGGGCAGTGATTCAACCACCTTCCTGGGCAGCTCATTCCAGTGCCTGAAAAGCAGAGGTAGGAATTTGATGGTGAGTCGCAGGATAGCTGATGGCTGAGCTCTGCTGCCCACGTGGCAGGACTGGAGCTGTTCAGGTTTTTGCAATGAGACCTTTGGAAGAAGATTTCTAACTTGCCCTGGGCTCTGAAGTCACCATACAGCTCCTTATTTACCCTGCCTGCATGGGTCATGTTTTTCCTGAGCAAAGGAGAGGGGCAAGGATTCAGTATAAAGACCAAATCGTTCCTTTCTTGTTCAACGCAGGATTTTTCACGTGGATTAAAATGTTGTCATTATCTCACCCCAATTTGCGTGTTCTAAATGAGGCCCTGGGCTGATGGTGGTGCTCATTGGCACAGAGGGAGTTTACAGGCACTGGAGAACCTGCAGTAAGTGCCATGCACACAGACGGTAGTGCACCGTCTGCAGGGCTTTAAGGAACTGCTGGGCTTTGCTGCCTTGTTAAAAAATAACCACTACCAACACATACACACAAAAAAAAAAATCCACCAGAAAATTGAGAAACTGGGTCAGCTGGATTCATTTGCTGCTTTGCTTTGCAGCTGGGCTTTTGTTGCTGCTCAGACTGATAGAGCTGAGCTCACGTTGTAGTCCCCAGCACTGTGCAGCATCCTACGTGCCTGCTGTCCTTGCCTCCTACACTCGGCTTGTTTATACTTCTTGGTGTCTGGAGGGCCTGGATCAAGGGCAGAGTTGTGCTGCAGCTGACTGTGAACTTGCTTCTGAGCAGCAAGAGGCTGCCTCTGCCTCCTTGAGGGGTGCCACTGCCCGAGGTGGCACAGGCAAAGGCGCAGGGACGGGAGGGCACTTGCGCGATGTGGTGCAGAATGTTGCTTACAGGGGGGAGAGCAGCTGGTGGGGCTGGCCCAGTGCTGGGCTCACCTCCCTGCACTGCCTTGCTCCTGTGTGGTCTCATTTAATGGTGAGCAGTGATCAGAAAGGCTGAACTGTGAAGCTGAGGTTATAAGCAGTAAGTACGTTTCTTGGTTACAAAGTGGACTGAAGAGAACCCTTCTGTGTCTTACCACACGAATCTCTTTTGTGCTGTTAATACATTTCTGTTTCTCTACATAAAACTTGTATCCTCCGTGAAAAGGAACTTTTGCCTGATCTCAGGTGCCCAATGATTTTTCTGTCCTATAATCTGGACATTTCAAGGACTGAGCTCCTCTGTATTGTGCATATCTTTGGCTGTGCTTTCTCCTTCCCCAATAACACTTGGTAAGAGGGGTGGGGATCACTAAGTTTTTGTGTTCCTATGAGCTGCACACAGAGCAAAGGCTTCTAAGGAAGGAAATTCTGTTAGCACCCTGCTCTGAGGTGAGAGGCTGGGCCACAGATTCCACTCTCATTGAGCTCTTGAGATCCACATGGGAGCACATGAACATGTGCTAGGTGCAGAAGTTTTGAGTTGAGCATGTTCCTTCCTCAGCACCAGGTAATCCACCCAGGAGACATGAATACTTGGGGTCTTCTGTAGAAGCTGTAGACCACCTGAGCAACAGCTGACACATTATGCTCAACATGCATTCTATGATCTTGTCTTTTAGGTGGAAAAACTGGCCAAGTATTTGGACCCAAATGATTTGGGAAGAATCAATTTTAAGGACTTCTGTCACGGAGTTTTTGCTATCAAAGGTATGTGCATATTTCTTCAAAGCAATCCAGTTCAGTTCCAGCAATGTTTCTGTGGCTGCAGAGGATGTAATGATCAAAGGCATCCTCTCATCCTCTCTTTTGGCTGTGGTTATTTGCAGTGACAGAAGGGCAGCTCCAGGCACAGAGCCAGTAAGTTTTTCTCTTTCATGCACCTCACAGATTAGTGGTGAGCAGTGCTGAAGTTCCTGCAGCTACTGGGGATCAAGTGTTGGTTTGCTGCTGGTTTTCAGAACAGATGTGATGTATTCTGTAGAGCAATGCAGAGGAAAGAGTCACTTGGTAATTAGCAGGCAGTGCCAACCTTTGGTTCTCCTCTGGTTCTGCTGTCAATTTACCAAAGGAAGTTAAAGAGCTCTTTGGCTTTAATTTCTCTCCTAGGATATTTAAGACTGTTATACTCATCCTGAGGCATCAGAAGGTGTAGTTAATTCACGTTTTCAAAGTACTTGAGTACATATACCAGAACAAAAAGGGTTAATTACAGGTTGGCCATGCAGGCTCTAAAGAGCAGGTGGATGAAACCATCTGCTCTGCAGAGAGTCCTTGGCAGGTATTCTTCTGCTCTAGAGCTTAGCCAAAGGCACAAAACACACAGTGGAGAGAAACTTCTGCTGCTTTGTTGCCAGATAGTTTTCTAGCTGCCCTTAGCAAAGCAATGCAGCCTGTCCTTTCCTGGGCACGTCCTGTGTCCTTAGCAAAGTGCCAGAGGGCTGTCACAGCCCAGAGGATTCACTTCAGGGACAGGGGGAATGTCACAGCCATCGCAGCGTGGTTCCAGGACAAGCCTCTGGAGAGTCTGCTCTGATGAGCTCATTAGGAAGCCATAATGGTGTGAGAAGGTAGCACCACAGCCATTTTAATTAAAGTTGTGGCAGCAGAGGACAGAACAGTTCTGTAAAATTACAGGGAGAAGCTGCTCTCAGCCCACGTTCTTGGAGACACCTTCCAAGGTGACAGTGATGTGTTTGAGAAGGCAATAGAAAGCCCAGAAGGAAAGTTGAGCCTGCAGACACTAAAGCCTTTGCTAGAGGTTTCCCTTGTCCAGGAAAGTCTGGAGCAAAGTGGGTCCTGGGTTAAACAAGACACAAGCCCTGCAAATCATTTGGTAGTCCTCTGTAATTCACAGTCTGAAGCAGTGCACAAAACACGATCGGCAAAGATGTGACTCAGAAGAACATCTCTTCTGTGCCCTTGGCCACAGAAGGCAGTATCCTCAGCTGGAGGGGTGGGCAGCTACCTTGCCTTTCCTGTGAGGGACAGGAGAGCCATGATCCCTTGGGGATTATAATCTTTGGTCCCCTGGTGAGCCCTGATTCATGTATTTATGTCCCAAGGTCTAGTCCAGCAAAGATGTAACTGAGTCAAACTCTCTAGAATATTCCAGGTTTATGAGGAGCCTAACACCCTTATGTGGAGTATATGAGTAGGGTCCATAGGATGTGGTTTCTGGGTATCAGTGTGTACATGTGAGCAGATACAGATAGCAGACACTGCAGCATCACCCAGAGCTCTCTCAGCACCTCATTAGTGCTGTCAACACTCAGCCGGCTCAGCGCTGAGCCAGTTGTGTCTGTCTCTGATAAGGGATTGTTGTGCCTCTTTCACAGCTTCTCTTCAGCAGAGCTGCTCCTCTTGCCTCCCTAACAGTATGAAGGTTTTGTTGGTCTGTAGCTACCAGCTGTATTTTTTGTTGAAAAGGAAACCAGTGATATCAAAGTTGAGACAGGGAGTGTCTGCCTTTCAGAGTGCAAAGCCTCCACCCTGTCATCACCTCTCACTTTTTGGTGCAGCCACATCCCAGGGGTAGCATCAGACTTGTCATGGAGCAAACCCAATTTGTCTTGGCAGCAACAGATTATAAATATGATTCCTTGACATCTCAGCCCATTGCAGGTGCTTGGGGCAGTCAGATTAAGAGTGCAAAGTGAGATCCTGCTATAAATGCAGGGTTCCTTTTTCAGGGATGGAGCTGTGTTATTCTTAGCACTGGAAGCCAAATGGTTAAACTCAAGCATTACTCTCCTAATGCCTTGCCATCTTCCTTAAATTCATTTGAAGTCTCTTCAGTGTCTCTTAGATTCTTGCCTTTCTAATACGCTGAAGAAATTTCTTACTGCACAGAGGTGATGTAGTGTCAAGGTGGGTTTGATAGTTCAGTGCCTTGAATTTGTTGAAAGCATGAGGCTTGAAGCATCCAGAACCACAGAATCAAATCTTAATGATGAAGAATTGACCTCTGATGATGCTAATTGGAGCATTTCAGGTGCAGGTATGAATCCTGGGGGAAAAAAAAATTTTGGAACCTGAAAAAATGCCAAACACTGAAGTGTTGTCAGTGTCTGCTCTGTAACTGGTGGGAGCAGCTCATGCTGCAGGGAGAAACCTCAAACTCTGGGTTTAAAATCTGCAGCTTGGCCTCATTCCCCCATAAGCCAGGGCATTGTTCCCTGCAGGATACAAATGAAAAGTGTTTTGTTCCTTTACAAGTGGACATCAAGCCTTGGCCCCCGCCCCCGTGGTGCTTCTGAGTGGACAGCCCTCATGACATGTGAGTCATGCACCTCCACAGCAGCTGCTGGGACTATCAGATGGAAAAGACAATTAATGTTCTTTGGCTGCTTAGTAGCAGGAAGGGTGGGGAGGGATGTGCTGAGGAGTCCCTCTAACAGCAGGGATCTTTTGGAAGTGACGGGGAGGACTTTATCAAGCAGAGGTAGCTATGCTAGAGAGAAGTGTGTTGAAGAAGCCATTCCCACTGTGTCCTTGGGCTGGAGTACTGGCCAGGCAGGATGTTTTCTATTTATGGAATGCTTTGCTTCTTTTTTCTGGTCCTTTGTGGATTAAAGGACTTTGCCTCAGCATCTGTGCTGAGCCCCTGCTGTCCAGGCTGCTTTCCCCACGCAATTAGGCTCTGCCAGAGCCAGGGACAGGCTTGCCATCAAATTTAAAGCTTTGCAGCAATTTCATTGGGATGGGGGAATAGGAAGGTTTTACTCCTGCTGAAGCTGCCCTCTCTGCTTGCTCACTGCTTGGCTTTATTTCTAATAAGAGTGTCTGTCTGGAGAGCAATTGCCATGAAATTACATCAGTACCCACTTACCTAGCAGCTCTGTCAGACCAGGGTAGCCTGAGAAGTGGCACTGCTTAGCGCCTTTGAGAGCAGCCAGCACAGCTCTCCAAGGCTGAATTCCCACTGATTTCAGCAAGGGCAGCTTGGGATCCAGTCCTGTTTGCTCAGGGCAGTCAGGGACCAGTTTTGCTGCACTGAATTTGTTGCACTGTTCTGGTAAATATTTTCTGCCACTTGCAATGTGTAAAGCTGAGTGGAGCTGCTCCTCCTGACGTGCTGTGTGGGCTGGGAAGTTCCACAGTCAGATGTGTTCGCAGCAGCAGCAGCAGCAGGCTCTTGGTTCCGTTTAGCAGGCTCTAATTAAGCCTGACCTGCTCCTCTATTTTAGGGCTTGTGTTGTCTTTGCAATAGTCTCTCTGCTTTGATATTCCACTTAAAAACCCCAAACCTTGACAAATAAAGGCTGAGCTCCCCCTGCTGACCTCGATGTTGCAGCTCACAGGGATGAGAGGATCCAGCACGAATGCAAATGAAGACAGAATTAAAGGATAAAGGCAAATGTGTTCTGACTTCAGGGCTTTTCTTTTCTTTTTATTTTATTTTATTATTTTTTTAACCGTGGAAACAGCACTGACCACTGGGTACTAATTAAAGGGCAGTGACTTTCCTGACAGTCTTGAGAAGTGAGCCATTCTGTGAGCCATCTTAGCACACAACATTTCTGCAGTGGTCAATCTTTGTGCTTTGGCAGAGACACTGTGATTGTTTTTTTTTTTTGTCAGATGAAACCTCACAGTCTATGCGAGGAAGAGAGCCTTTTCCTCATCTTGTAGAAGTTGTAAGGACATTGAAATCGTGCTCTGTTATGCTATGTGGAGATGGAGAGTTGCAGGAGCTCCTTCCTTATTCATTCTCAGTGCGGGAGAGGCGCAGTGGTGAATTTTACACTTCCCCACCTGCAGCAATAGCAACCTCTGAATCTTTAAAATAGTAACACAGACCATTACGTGCCTTCAAAAAATCCATCTCTGTGCTTCCCTGGTTCTTTAGGCATCTAATTGCTGCAGCTGGCTGGAAAGCTCCTGAAAGCAGTCTTTATGTGAGCAGATAAAAGTTAAAGAGTAGATATATTTCTCCATGAGTTCCTGGCAGTTTTGATGAAAATTCCAATAATAGAGATTTGCCCAAAGCTTTAAAGAAATGATGAAAAAAAAAAAAAAAAAAAGAGAATTGGCTGTTCTGGTAGCTCAGACTGTGACAGATATCTGAGCTGGGAAAGAAAATGAAAATAATAAAGTATGAAATTCAGAGTTTGGGGTTTTTTTTCAAAACAACCCAAGCAGGCTGTTTCTGGCCTCCTGTTCCGCCAGAGATTTCTTTTTCTTTGCTTTTATAGTTTCATTCTGATACTCCAAACAAACATCTCTCTCACAAAGCCAGCCCTGGGTTTTAAGTTAGCTTCCAGCTAACTTAAAATCTAATTTGCAGTCCCATAGCTCTGAACAGTATTGTGCCCTGAGGAGCCAGTATGGAATGAGAGATGGATGTGTGCAATCATTGGCCAGGCACATGTTTGTAACATCTACCACTCTCTAGGACCTGGATAGCTGCACTAGCACAGGAATCTCAGTGAAGCATTGCAGAAAACCTCAGAGTCTTGATGGGCTCATTTAGGTTCTTAGCTGTGGAACTCAGACTTCACAGTACTCCCAAAGTGGAGGTGATTTGATGAATCTCTTCTGTTAACAGTAACTTATTGACAGGAGCAGTACTTGGGCTGGCTCCAAGGAGAAGGGATGTCCTGTGGCTGTGAAGGGCTGAGCTCTCCTGTTGCAAATCACACCACAGATGTTTGATGAGCTGATGCTGGTTAATCTTGAAACTACTTCAGAGTTTTCAGAGACTTAACTAAGTCTTACTAAATGCAGCCCGGAATAATAAATGAGCCTAAGCCACCATGACAGATCCAAGAGCTGATAAAATAAAAGCTCTTGCTCTTAGGAAAAATGCCAAGAACCAGCACCATTCAATTAGGCAACCAAATTTGATTTCCTATAGTTGTAAAATTGCTTAATTGCCTTTGAAAATTGCCTGATGCTCTATGGGTTAAATCTCCTGCTTGGAGCGTTGTAGGGTATCACTTTGCTCCAGTGGTGTCTGCCTGTGGCCAGAAGTCTGTCTGCAAAGTGGCTTTGTTAGGGTGTGAAAACCCAAATTTTAAAGTGAAACTGAAGGTAAATTTTTTAAACTGTCCCCAGAAGTCTTGGCTGCTGTCTGAGTGACCTGCAAGAAGCTCAAAGGTCATGGCTTGCCCTTCAGTGATTTGTAAACCGCTTTCATCATCTTGGCTCAGAGCTAAAAATGATCCTGTCCTGCCTGTGGGCAGCCAGCACTGTGTCTGGGGAGTTCACCAGTCTTGGGCAGGTGTTTTGAAGAAAGGAAAAGTCTTAACTGGCTATTTTGACAGAAAAGACAGGATAAATGACCTCCTGGGCTCGGTGCTGCTTAGAGTTCTTGTTCTGCAGCAGACTTCTGACCACAAGAGGGTACCTGAAATTTTAGATCATTTTGCCCTACAAAGTGCAGGTAACTCCAAGCTCTTGTACTGCTCCCTAACCCGCTTCTGCTCACATGAACTCTGGGTATGGATGCATTTAAAAACTATTCATCCTGATAATAAAACTCAGCTGATTTGGACAGAACCAGAGTAGAGAGTGAGTCAGGGCTTTGTTAAACAGGACCCAACACACATCCGTGTGTCAAACAGGCTCCTGAGTGGCACAGAGGACCTGCTCCTGGGCTTCCTCAACAGGTATCTAGCCAGAGAAGAAAACTGAGCAGCTTGTGGCCACTCTGGTTTTGTGATCTGGTAGTTAATTTCTTTCTCCAGTTAGAAGACTGTTGCTGTGTCACCCTGCACAGCGATTTGTAGCATGCACAGCCCTTTGGCAGTGTTCCTCTTTAGCATCCTTTTGCAGGGCTGCCGCACTGAATACACAAGAGCTTAAAACTGTTCCTGGGGAGATCTTTGCCTCTATCTGCTGCCTCACTACAGTTGCAGGGCAGTGAGGTCTCCTCTCCAAGTGCTGCCCAACCAGAGCAAGGGAGAGGCAACATTGAACACATCAATGTCCTGTGATACAAGCAGACATCCAAATGGAATGTCTCTAATCAGCCATGTAAGAGGCTTTCAGTTTTACCATTTCCTGGAAAATGAAGTTACAACAATAATGAAACATCTTAGTGCAGGAGATCCTTAAAGTAGCCAGGAAGTACTCCTTCACTTATTTGCAGAGCTCATTCATGGACAGATTCTAGCCTTGGGTGCATGCTGGAAATATCCATTGTGGCAGCCCTGCAAGCCCAGGCAAGCATATTCCTTCTCAGGGGCAGCAGTGGTGGCAGAGAGCACCCTGTGTGCTCCCTCTGCAGATTGTTGTCTGGGACCTTGATATTTCCATGCAGAGATCTGCCAGAGTAAACCTTGATTTTGCCATTGTTTTCTGTCTGGCCTGACACGCTCATTTGGCTGGCTGGCATTTCCCAGGCTGCAAGCCAAAATACACTCTGTTAAGAAGAAGACGTCAGCAGAGTGTTTGAGACACACCAGCCCCTTGTGTAAACCCCTTGGAGTACTTGGGAAATTGAAATGATCGTTCAGATAAGGGCAGCAAAAGGTGAGATATATTAGCACTGCTGCAGAAGAACACTGAATGGGGAAGCTGATGCATTTCCCAGCAGTGTGCCAAAGCCAAACTCCCCATAATAAGGCTTGGCCTAGGGAAAAGAGCAGCACCACAGAGCTCAGAGATCCTGATTGACATCTTCACTGGGAGAAAGAGCAGCAGAGGATTTATCCTTTAAACACAGTTCTTCTCAGGAATCAAACCAGTGGCACAGTCCTAAGATTCATGAGGGTAGTGATCATCCTTCTGTTGCTTTGATGGATATTGGACCAGGTTCAGATGCCTTCAGGTATTTGATGGTAGCAATGATGTGTTTTAGTAATCCCAGAGGGGAAATGGCCTCTCAGCATTTCCTTCTCTGCTTCCCTTTTTTATGGAGTACAATAACATGCAAATCTTCCCTGCAGTATCCAAGCTGTCATGCCAGGGAAACCTCTCCTGCAGGTGGATGCTGCACACCCAAACATCTTCCCACCAGAAAGTCACCTTTGGAGAAGGAGATAGACCTGGGGTGTAGGTTCATTTGAGACAGCCAGTGCCAGGGAGCTTGGCCTGTGGCTTTGATGAGAGCAAGGCTTGGCTTTGTTTGCCATTTTAAGCTGTACCAGTAGGTGGACAACTTAGATTAAATGCCTGATGCTGCTCTGGAAATGGGTAAAAAGCCTCTGTGGTTCTGCATCAGGACACAGGAGCCTGTGCCAAGTAGCTCTGATGGTGAGGCCTGCCCCAGGTGGGTTAGGTACAAAGAAGGAGATGCTTTCTGCCCACTGCTTTTACTCAATTTAAACAGCCAAGGGCTATTATGATGGCATCTGCCTTGGTGGACAACAAAAATGAACCAATGTGATCAGGAATAATCATAGCTGAAAACCAAACACAGAAGACCTTGCACTAAAGTCTAGATTTGAGACCCTGGAGACCTGGGAGCTATTTCTGACCGTGGCTCTGCTGACATTTTGTAGAATCACAGAATGCTTTGGGCTGGAAGAGACCTTTAAAGGTCATCTAGTCTAGCCCCCTCCAGTGAGCAGGGACATCTGCAAGTGTTGCTCAGAGCCTTGTCCAACCTGACCTGGAATGTCTCCAGGCATGGAGCATCTACCACCTTTCTACCACATTCTGAAGGAGATGAGGCAGAAAGGTTTCTGACTCCCCTTAGTTTGAGTGCTTAAATCCTTCTTTCAGAACCCACAACCTTTGTGACTTCCCCACCACAGGAACAGGTTAGGGGAGGATAACTTCCCACCTAGTGGTCTTCAGTGAAGATTGATTGCTTGGAGGTGTTCAGCCGGAAGCACTGTTAGTAAAACTGAGTTAGGAGAAGGCAGCTTGAAAGGGTGGCTGAAGGGATTGTCATTGGGGCTCTTAGAACTGTGTAAGCACATCTTCATTACACCAATCTGCATCCATTACTGTGTAGCACTTGGCATTTGTTTTCTTTTATGCTGGAGATAGCTCACCTTAATGAAAGGAGGCTCCATGCCATCAGAGACCTTTCAGCAGAGTAAGAAGTTCAGAAGTGTAAGGGCTCTGACAGAGGGTGCTGGCACCAGGCTCTTTGATGAGTAATAAGGTTTGGTTATTAATGTCAAAAAGGTACAAACTGTAAATTGAATTCTGCTCTGTGAGAGGACTAGAAAATAACCTCAGCCAGGCACAAGCTGATACAGTGATAAAAGCAAAGGAAAGAAAAGAATCGTGGCTAGGTGGGAAATGTGAGTTGTGCAGGAAGATGCCCTCTCTAGGCAGCCAAGTTTAGCATCTTGCCTATCTCAGTAAATTACTTTTTTCCTCTGTGATCTGCTCTAGGTGATCCTACTCTGGCAGGGAGGTTGGGCTGGATGACCTGCAGAGGTCCCTTCCAGCCCCTAACATTCTCCGATGCTGTGATTATTGTTCCCAGCTGGGCTCCTCTTTTGGAAGTGACCCCAGCACAGTGTTCTTGCACACCAACTTATCCAGCAAAGTGAAACACGCCCAGAAGTGTCTTGTAATAGTGATGGGATGGAAAGGAGGAATGTTGCTGGATGAGTGCAGCTCCCAAGGAGGGCAGTGTACACGATGTGCTGAGGAGGTTTCACATGGTTCAGGCCAGGGCTGTCAGCTGGATCTTCTCAAACAACCTGGCCTGGTACCACTGCCCTCTGCAGCTCGGTGTGCCAAGCACAGTCTGTGGTAATTAATGGGGAAGGAGGCATTTGGTGATTTCAGCATTGCTATATTTGTCTTGGGTTCTCCCATGAGAGGGGGACTGAAGGAAACAGAGACATTGATTTTTTCCAGCTATTAATGCAGTTGCTGGCAAAAATAAACACTGGAGCTGAAGATCTCTGGTTGCAGTGTGCAGCTCTTGGCTTGCCAAATATCACACTCTGACAGTGCTGTTCTCGGCAGGCAATTGGTGACATTCAGGGACCTGCCCTTCTGTCCCCTAGGCCTGGGAAAATCAGAAGCTGCTTCCCTGCCACTGCTGTGTAACAGACACTGGCTCATGCCAAGCCTGCCAAGTGCAGAGTTTTGGGTTGGTCAGGGGCGGGATAGTTTAGCAAGCTCAGCAGTGTCCAGCTGATTGTAGTGGAGTGTGCCCCTCAGCACCAGCATAACTGCACTTACTGGAGTGCCCCATGCTGAGTCTATGCTGTGCAGAACTCTGAAGGCAGAGCTTTGGAGGTTTTGTGCATATGGATGAGGTACAAACCTGTGTTCCTTCTTTCACTATCCATGCAACCTCATGAGATCAACTCTCAGCCTGACCATTTGCTCTTGTTTTTTTCTTGTCAGGCTGTGAAGAGTTACTAAAAGATGTCCTGTCCCCTGAAAGCTCTGAGCCTCAGCACTATGAGCCACACTATGTTGATTACTATTACCAGGTAAGAGAAGCACTAATTCTGTCTTGTGGTGGTGGGCTGAGGAAGCCCCTGGAATGCTGTGTAATTGAGTCGTTGTAAGTGCTATTGGTTTGCTTGGCCTGTTGACTCTTCCTTGCTGGATTCATGACTGCAAACCTTCCATGCTGATGTCAGATACACTGAACACAGGGAAGCTGTCAGCTGGGATGGGAGTATTTAGGATTTGCCTGGCTCTCATAAGCCTCAGTATTTGCTTGGCTGTGAAGGGAGATGTCGCGAAGTGGAAAACACTGATTTGTGTCTAATTAAATCAGTCAAACTTTGGAGGTGAACAAGTCCTCAGAGACCTTCTGCAGGTAATAAACAGGGACTCAACAGCTGTTGGGAAGCAGGAACAAGGCACCTTTGGTAACCTCAGCATTGCTTTGGCTGGTGGGTACAGCATATTTTCAGTCCATTAAAGGTCTCCATCATTTTTCAATCTGACAGTGCCTGCACAGTCTAGCAAGCAGGACAATGTTAACTTTTCCTTTAAGCCTCTATTTCTCTCCTTCGTTTTACTTTGATTTTAGTCACCTCCACCCGTGCAAATTCTTAAGGTTAAAGGTACAGTTGGTGTGGTGCGTTTGGGTAAGGATTGCGTGTCAGTGGTGTTAAAAGACTGCAAGAGGTCCAGAAGTGAGAAGGCAAAGCCTCTGCCCTGCCAGGTGATGGGGGGGTGAGAGCAGTACTCATCATGTATTGAGGAAGGAGGTGTGATCAGCATGGTGCTGTTACAGCACTTCATGATGTGGCACAGAATGGTTTTCCACTTTCCGTTTCCAGAGACATTTCCTTCACCTCAGTGCATCACTGCATAGAGCCCAGCAGCTGTGTACTTTTATTGGGCCAGTGCAGTATTTATGCAGCCTCTGAGCAGACCCAGGGCAGATGATCTGTGGTAGTGGGGACAGGATGTTATCATCCCATGCTCATCCCACGGCTCCTCTGCACAGCTGCCCTCCAGAGGAGATCTTCCCCCGGCAGTCTCTGCTCTTGAGGTGCAGTGTGGAAACCATTCGCTAGATGTCAGTTCAGGACTGGGAAAAGGCTGCGAGAGCCGGCACAGGCTGTGAGCATCTTCTGCCGTGACAGTTTTCAGTCTGATGAAACAGAGAACTGAGAACCGAGTGGATTTGAGGCTGTCAGATTAATGTGTTTTGCTCCCTGTTCCCAAGGAATAACATACTGAAAACGTACAACCTCTCCTGGCATCTTCCAGACCTTACTGAGAATGAGTTCTTGCAGCTGCGGTCGAGATTATAGGCAGCCCCCAGCGGCACAAATGGTAGCTGCCTGCCGAATCTGATTTTCATCCCGGTACAGCCTTTGCATGTCCGTCTAATTCCCAGGTGCAGTCAAACTGTCAGGCAGCAGAAGGATACATCTGCTATAATGGCACAAGTAAATATACAGAAGGGAATAAATCTTCTTTATTCCACCCCAGGGATTGTGCTCAGACAAGGGCAGGTGCTGAGCTGGTTCATTGTTTTGCTGGCTCTGTATTCCCAATGTGATTTGAGAGGAAGAGGAGATTTTTCCTTCTCAATTGTTATTTCCCCCTGCTTTCACTTTTGCTTCCCCTCCCAAGTGCCCACTCCCTTTCTTGTAGCTTTCTGAAGACCAAAGGCAAAGACCTGGAGAGGTGAAGGGGATGTCAAGAAGTGCAGGAGCCACAGCAAGGTGCTGAACAGATTCAGATGTTTAGGGAGGTTGAGTCAGATGAGTGAGAAAGAGCCAAACTTCCAGCATTTAACTGCAGCCAACTGGATGCAATTAATTGAAATTGATCCAGAGACTCCCCTGACACCAGCAGCTTGGGGCATTTCATTTGGCATTTTCCAAATGGTCTGCTTTTACTTTTTGTTTTTTATTCACCATAAGGAAGAAGAAAAGCTGACAAGCCTTTAATGGCTAAAACCTTGTCCAAGAAAGGAAAAAAAAAACACTAATGCAATTGAAATATTGTATGTGCAACTGAAAGTGCAAAAACCATTCCCTGGAAGGTTTGGAATGGTCTGTGGTGAGAGGCTGTGTGAGTGGTATTTCAGGTGAGAGGAGAGCTCTTCCTTTGAGCCCCAGCCTGTTCAAGTGTCACACAGAAAGCAAGGAACAGCACTGGGTTGGTTCCTGCAGGGCTCTTGGATCAGGGTGGGTATCTGTTGACTTCAACTAAGTTTGATTTAGGTTGCAAAGAGCATCCTACCTCTTTGGACCAGAGAGAGGTTAGGTCAAAAGAAGCTTGGGAGGATGGGATTGCAGCTAGGGGCTAGGAGCCCCTCAGCAACAGCAGCTGCACACAAACCTGCCCCTCTGGCTGTGAGTTCTGAGGCTGCTGACTTGCTGAAGGGCTGTATTGTGCTCCATCCCAGGCACTGCTTGTCAAGGGCTGTTTATTAGGATAATTCCTGTCTCTTACAGCCTTTAGAGAGATAATAGAAAGGCTCTGGATCTGCCAGAAGCCAGTTTATCAACCCTGAATTCCCTTCACCACGTTTGATGCTTCAGCCTCAGCTCTTGTTTTGGCTCTCGTTTGAAGGGGGACAAAAGTCTCCCTAGCCCAGTGTGCAGGGTTTGTTTTGTGGCAAGCATCTGGTAGCACTTCAGAGCCCCTGGATAGCCTTCTGGAGATGGTAACTGACAGTAAGGGTACAGCTGAAGTATGTGTGTGAGAACCCAGCCCCAGATTCAGCCAGCTCACACAAAGCAAAGTGCCTGTGCCTAGCATTTCCCAATGGCTGGCTCCGGGCCCTGCCAGGCTCCTGGCCAGCTGGGAGCAGTAGCCACAGGACTCAGAGGAATGAGGCTGGCTGCATCTGCAGCTGCCTGCCCAGGATTTGCTTTGCAGGGATCTGGGTCGAGGTGATTTGCTGTCTGAGCATCTGAGTTTAGGGGAAAAGGCAGCAGCAGCAGGAGTTGGATTTTTCAGCTCTTCACCTTGCTGTATTTTGTCTCTGCGGATCTGAAGGGAGCCTGAATCTGGATTACTCAGATAGGTGACAGAACTTAGAACCTGTCACCAGCAGGTAGCAGGGCACCTGTTAGAGAGGCTGCTTGTGAAAGGCCAGGCTGTATTTTCACGTGAGTAATTTCCTTTCCACCCGAAATCGATGCCCTAAGGCCACACATACAAGCCCAGAAGAGTGGTGTAAGGCACACTCATAGGATCATAGAATGGTTTAGGTTGGAAGGGACCTCAAAAATCATCCAGTTCAAACCCCCTGCCATAGGCAGGGACACCTCCCATTAGAACAGGTCACTCAAGGCCTCATCTAACCTGGCCTTGAACACCTCCAGGGAGGGAGCAGCCACAACCTTCCTGGGCAACCTGTGACAGTGTCTCACCACCCTCACTGCAAATCACTTCTTCCTAACATCCAGTTTCAATCTCCCCTCTGCCACTTCAAACCCATTCCTCCTCCTCCTGTCATTACAAGACCTTGTCAATAGTCCCTCCCCAGCCTTTCTGTAGCCTCCTTCAGATACTGGAAGGCCACTCCAAGGTCTCCTGGCAGCCTTCTCTTCTGCAGGCTTCAGTGCCCCAACTCTCTCAGCCTGTCCTCTTAGCAGAGATGCTGCAGCCCTCTGAGCATCTTCGTGACCTCCTCTGGACTGGCTCCAACACTTCCATGTCATTCTTGTGTTGGGGGCTCCAGAACTGCAGACAGTGCTGCAGGTGGGGTGTGAGGAGAGCAGAGCCAAGGGGCACAATCCCCTCCCTTGCCCTGCTGCCCACAGCTGCTCTTGCTGCAGCCCAGCACACAGTTGCTGTCTGGGCTGCACTCACACTGCAGCCTCATCTTGAGCTTTGCATCACCCCAGACCCCCAGGTCCTGTTCCTGAGGGCAGCTCTCAGCCATTCCCCACCCAGCCTGGGTGGATACCACTTGGCACTGGTCTCCAGGTGGACATTGTGCCCTTGATCACCACCCTCTGCATGCAACCATCCAGCCAATTCCTTTCCCAGCAGTGCTTCACCCATTAAGTCCATGTTTTCCCAGTTTGGTGACCAGGATGTCACGTGGGACAGAGTCAAATTCTTACTCAGGTCCAGGGCCCTTGTTGGAATCAAGGTTCTTTGTTTCTTATTAATTGTTGCTGTGTTAAGTTTCTCTTTCCCTTACCTCTGCTGCTTTCACCTGTAAATTTGAGAGTGAATTTGCCTCTTACAAGGTGCAGGATTGCTTCATGTCAGGGAGTGAGCTGCCTTTGCAGTCCTGTGTGTGTTTGTCTGCCTGCCAAGTGATTAATTACACTGGATGAGCAGCAAAAAAAAAAAATTGTTGAAACATGACAAATAAATGCTGTTTGCTTCTGGATCTGGGACTGCTGGCTGATCTGGTGCTCTGGAAATATTTTCAGTAGCAATTAGGAGTCCCCCATTGGCTCCTGAAAAAGCTTCTTTTCCTCACTAGCTGCTGGAGGAAGTCTGCTGACACCTGTGTGGGAGCACAGAAGCCTTTTTGCCTGATCCAAAGGCAGGGAGGGTTCATTTGGCTGTGGAAGAAGGTAGCAGTCTGAGGCACAGCTGGCCTGGGGAGGGGTGCAGGGGTTCTTGCAAAGATCTCCTCTGTCAGCCTGGAATTGCAGTTGCCATCTCTGGTTGTGCTGTCCTTGCTATGCATCTAAAAGCAAACCCCAGGGAAGCATTGAATGTTTTATTGCATTCAAACTTAGAGTTCTCCTTCTTCCTATGTTAAATAAAGTTCCTTTTTTTTGTGTCCCACTGAGGACATCCCTTTCACCTGGCACAGCAGCAGCTGCAGCAGTGCTGCTTTGCTTGTGACCACATCCCTCTGGGCCACTGCAGTAGAGAGAAGTAAGCAAAGACCTCATCACTTCCAGTTTCCCAGATGCCAGTTCTGCCCAGTTTGGGGTAGTGTCCACCCCAAAGACAATGACAGTCAAGTATCAGCACTAACCTGACCCCAGACAGCACCACACATCCCTCAGAGCCTGACTGCTGATGTGTTTGATCTTTGGTTCAGACTGGGCAGTGCTGAGCCCCTGTAAAAATTCTCAGCTCAGTGTTTGCTCTGGGTCTGTGCACCTCTGCTGTTCTGAGCTCACTCTTCTTGCTGGAAACTGAAGCAAATTTTCAGTGGAGGGAGTGGGATCTAGTGAGGAAACTTTGGAGTTTATAACTAGGTGGTTTTGATTCCTTTTCATCTTGTAGATGCTGTGTTTTGCAGCAGTGACTCCACCTTGACTATCTGGTCGCAGTGCTTCTGGGCAGTGGTTTCCCTCCTTTGTCAGGAGGGTTTTTTCCTGACATTAACCCCAGGTGTTGCCCACCTTTAAGTGCAAAACACAGCTTCCTCCTGCCTTCTGTCGTAGTGTTAGCAGAGGTGCTTCTGTCTTATCCAGAGGCAAAGCAGCTAAGAAGTTCCTGAGCTGGAAATAAGAGAAAGAAGCAGCCTGTGTGGTAAGGAGAAGCAATGTTAAACACAGCAAATTGAAGCTTTTTTCCCCCTCTGTTTCTTATCAGCCTCCAGTTTTCTCCACCACCCACACTCCCAGCCACTCTTGGCTCCCATTGTGTTTTCCTCCTTGCAGATGCTCAGTGTCTGTGTTGCCTGTGTAGAGTTCCCTGCCTGTGTTTGGGACTCCTGGGGTGTTTGTGCTGTGCAGTGATCAGCACTCTGCCTGTCTTCCCCAACTACTGGTGGCCTCTTCTGTCCTGCTGTCCCTGTGACTATGAGCAGCTCATCCTAGTGTCTTTCCTCAAGGAGCTGGGAGAGAGGCTGCATCTCCATTCCTGCAGTAGTCAAAAGCTGGGACATGCTGGGGGATGTTCTGGCTTGAGCCTCTCTCTTGGATGTGCCAAGGGAAGCAGAGGGTTCCCTGGTTTCCACAGTCTAATCTGGACGTCTGTTTTCTATTTGTTGCTCCTAAATCAGCCACATTCTCCTTCCCCTCAGCTCCTGCTGCATCCTCTGGGACATGAGTAAGCTCAACACCTCCAAAGGCGGCCTACTGGGAAGCCCAGCACAAGGACTGATCCCAGCCCTTGCTGGAATTAGTGGGAAGATTTCCTAGACCCTGTCAGGAGTTAAGCTGGGCTTGTTTGTGTGGTGGTTATTCACTGGATGGGGCAGGGGGGAGAAGAAAAGTTTGATGAGCACAGTTACGCAGTTAGAGAGGTAAAAAAGTCCTCGTTCCTGGACAGACTTATGCACAGGCAGCACAGTGCCTGCACCAGGGAGAACTTCATTGTCACCTCCAAGGGCAACACTCTCAGCAATTCATTTTTCCTATTCCAAGCATCAGAAAGCAACATTAAGTACAACTGCCGAGAGCCCCCCAGTGCACAATTAGCAGGAGCAATGAGCAGCACAGCTTGTCCTGCTTGGGACTCATTTCCATGGAAATTGCCTGCTTTCACCTGGCACTGCTCTCAGCTCTGCTTTTGTGTGTGTGCATACATGCAAAAGTGAGTGTCCTTGGGACAAAACACCTGCACAGAAAGCACCTTCCTCTCTGGCTGCTCCAGCAGATTACAGACTGCTGCCCTGAAGGTCTGCTGCACAGAGAATGAGCAGTGCTGCACTCGGGGCCAGGTAGGCATCTTCCCACAAAGCAAATGCTGACTGCTCCCGAAGCAGCCATCAGAGAGGCTGAGAATTATTTTCTTTTGCAAATCCAGTTTCAGATTTCGATTGGGTGGAACATCACACACAGACATTTTTCAAGGGAAATTGCTTTGTCCCTGACTTGTTCTTGCTGAGTCAAATGAATCAACGCAGTAGTGAAACACTCTGGCCCAGTTAGAAAAATATTTCTTCCCTTTTCTCAAAATGTGGTTTGGATTTTCTTTGGAGAAGCGTCTGAGGGTTTTGACCTTCTCATCCTGAGCTGGGCCAATGAAATACTTGAAAATCAAAGAGATCCCAGGCTGGGAGAAATGTTTTCCCTCTCATTTCTTGCCACAGCACCCCAAATGCAATCCCACTGCATGGAGGTGGCAGGAGGCTGCTTAGGGTGGGTTTGAGTGTCCATCCACAGCCCTCAGAACGAGGGTCCCAGGGCAGCAGTGTTTGCTCAGTGTTCTGGGCTCAAGTCCTGTCTAACAGTGGTTTTGCACAGATTCTGCCAATTAGATGGTGTAAATGTCCAGCACCTGCACTTGCAGGTGACCTCCTGAAGTAGGAGGTTAAACCAATGAGGAACTAAAGATTATTGACTACCCACAGGGACTTGTTTCAGTCAAAATTTACCTCTTTTTAGGGCTCTGCTTGGCTGGGTGGCTGTGAGCAAGTGGGAGTGTGGCTGCCCTGTTCAAGATCCTTGCTGCAACCTGGTGACAGAGATGAGGTTCAACCACAGTGTCCTTCCGTGCATCTACAGGAAAGTCACCTGGTGAACTTCTGCTACCTGGGACTCTTTTTTGAGTCTTTATTTCAGTTCTGTGGCCCAGGCAGGGTTTTGATAGCATGCAAAAAGCTTAGCATTTGATAATGTCACCTATCTCTCTGACAGAACCTCTGTTTAATAGACATTTTCTGTCTCACTTCTTTTATTTTTTTTTTTTACTTCTGAGGCATTATCTTCAAGCTTTTAATCTGCTGACTTTCTGAGTGAGCACACTTTTGGGGGTGGTTTATCTGGAAGTCTCAGTTGCCATGGCAAAATATTCATCCCATCCTTGTCTCTGCCATGGATAAACCAATTTAGGCTGTGGCTCAGTCTTTGGGTAGAGGCTGTGAAATGACTCAAAGGTAAAAGTTGGCCTCTTTCTACCATCACGTCTCTATTGATTTAATCCTGCAGGTAAGCAGGGGTCTGCAGTTTAAGCCTTTCTGACTTTCATTTGCTGTAGTGAAAATCTGCCCACTTGAATGTGTGGTGTGCCTGGAACACAGCATTCTTAACACCATAAGCAAGAGAAATATTATGACAGCACTCAGTGTGTGCTGCACTCCCATCAAAGAAACACAACATGAAGCTGCCTCACTCTTTGGCTTTGCTTTTTTTATGTCCTGTTCTGCTTCATATCTTTTCTCCTTGCTGCTTGGGGAAATTTGTGCTGCATTTATGGAAGATTGTGGGATGCAAAATGTTGTTCTTGGAATATTCTGGGGGAGAAGGCTGTGAAATTGAAGTCTGGGATTTTTTTATTTTATTTTTTTTTAGTAGAAAGCATTGGTTTAGGTAGCTTTATTTTTTTTTTTTTTTTCCCTTCAGAAGACAGTTCAGTGTAGGCCTGTAAAAAGCTGGCTGATAAAAGCAAGATTCCAGGTTATTATGGCACTGTAGAGAGAAAGTCAACCACAAAGAGATGTTCTGGCTAAACAAACCCAGCAAAATCCCTCCCTGCATGAGCAAACAAAAAGGCTCTGACTGCTTCTGTTCTGCCTTCCAGGCTCTGACCCAGCAGAGCAGTGCATTTTTTGGAGGCAGCTTCTCTCACTTTCAGAACAAAAGAGCTCCACATGCTGCTAGGAATTTCCCCACCTACATGAAATCCTTCCTCCATAGGTGCAATCTTACAGGAATCATTCCTGTCCTGCAGCTGCACTACACTGCCCACAGTATTTTAGGGTTCAAAGACCTGCAGGATTGCCCCCAAAGTGAGCCATGAAGTTCAGGAAATTGCTTATCCCCTTTGCTCCTCAGGAAATTGCTTATCCCCTTTGCTCTAGAACACCTTTCCCACTTCACAGAATCATAGAATGGTTTAGGTTGGAAAGGACCTCAAAGCTCAGCCAGTTCCAAGCCCCCTGCCATAGGCAGGGACACCTCCCACTAGAACAGGATGCTCAAGGCCTCATCTAACCTGGTCCTGAACACCTCCAGGGAGGGAGCAGCCACAACCTCCCTGGGCAACCTGTGCCAGTGTCTCACCACCCTCACTGCAAATCACTTCTTCCTAACATCCAGTTTAAATCTCCCATCTTCCAGTTTCAACCCATTCCTCCTCATCCTGTCATTACAAGATCTTGTGAATGGTCCCTCCCCAGCCTTCCTGTAGGCTCCTTTCAGATACTGGAAGGTTACTGTAAGGTCTCTTCCTCTTCTTGTGTTTCACAGCCAGCTCTTGCGAGGTCCAATCTCCCCACAAAACCACACGGACCTGCCCCTCTGAGTACCTCACCTCGGCAGCTTTTCCTCTGCCCATGGTGGGACAGCACCACAGGGAGGTGCTGCCTGACAGGGACAGGGGCACAGGCAGTAAGACTGCTTTAAAATTAAGGGAGCTAAAAATTAGCTCTCGATTATCTTGGCTATTTTTAGAAGCTGGAGAAGAATCAAAATGTGATTTTTAAAACAAAAATTCTTTCTTTTTAACATACTGCAGCAGGGAAGGTATTTGGGTGGAGGCAGGCACCAGCACGCATCAGGGCTGCAATAAGCAGTTTGTAACAGAGCAGGAAGAGAAAGTAGGGCAGCCTACCAGAAAGCATCTAGGAATTACTCCTGAGGGATTTGTGCCTCCAGCAGCTGAAATAACAGCATGAAATAACGATTAAAAATTAAGAAGAGATATGGGTTAGTTGACCTTCTCTCAATCAGGGACACATGGGCCCTGTCTAGGATAAGGCTGCAGAGAAATGCAGCTTCTGCAGAGCCACTGCATGTCAAGAAGAGGCTGCTGAAGTTCATCCTAAGCTTGGTGGAACAGATTCTTCCTTTCCATTCAGCATAGTCCTCGCAGAGCCTGGGCTGGTTTCAGGACTGTGTACACAGTGGTGGGGCAGTGCCATCAGGGACAGGGACTGGGTAGTGCTTACAAGTAGAGTTAAACATCCTTGCTGAGCTGCAGTCTCACCAGATCAGAAATAGGGAAGAAACTGCCAGTTGTGTTCTGGGAGCTTGCAGAAATCAAGGCAAGATTAAGCAGGCCCTGGGAGGTTTGGTTTTTAGCTCTCCCTTTTACCCAGGCTGTTGCCACTGGTATCAGTTGGGGAGCCATAAGCCTGCAGAGGTGGATGGATGCACTGGATCCCAGGCTTGTTTTGGTACTTGGTGTTGTGATAAGCTGCTGAGGAGGTTAAGTTGGAGTGACGTAGCCATGGCAGTGTGGGGATGGAGCTGATGAGCAAATGCTGATGAGCATCTGGGGCTGAGAGCTGGGCCTGGCAGTCTGGTCTCAAACCACCATGACTGGGAAGTGTGTGAGGTAGACACAGGAAGGTACAAAAGACCTATCCTAAAGGGTGACTCCTTGGAGCTGTTGCCAGCCTGTGTAAACTGAACTGTGATAAAGAATTTGGCTTTGCAAAAGACTTTGATTTGTTCTTAGAAATGGAACTGATGAACTTAGATGGAACTGATACTTGAGAGAGGAAGGACTCTCATGAATGAGCTTCCAGCTCTTGGCACATCCCCGTTAGCACAGCTCCCTTGGGCTGGCTTGTGCAGATGGACTGAGGAAGGCACAGCCTCCTTTGCCCCAGCTCCTGCTTTCCTGCAGACCAGGGCTGCCTTTGCTCCTGCCGTGCCCACAAGTGCCTCTGGGTAACAAGAACCACATGGACCACACGGGGCTCTGCTTTCTGAGGTAATTCACCATCTGTAACTGTTTCTTAGGTGGTGTGGGGTCCCCAGGCTTCCCCCCTGCTGACAGCTCTGCCTCGCAGGATCTCTTTTCTCATGGTATCTAAACACTTCCACACTGAACGTGATCAACTAGAAGGGAGAGGTGAATGGCAAGGGCAGGGATCAGTGTTTAAGAGTAGTTCAGCATTTTCATAGAATCATAGAATCAGTCAGGGTTGGAAGGGACCACCAGGATCATCTAGTTCCAACCCCCCTGCCATGCCCAGGGACACCCTACCCTAGATCAGGCTGCCCACAGCCTCTGCCAGCCTGGCTACAAACACCTCCAGGGATGTAGCCCCAACCACCCCCCTGGGCAACCCATTCCAGCCTCTCACCACTCTCATGCTCAACAACTTCCTCTTCACATCCAGTCTGAATCTCCCCACCTCCAGCTTTGCTCCATTCCCCCTAGTCCTGTCACTCCCCGACAGCCTAAAAAGTCCCTCCCCAGCTTTTCTGTAGGCCACCTTCTGATACCGGAAGACCACAATGAGGCCACCTCAGAGCCTCCTCTTCTCCGCACTGCACAGCCCCAACTCTTTCAGTCTGTCCTCACAGCAGAGGTGCTGCAGCCCTCTGAGCATCCTCATGGCCCTTCTCTGGACATGCTCCAGCATGTCCACATCTCTCTTGTAATAGGAGGTCCAGAACTAGATGCATTTTGATCTGACCAGATCGTGGAAACAGAGTGTGCAAGGTAACTGGAGGTGGTTTGCTCCCTGCTGACATGGTAGAGAGAGACACATCACATTTAGCAGAGGGAGAGGCCCTTCCCTGACCTATTCTTTACAGGACATGGGGCACTGCAGGCTGCTAGCTGGGCTCACCCTGCCATCATGGGCTGGGCTGTCTCATTCTGCATGGACGTTTCCAGCCTCTGTTTCTAGTCTTGGTACAGCTACGGGGCTGGAATCTTACTCATTTCCTTCTAACACTCTGTATTCAGAAGTGTCTGTGTGGCACCAGGGCCATGGACAATACTCCTGATTACTTCTCATCACGGTTTAATTAGGATGGAAGACAGGGGATGAGCAATTGGAGCTTTTACACTTGGGGCAGGAATTGATTGATGGAACCATCAGTCTGTTGGCTCCAGCAGGCTTCTTTTTAAAAGCAAGAAAAGCATTCTTGTCACTTTTGGGCTGATCTAAGTCAAGGACCATGTGCAAAACTAATCTTCTTGGCCTGTGATTGCAGGCACCTACCAGTGGGGCAGAAAGTGCTGCTTTGTTGAATCCTCAGGGAGCGAGGTAGGGTGCCCAGGATCTCTATGAACCTGGAGTTGGCAATGCCTGAGTGGGACCCCATTGAAAGGCCTGGGCTGGACCTTTTCAGTCACAGGGACTGCTTTTACTGTAGCAAGGAATTTCTGTTCTTTTTGCCAGTGTAGAATTGCCTGGGAATTGAAATCAATCTTGTTTGAAAGGCAGCTGTGGGCTGTGTGTGTGCTGTGCTCCCCAGCGCCCTGTGTAAATGTGGACATGGCCCAACAGCAGGAGGAAATCGATGTGGTGGTGTCTCAGAAGGGTGCTGATAGCACTGCCAGTGTCTCAGCTTTGCCCACACTGGGGAGCTTTACTGGGCAGCTCCATGGCACTCCCCAGGCTGGGAGCTTTCCCTGCAGCACTGTGACTAATGGCAGTGAGAGCTGCAGGAGGTGTCAGTGCCTCCTACCATAGATCTGCACCTGCTGTTCCCTGCTCCACGCCTAGGGCCCAGCACCAGCCAGTCTAGCATCATCACACCCAGCTTCTGCCAGGCTGCCAACAGCCCATATGCAAAGCTGGCCTCTGCTTCTCAGAGGAAATGTCTCTCAGATCTTCCTCACAGTTAGGCTGAACCATAGGTTATGTTTTTCCTGGTGTGTCTGTGTTTCTCCAAGAGGCTTCCTAGGGCTGTATTTATCCTCTAATCCGTGAAGGGGCTGTAACAGAAACAAAAGGCTGCTCTCTGAGCCTGCTCCATCACTTGTTGCTCCGGAGTTCCTGTGTGGAGCTCTAGGTTCAGGTCAACTACAGCTGAATTTTCTTGTCTTCCAAGTTCTGTGGCTGAAAAGGGACATGTTTCTGTGAGCAGGGTAGCAAGGTGGGTACAAATGCTTGGCAGATGAGCATCTGTCAGGTAAGAAAAATTAACTCTGAGTTCCCTGTCAGTGAAAGAGGTACCTGGAGAGGCTCTAATGCTAAACACAGGATGAGGAGAGAAAACACTGAACTCATTTCCCTCTTGCTACACAACTCTGTGATTCATAGGCAGGGTATGATGCCCTCCATCATACCATGCTGGCCTCTCTATCACTAAAACAAGAATAAAACTATCAGTTCTGGCTCTGCTCATTGGCAGAGCACATTCCCAAGGTTTTGTAATGACAGGACGAGAGGGAATGGGTTCAAACTGGCAGAGGGGAGATTTGAATGGGATGTTAGGAAGAAATTCTTCACAGTGAGGGTGGTGAGACACTGGAACAGGTTGCCCAGGGAGGTTGTGTCTGCTCCCTCCCTGGATGTGTTTAAGGCCAGGCTGGATGAGGTCTTGAGCGACCTGATCTAGTGGAAGGTGTCCTTGCCTATGGCGGGGGGTTGGAACTGGATGATCTTTGAGGTCTCTTCCAACCTAAACCATTCTATGTGCTGGCTGTGCTGAGCAGAACAGCCTTCTCCTCTCTCTTACTGTCGGCCAGCTCCATGGCTCAGTGACTTAACACATGGTGTCCCACAGCCTGAGAGCAGCAGCAGCAAAAGGCTCCCAAAGTGTCTGACATTTCACTAACTGCCTCTGCTGCCTGGCTTTGGAGGAACAAAGGGAAACATGAGTGGGAGTTCTGCAAAGTTTGATAACCCTTCCACTCTGCTGCCATCAGTCATGGTGGGTGTTCAAGCTTCCAGCCTAATGGGGTTTTGTGAGAAGGCATCAGCTCAGAACGAGTGTCAACAGCACCACAGGTCAGCTCAGGACATATTATTATGCACCTTTGAAAACACAGCCAGACTTCAGATTTCAGCCCAGCGTGCAGCAATCGTTAGTCACCCTGCATAATCCTCTTGACCTATTTTTTTTTTTATCTGTCACAGTGGTGACATTTGAAAATACTGTCTAGAGCTGCTGGGGTTCACACAAAGGTGTTAATTGGGGCTGCCTAGCTGAGGGTTAATGTGGAGGTAAAGTTCAAGGCAGTGTGCTCAGTACCCAGGCTGCAGTGCTGAGCATGGCCAGGGAGGTGATGGCCAGGAGGCCCAGGTGGCCTCGTGGCTGCAGTTTGCACAGGGACTTGATTCCTGTTGCCTGCAAAGGGGTCAGTGACTTGAGCACTTTGGTTTATCTGGATTAAAGGTTTGCCAGGCTCTGGCCCAGCAGAAGGGTTTGAATGTGAGAAGCACTGATGGGCTGCACACACAGGAGGATGAAACACCAGCTGGAGTGAGGGACCAGCCAGGGGAAGGCTGCTCACACACCTCCAGCCAGAGAGTGGGACAAGCCTTTGTCACTGGGGGACTTTTTAAGGGGTTGCCACCCTGGCTGGCTCTCCCTAAGGCTGATCCAAAGCAGCAGAGTTCAGAGGCTCACTCATCTTCCGCTAGGCTGCTTTCAGATATCCTGGAGGGACAAGAGCAGGGAGGTCCCACACAGGTGGCAATGATCTGCATGCTTGGTAAGGAGCCTTATTACCTCTGAGAGACTGATTCTCCATGCCAGGTATCTCCTGGAGTTGTCAGGCACAGGTATGTAGCCAAAGGAGTTAGCATTGAAACCATCTACAATGCTTATTCCATCATTACATCTTCAAGGTACTCCATAGGCTCCAATCAGTTCCTGTCACAGCTCCTCTGGGAGCTAGAAAATTGATATTTCTCCCAAGTTTGAAGAAGATAAATTGAGCTTTTCAGTGATAAGGCCCAGGTAGGTGTCAGTCAGGCTGGTTTGCAGAAGAGCCAGGTGCTCAGATGTCCATCAGCGAGTGGCAAGCCATACCTGTGTCCCAGCTGGTGCTCTGCCTGCTGCCCAGCTCTCATATCTGACCACGTTAACAGTCAGCAGTGTTTCTGTGCATGTAGATGGAATTGGATGCTCAATTTCACGGGCTAATAACTTTCCAGAATGCTTTTCCTTGTTCCTCTGTCTGCAGAGTGTGTCCAAATGAAAGGCAGAGTGCAAAGCAGAGCTCCCTGGCCCCCAGGCAGGGAGAAGCTCAGAGCTGTGGCTGTGGTGCTGCTGAGGGCATTGCCTTTCCTACTCACCTCGTCAGCTTCCAGCAAGAGCAGTGGGGGTCAAATCTACTAGAAGGAGCTAGTGCTGGAAATATTGCTCTGTCCCATGAGAGTGTTTTGGTATCTCAGGGGCCAGAGCTGCCTGTGCTGTTACTCTGCAGCCCCTGCAGTCATCTCTCAGACTCTGCAAGGCTTGTTTTGAAGCTGATGCTCTCTCCCACCAGCAGGCTGTGTTTGTCAGGAGTGGTGCAGGTAGCATTTTACGTGGTTCTTGCTCCTTGTGAAGCTGTATCCATGTCTGTTTCTGATCAGCTGTGACAGGGCTGGGCTGGCTCAGTCTGCCCTCTGTGTTTCCAGCTTCATTCGGTCCCTGGCTGCCGAGTGCTGCCGTCTGTGCTCTTCTGCTGTTCATTTCTGTAGGGATTTAGGGAGAAGTGCTCTGTGCTGCCATCATCTTGTAAGGAGCAGAGAAGAAATGCAGTGTATTCCCTAGATAGATGCCAGGATAATCGTATCTTGACAGCATGCTAATTAATCATCTCCTAATCAGGTAATTATTTCCCATGTAGCTGTCTAATTACCACTTAGTAGCCCAGACTTCAGCTTGCACACAATTCCTGTTTTCAAGAGAGGATTTCAAGGAGAGGAACACATTGGGCCTTGATTCCCGGTGTAGCTCCTTTGTCCTCCTTGAATTACTCCTGGGAGCAGTTTGGTCTGCCAGGCCTTTTACTCTACTGGCCCACCAGCAGCCCTGATCATTGCCATGTTGGCAACAAGAACAGAGTCCAACCAACTCCACTGCTCAGTGTAATGGACTTAGCTGCTCTGCTACAGCTGTTAATGGGCTCAGAACTACATCCATATGTTGGCTCCCTGTGAGCTCCTACTAACCTGGCAGATTAAAGGCTAATAAGCCTGAGCCATACTTTTGGGATCAATCTACAAGATGCTCTTAGAAGGTGAAGTTGTATATTTGAGCACGCTGGATATCTGCATGGCAGAGGAGAGATTTTACTTGTGCAGGAAGACCTCAAAGATAAAAGTTCCAATCTACACCAAGGGCTTCTGTAACATTTGAGTCTTGAGGGTGTTTTCACCTCTGCCCCGAACTGATTCTCTTCTGGTTTAGTTGGATTTACCAGTATCTGGGATGCCTCTTGAGCCTGTGTTTGCATGCACGAGTCCCTCTTCTATCCATCAAAACATTTAGACTCTTTTGAAACCTGTAACCACATTTGGGAGCAAGGCAGGAACCTCCACGGTATTAAACACCAATGTTTCATAAAAGCAGGCTGTTGTATGGGCAAGGTTACAGCCCAGCAGGCCTGCATTCATCTGACTTCAGCAGTGTGAAAATGAATTACTGCCTCACCACTGTCCCCATATGTGGAAGAAAGCAGTGCAGGCTGGGGTACGGCCCTTTGCCACTGGTGGAGCTGTGAGTTTCATTTCAGTGCATGTGTTTGGGGTGCTTGTCAGCTGTGTCCTGCCGTATCTGTGTCTTAGAACACTGAGCCTGCAGACACCCAGCCCAGCTCAAACAGCAGGCACACCCCTACCATCCTGCTGGCCAGGAGCATGCTGCTGAGTTCATGCCTCCCATTTTTTAAAGCTGTGTGACCCTTACAGGGAGGTGACTTCGTGTCTTGGTGTCAGATTCACCCCAGATGAATTGCAGCAATTTCTCATGCTTAGTGCTCAGTTGTACCCAGCTGCCTCTCTGTGTATTTGCTGCACCCTCAGTTTTGTGTCCAGGTCATCAGACCTTTGCCCAACCCAGCCTCGGGATGGCCTTGCAAGCACTCTGAAGAACTGGAATGTTTGAGTATCTTTGACTTGTTTTCTTTCCATTATCTGTCTTGGTGGTGATAAAGACTGCTGCTGGTGACCTCAGAAGTGCTCTGGCAGGCCTTGCTGTGTGGAGGACACAGGGGGAGAAATGATGTGCAAGCTCTGCTCTCAATAGCTGACCTTGTGGAGCTTTTCCCCAGAGAAACCAACAGGAGAGAAATGGAGACCACATAAATAGCAGAGACTCTCCAAGAATATGTCCTGAAATAAAAGCAGCTAAAAATAGTCTTTAAGACTAAATGTGAGTCAGCTGGAGATCACTAGCAAAAGTTTCTTCCAGAAAGTCCTGAAAGCAGGCAGCCACGTTTTCAGAAGCTGTTGTGCAAGCTGGAAACAAATGAAATTTTCCTATGGAAAAACTGCCACCTCCAGCACCTGCTGTTGGGGAGACTTCATATCCTTCCCTGGCTCTGCCTTCCCCAGTCTTGCTGGGGATCCCTCTCTCAGGACTTTTTTTTTTCCCAGATTCTGATCATGTTTCCAGCACTGAAGCTCCAGCCAGTGGAATCAGGCTTTGAGAGAACAGCCAGTTTGTGTAACTTCTCTCTTCCACTGTGGTCAGGCAGTTCCCTGATCTCAGAGATGGTAAAACTTGTTAAAAACAGTGGTTTTCCTTTGCACCCTTTCTCCAGTGCAGATCCCCTCCTGTCTCCCCTCTGCCGCTCCTTCCTCCCTCCTCTCCTGCTTGAATCTGCTGCTGTGGGTTACCAGAGCTGCTCCCAATGCCACATCTCTAATCCCAAATTGAAAAGTCTTTGTGAGCTGAGGCCTCAGTGTCATGTGCTGAATATCCTAGATGCAGAAAGGGATCAAGGTGGCTTCTTAGCTAGCGGTAGTTAACACAGTCTATTGTGGGTTATTTAATTGCCATTTTTATGTGCCTTTGTATCTCCTGCTAGGAAGAAATGAGATAGCCTCTCAATAGCTGTGGTTTTGCTGGGGCACCAGGAGAACCTTCAGCTATAGTGCGTTTTGACAGGCATTGAGGGGGCAGATTGAAGCCTTTCTGCTATACAATGCTGGGCTACAAAAGCAGCATTAGGGCCAGCAGCCCCTGCTAGGCAGGACGAGCTGAGCGCAGATGCAGCCTGCAGGCCAGCGCTGGCTCTCCAGAGCCACCTTGGCTTTTCAGAGGTGCCTTTGGTTCTCCAGAGCTGCCTTGGCTCTCCAGAGCTGCCTTGGCTTTTCAGAGGTGCCTTTGGTTCTCCAGAGCTGTCTTTGGCTCTCTAGAGCAGCACACACCATGCTCAGCCACCCCAGGAAGTATCAGGAGTTGCCACCCCACAACTGCTCTGCTGTGTCATGAGCAGGTACTGACTTGTTGCACGGCTCGGGGAGGAAGCCTGAGCCTTCAAACTGCAGTCAGCAGTCCCTCACCTCTGCAGCCCAGCTTGGTGTGACCTCTGGCTGGCTATCTTCCCAGCAGCCAGAGTGCCAATTCAAAGAGCAGAGCTGCTTTCTATCAAAGGTGAAATATCTGTAAAATCCCAATTTGAACAACATTTTGGCTTAGGAGAAAGGAAGTTGTTTCGGTCTCATTTTGATGTCTGTCAGAGTAGAGTTTCAATTTCCTTTTGACCAGACTTTGAACAAATCTGTTTAATCTCATGAACAGTTAAGAAACCGACTGCAATTAAACCCAAATCGATAAATAAACTCTCCACAGCTCTTTTAGCAACAACTTTCACCTTTTCCTGTAATTCTTTCTCGAGAGTACCAGGATTTCTCTTTCAGAATTCCTATTTTCAGCCTGAGGCTGGTGAAAGACAGGGCAGTGATCCAGTAAAGCAATCTAGGAATGTAACAGGAACTATATTTCATCAGAAATTGTTCTCTGCCATTCAGAAGAAGAATGGCTGCTGCCTGCTGCTGTTCTGCTGGCTGCTAACAATGCACTTCGTTTTTCCTGACGTGTTTAGGAGAATGGGACGAGAGCCCCAAGACATCTTCTAACAAAGGAACCTATCACTTGGCGTTGGCACAGCCAGCTGAGGCTTTTCCGGGTGGTGCGTGTCAAAACTAAGTGGTGGGTGGAACTTCCATTACCCAGCAGAAAGGAAGCAGAGGGAAGCAGGCTGATAAAACCATCGTGCTTTATTAGGCACGACTTCCCATGCAAGGCTAAAAGGTTGCTGCCTACCACATTTATTCCAGACTCCAGGCATGCCTTTTCAAAAAGCTTCAAGTGTGAGCGGATCAGGAGTTAATTTGCCTTCTCAGATTCAGACCTCCTGAAAGATTAATGGCAGTTGTGAAAGGGAGAGATAACGTTTGTCATCATGCTCAGCTTACTGAACTGTGATCTGTATGGAGAGTGGAACCTTTCCCTCTCCTTTCACCCGGCACACCCCAGGCACACCCTGGCTCTGTGGAGGAACTGGCTTCAGCCCCTGCCCGGTAGCCCCAGCTCTTGGGAGGAGGACCCAGAGCTGCAGCAAGTTCCATCACTGCTCCAGGTCTGCCTCTTGAGGACACTGATGCCAGCCTTGCTGCTGAGTGAGCAGCATCCTCCAGCTCGACTTGAACCTGCAGCCCTGTGGTGGGGCTTTCAGACAAAGAGGAAAATTGCTTTATGTTGAGATATCTCCAGGCAAGCTCCAAATGGAGATCCACTGAATTAAGAAGCTCTACACACATACTATCTCTACATTTTATGGAGAGGATCCTACATCAGACACGACCATGCAGTGATTTGACCTAGAAGCTGAGCCTTGGCTGCTTGAGAGTGAAGTGACTTCAGCATCTGTATGTAAAGAACATGAACACTCTCAGCTGCCTCACTCCCTGGGGTGTCCATAACAAGTGCTGGTAACAGATGATCATCTTTTTTGCAGAACTATTCATGCTTAATCTCTTTTGGGCTGAAGCTGGTTGAGGGCTGCACACCCCAGGCCTCAAGGTAAATGCAGTGCCAGGAGCAGACTCCTGTTGCACTTCAGAATTCTGTTTTCCTTTCGTCTGGGTATTCCTTGCTCTCTGCAGCTTCATACATCTTGGTGTTTTGGCC
This sequence comes from Psilopogon haemacephalus, assembly GCA_013396835.1. Taxonomy (NCBI): domain Eukaryota; kingdom Metazoa; phylum Chordata; class Aves; order Piciformes; family Megalaimidae; genus Psilopogon; species Psilopogon haemacephalus. The sequence goes on from VWZI01023541.1 coordinate 208,404, forward strand.
TGTGAGATCTTTGGAATAGACCTGGTGCATTTGTACCAGTATCTGGCACAGTGAGGCCTGACTGGCACAGGTCTGTTGCCATAATGCCAAGGTTTAGTCACTTGTGTTACTGCAGCAGCTGATTTTATGGACTCTGTTTGCAGATGTCAGGTGTTTTGCAACTGCAGGTCATACAAATTTGGCTTAGCAGGTTCGTGGAGTTGTTCAGAAAGAACTGACTCCACTGCAGGCTTCAGCATCAAAGCTGAAGGCAGGCTTCAGTGGTCTCTGATCTCTGAGCAGCTGAAAGCACTGGAGTAAGGCAGAAAAGCTTTAGTTCAGAAGAGTAAGATAGAGAACTTGTTACAACTCCAGATACAGCCTGCTTTGGTCATAAGCCTCATTTCAAACCTGTACAAGCACTGTCTGGCAGTTTAGCTCTACTTGAAGGGAAGCAGCTGATGCAATTTGCTCTGTGTGATGCCTGTGGCCGTGCTGGAAGCTCCGGTGAAAGGAGCATTTGATTAGGAATGCCTTAGCCAGGGCGAGATCTGGAGGCTTTGGAGCCTGCCCCGGGTGTCTTGGCAACGATGCACAGTGGAGAGCCCTCAGCAGCAGTGTCCCAGGTCTGCCTTCACATCCCACTCCTGCGAAGGCAAGGGAGAAAACTTCCCTGCTGCCCAGACAGGCTTAGAGACCCTGCAGTTGCCTGTGGAGACTTCCAGAGCCGTCCTCAGTAAGTAGAACTTGAAATTAAGGGATGGTAAATTTTCATCCCCCAGAAATCAGCTTTTGTTAAGCTGCTGCAGATCAGGGATGTAAATGAGGCCAAAAGGCACCATTACAGCACACCGAAGCCTGCTCTCAGTTAGTGTGAGGCTGTTCTAAGTAGCCTTTAACTGCAGGGTGGCAGTGAAGGAGATGAGCCCTAGCAAACCTCCTGACGGGGAGGGCAGAGCCTGCCCCTGCCCCCTCTGCCAGATCTTCCCCTTCATTGTGTGCAGTGCTACCTACGGCTGTCCTGGCTGCAGAGCCAGGGAGCAGGGATGGGCTCCCACAGAGCTTCCCTGAGCTCTGCAGCTCTTCTCCTGCTCTGCTGGTGCAATAGGGCAGCCTGGCAGTGCTGCCCCAGGCAGGGTGGTAAGGCAGTGTGGTTCTGAAGAGGAGGACTGACCAGACCTCTCCTGTCCTGAGATGTCTGCTTTATGCAGCTCCAGAACCTGCAGTGAGCTCTTGTTGCCCCTGAGCTTTGGTTTTTGCTTTTTTTTTTTTTTTCCCTTTCTGAAGTGTTTCTGTTTCCTTTGAATGCAATGAAAAGTGACTGTGGAAATGCAAGCCCTGCAGAGGTACCAAACCAGGGGAGGGGGCAAAGCTGTGGCTGTATGACTGGCTTAGGACAGGGGTGTCTGAATTCACCTCTAACCTCTGTCACAGCCTCTCAGTGTGACCTTGGAGAAGGAGCTCATGTCCCTGTGTGCCATAGCAGGCCCACACAGCCCTCCCTGCCTGGCACGTGTCGTGCCTGCGTGGGCTGGTGGTGGGTGGGTGGGTGATTGGGTGGGCATGACTGCCTGCTTTGTGCTCATGGCAACCTCTTCCCACAGTGCCAATGCAAGCAGCAATCACTGCAGGTGAGCCTGCTCTGCTGCTTTGAGCTGCCCTGTGCAGGGTGGTGGCACATGCTGGTCCTGTGAAGGACAGACTGAAAGAGTTGGGGCTGTTCAGTTTGGAGAAGAGGAGGCTCTGAGGTGACCTTATTGTGGCCTTGCAGGATCTGAAGGGGACCTACAAAAAAGCTGGGGAGGGACTTTTTAGGCTATCAGAGAGTGACAGGACTAGGGGGAATGGAGCAAAGCTGGAGGTGGGGAGATTCAGGTTGGACGTGAGGAGGAAGTTCTTCACCATGAAAGTGGTGAGAGCCTGGAATGGGTTGCCCAGGGAGGTGTTTGGGGCCACTTCCCTGGAGGTGTTTGCAGCCAGGCTGGCAGAGGCTGTGGGCAGCCTGATCTAGGGTAGGGTGTCCCTGGGTATGGGAGGGGGGTTGGAACTGGCTGATCCTTGTGGTCCCTTCCAACCCTGACTGATTCTATGATTCTATGTGTCAGTGTAGAGCTGAGGGACCTGCAGGCACATAGAGGGCTGGGCTGGCTGTGGTCACAGAAACAGAATGTATCAGGCTGGAAGGGACTCGCAGAGGTCATCTTGTCCAACCCTCCTGCAGTGGTTCAGGGCCCCTCCTGCAGAGGCATCTCCAACTAGATCAGTTTGTTGAGGGCCCCACCAAGTTTCACCTTGAATGTCTCCAGGGATAGGGCTGCAGCTGGTCCTCTGAGCAGGGCAGTGGTGTGGCTCCTTCAGCTGCAGTTCCTTCCCAGCTCAGCTGCCTGAAGCTGTGTCCTGAGGCTGGCAGCAGCTCAGAGCTCCTGTGCAGGGCCATGAGTCAAGCAGCTGCCTGCCAGCTGAGTCTGGCTGCTTGTCCTTCTGCGAGGGGCAGGGACTGCCCTGTGCCACACACCCTGTCACGGCAGCACTTCTCAGCAGCCCCTTTGGTGGAGGTGAAAGAGATTAGCCACAGAGCACAGTGAGGTCTGCTCCTTGGGGAAGAGACAGGCTGCAGTGGGAGGAAGGAGCCAGGGCTGGATGCTGCTCTTTGATGGGGCAGTGCTACAAATGCTCTGCGTGGGGAGGACTGGAGTTTAAGGAAACTGACTTCAAAGGCTTCACACATCTGATGGGCAGGCCAGATCCTTGTCGCTTGTCTCGGTGTCTGCAGGAATGTGTAGTTCAGGAAAGGGCTGTGGGACTTGAGCAGTGGCCAGAGGAGCCTGCTGCAGCTCATCAGCTCCGCGGCTGTCCGGAGCTGCACCCGGCAGGGTGCCTGTGGGCAGCCAGCTGCGGCTGACAAGTGACAAGGATTTGGCTGGCCTGGCTCGGAGCCACTTCACTGTCCCTTGGGAGATAGCAGACCAGAATCTCGCCGCTGAAGTCAGCGCTGGGCTGGTGAGTCCTAGCTGAGAGTCTGGCCTGACGTTGTTCAGGAAGGACTGGAACAGCCGTGGCAAGGCAGAGGAGTGGCCCTCAGCTCCCTGGTCCAGGTAGGGAGTTCCTTGTGTGTAGTGTGTTACTGTTTGGGCTGTCCAGGGCCTCCTGCCTTGGGGTGACACTGTGTCTGTGCACTCCGTGGCAGTATCCGTGTGGATATTCCTGATTACTCCCTTGCAGCCTCTTGTGATGACCTACAGAGTACAGTGCCGCTTGGCTTTGAGTTGCTGGCCCTGCTCCCACAGACAACTGCCATGTGTCACCCAAGTGATCTGTGCACATGAACCAGCCTCTTGTTGGCTCAGGGCTTGCAGCTGCCTCTGAACTGTGCTGCTGCTGCTGTGACTAATGGAGAATTATTCTGGGAAAGATGCAGAACAGATCACACCTTTGTCAGGTCTTGTCCCTATCCACTCTAACACTTGTTTGTTACAAGGCTACTGAGAGATTCTTAACTCATTTTTACCCTATAGAGAAAAATGTGATATTTTAGTAACTGCCTGGGCCACTGAGCACTTAGGGCCCCTCTGTCTCTCCCACCTTAATCTTTTCCCTGTGTTTCTTTCTGTTCATTCCTCTGCTCTCTGGGAAGTGCCACCTAATTAGGTCATGGATTGTTTCAAGCTCAGAACCTTTCAGGAGGTTTCCCAGTAGCCGTGGGTTGCATTACTGGAAGCTGCTGGTTCTGCCTGCCCAGCTTTCCTGCTCTGTGCCTCTCTCTGCTGCTCCCAACACTGAAATATTCCTTCCTCATGTGGCTGCGGCAATAAAAGACATGTTAGCTCCATAACAAGCTGCTGCTGGCTCCTTGGGGAGCTCCCAGAGAAACATCTCACTCTGAGAGAAATCTGCTTTCCTGAATTCCCTACTGTTTTATTAATAGGAATATTTTCATCGGGAGAAGATTCTCACATGGAGCCTTCTGCAGCTTTGGCTGCTGCCCCTGCCTGCAGCCCAGGCACTGCCTCTTGCTGGGGAGCCACATCTGGGTAACACCACCCACGTTGCTGCTTTTGGGGTGAGACCAGCCAGTGGCACGGACCAGGTCAGTGGTACCAGTCGAGACCTTTAGATCATATGAAACAGAGCTAACCCAAGGTCTGGTTTGCCCCAGATTTTGCTATATCCAGACTCACAGGTCTTGTTCAGCTCCCGTGAGGTGTTACTGTTCCCTACAAACCAGTTCAGTTATGCCATAAGGAGTAATTCCAAAGGAGGTGCTAGTCAGTATAAGCCAGAATGGCAGAAGTGGATTTTCTGCAGCTGTAACCAAAATCTAGGAAATGCCAAATGCATCCAATCCAGTCTGCAGCCAGCAGGATGGGCTGGCACTAGGTGCAGACTCTGCAGTGGGGGTTTGTAGGTGACTCCTGCCCACGTCCTCCAAATGAAATACAAATTGCCTCCTGATCTTTAGTCCTGGCTTTGAAACTTGCAGCTTAATGAATGATCCCAAATTATGGTACCTCTGCAAATCATTCTGTGATTCTTAATGGCTGGATAAACATCCATGCCTTTTGAAAAACCAGATGAACGAAGGGCTGAAAATTCAGGATGATTAAAAAGATTTCAGCTGTTCTTCAGGGTTAATTGAGAGCAAAGGCTGTTACCCCCACTCACAGCACAGATTTCAATTAGGCTGATGGCAAAGCTGGTCACAGTGCCTGGATCTGGCCTGGAACAAATTGTTAGGGGAAATCTTTCCCGTTTCAACCACTGAACCTTATTTAAATCAATTTCATACAATGTTTTAGTCATTGCCTTTCATTCATGCCCAGCTAAAGCTTCTGCAGAGCAATCAGCAGCACACAGAATTTGCATGCTGGAAGAACAAGACTGCCTTTGGCTGGTCGTGTGCTGCACAGACACTGTCCAGAGATGTTCATCTGGGTGTCTGCTATATAAGAGGGGCAGGAGATGCTTCCAGCTTCTTCATCAAGTGAGGAGCCAGTGTACCCAGGTGAGATGATGAAAGCTAAGTAAGCTTAGCCTTAGTAAATATTTCATAAATTCATAGAATGGATTGGGGTGGAAGGGACCTTAAAGACCATCTAGTTCCAACCTCATGGGCAGGGACACCTCCAGCCAGCCCAGGCTGCTCAACACCTCGTCCAGCCTGGCCTTGAACGCTTCCCCCAACCTCCCTGGACAACCTGTTCCAGTGTCTCACCACTCTCACTGCGAAGAATTCCTTCCAAATCTCCAGTCTAAATTTCCACTCCTCAAGCTTCAGTCCATTCCCTCCCTGCCATATCACTACAAGCTCTTGTCAAAACTCCTTCCCCATCTGAGCACCACTCCTGCCTGGAGACACCTTGCAAGGCAGTTACTGGTAAGCCAGACCAGTCAATAACATCTCTCTCATGGTGCACTTTTGCTCAGATTTGTACCTGAGGTTTGTTGTGCCACTGTCCTGCTTCTTAACTTGAGGTTTGTTGCGCCACTGTCGTCGTTCTTAACTTGAGAGCTTTACTTTTTTTGCTCAGTTGTCTTTCCCATCCCACTGGGAGGAGAGGAAACAAGTAGTTGAGTGGTGCTTCGTTGCTGGCTGGGGTTAAATCGTGACAGCCACCTCTGATTTTTATTTTTAGAGATTCACTGCTCATTCCTTAATCACCTCAAACACTTAAACCCAGTGGGGTTTTGAAGTGAGGCAAGAGTTCTGAGCTCAGCCTCTCCTACTTCCTGGGGTTGAAATGGGTCAGCCTGCAGGTGCTCATTGAGGTGTCCTTGCCAAGCAGGGTGTCCTGTCAGGTCTACATGGAAATAAAAACCATCCCAATGGGTTTTCTCTTATTGCTTCATCTCCCTGCTGCCAGCAGCACATCAGAAATCAGGGATCCAGGCTGACCTCCTAGAGGAAAAGCCTTGCTGCCAGGGAAGTAGATCTCAGACCTTTACAGAAGGAAGTGTCACATTACCAGCTGATTAAACAGGTCTGAGGGAGCCTAAAGCATAAAGCCCTGAGCCTGAAAGTTGTAATCCAATAACTGTCTTTAAATGAGCCTGCATAGCCATGGGAGGAGTTCCCAGGTGCCAGCAGTGTCTGCAGGCTCATAGGAGAGTCCCTTGGGTCTTGTGCATTTGTCTGGGTTTCAGGTGGAGAAACTCTGTGACTGCTGTTCCAGTGAAATTGCACTTTCCAGAAGGATGATGGATCACACAGCTCAGAGTGATTAAAGAGGGAGATGGCTGTGACTGAGATACCTTTAGCTGCAGCTGCACAGACATCCCAGCAAGGCCAGCACACTGGGAGGTGAACTGGCAGGCTGTGGAGCCAGGAGGTGCCCTGTGCTGCAGCACCCACCGAGGCTGTGTCTCTTCTCACCTGCAGCCTCTGTCTCCTGGGTGCCTGTGCCAATGGTTAGGTGGTGCTGGTGGAGAAGCTGTGCCTTGAATATCTGAGGGCTCTGCAGGGGCATTAAATGTCTGTGTTCAGGCAGCTGAAGCCAGTCTTCGGTCATGCTGGACATCAGATAGGGGTGACTGGTGATGCTGATCCATCCTTGGGCTGTCAGTGCTGTCTCTGCTTGCCTGAGGCTGAGCTGCCAGGAAGGAATCGGAGCAGACACATCACATCAGGGATAATTGACAGCAGGGGTTCTGTATGGACACTGCAATTATTTCCTTCATTTTCCTTCTGTCTAATGCTAAGACCTGTGATTGCTATAGAGGAGACCACCTGCTGTTACGCTGTGATTTGAGAAAGCCTTTGAACTTGTTTCTCCTGAGCTTTGGCCACCCAAATGCGAAACAGAAGCACCTAAAATATGGGAGAAGTGAAAGGTATTAAAAGACAAACATGGAAGGTTGATCTGAGCATCCTCAGAGCCAGCTCTGCAAAGAGGGTTTGTCTCTGGGATGGTGAGCACGTTGGCCCTGAGAGCTGCATGAGGTCCTACCCGAGACCTGCGGTGTCCATGCTCTATTTGCAGGACAGGTACAAATGCAAACCTTCTGCTGTGTGTCTGAAGTGTTCACTCCGTGTCTGTTGCTATTCACTGCTGTATGAAAACGGCAACATTTAGGAGGAGTGTTTCTTTGTGAGCCTGAAAGATGTCAATTATTGATGGCAAGGAGGTGCTAGCAACACTCAGAGAGCTGGAAGAGCAGAGCCATCTGGGAAGACACTTCCCATTGTCCTTTAAGCTTGGTGGACAGAGGGTCTCAGAAGTTTCCAAGCCTGCTTCCCAGCCTTGGGGAGACCTTTGGCCTGCCTGGGAGAGCCATTCCTCACATGGTCAGGGCAGTCCCCAGGCAGGGCAGGACAAGCACCTACCAGGAAAACCAATTCAGACCAAGTGAGATGTTCATATAGCATAGCTGGGACCCAGCATGAGAGAAGGTGACTGAACGTTTGGAAGGCTAATCTAAAAGTGTCTTTAGTGAAAAGAAGATTTGCCACTGATGTGAGCAGCTCTTAGAGCAGGCTGTGGCAGAAGTGCTGGTGCTCACTGGTTTGTTGTGGGCTGCCTGTATCTGGTGGCCAGCTTGCTTGTAGCATCCTTGGATGTCAAAAAAACTTTGGTTTTCCCAGGAGCAGGAGATGAACAATTGGTTTCAGCTGAGGAGTTCTGTGATGTACTTTACCCAGGCCTTGGGGAGACTTTCAGTGTTGATGTTAGCTGTGATTTAATGATAAAATGCTAATATCACTTGGGAAGGACAGACAATTGGTCCCATCAGACACCCTCACAAACAACTGCTGTGCTGTGTGCCTGGGAGCCAGCGCGCTGCTGCCGCTTCAGATCGCTGCCCACGGCTTAGTCATTTGCCTGAGCACCACTGAACAAAAACACAGATGCAGAAGGAAACGTCCTCTCTGCCACAGCAGCAAATCAATCATGTGAAGTCCTCGGATCTCCCAGTAGCTGCCCATTGCTCAGGGAAGAGGGAGAGATTGAAGCCAAGTGTGTGAGAAAAATACTTCCCAGATGAGGATCCTTTTAGTCCTGTGTGGCATCCATCCTAGCAAGCTTCTTCATCAGAGCCCCGGGGGTGGCATTGCAAGAGCAGGGAAATGAGCATCTGAGTCCTGGCTTTGTCATGGTTTTCTTGTCTGAGCTTGGAGAAGTCACATGGAAGTAGTTTTGGAGCTGGAGACCACCTAGGCTGTATCCCTGCTGTTCAGCAAAGCCTTTCAGTGTTTCTTTCAGCATTCCTCACTCAAATGTGGAGCAGAAGCAATTAGAGGGTGGGAAGGAGGTGTCTGAACACCTTGAAAAGCCACAGCCTCTGTCACCTTTCTCTGCAGTGAAATGGCAGTAGCTACTCTTTCTCCTCATGCAAGTGTTAAGAGATTACACTGATAGTACCCAAGCTGTGTGGCCCTGGAACATCCTCCCTTGTTCTGCATATGCCCTGCAGCTCCAGACAGCACCTCCAAAGAGTCAGCTGCTGAGCAGAGCTTGTCCTGGGGCAGTCTGTGGAGATCAGTGCAGCTCCTTGTTCACAAAACAAGGAGCATGGCAGGTGAGCAGCACCCAGCTCCCTGTGCAATAGCCCCAGGTTTCCACTTGTCCTTTCCTAGTGCTTCCCACCTAAAAATGAGCTCTGTTGGATTAAACTTGTGACACACAGAAACTATTGCAACCGATCCCGGGAGAAACCACTAATTACACACATGAAATCCTAACTGCTTCCAGTTAAAGACACACAATGGGTCCATTTTACATCAGCTGGCATTTGTCAAACTGTTATCACAGTTTGTGTTTACCACAGGGCTCTTCTGGCAGCCATTAGGACTCTTTGTGTAACCCTGAGAAATGGCCACAGGAATCAGATTGCAAATACTTGCAGTGCTTACAGCCAAGGATTGCAGCATGGTGAGGCTGTTCCAGCACGCTGGGCTTCTGGAGGTGGTCCTGTAGCTACAGGTATTGAGCTGGGAAGTAAAGATCCTATGCACACGCTGATCCATGCAGTGTTCCAATGTTCCAGACATGGCCTCAGCAGGGCAGAGTAGAGGAGCAAGACAACCTTGCTCAACCTACTAAGCACTCCTCTTCTAATCCACCCCAGGATGCCATTGGCCTTCTTGGCCACAAGGACACATTGCTGCCTTATGGCCAGAAGCAACCTGGAATTACACTACACTGATTCCAGGTTATCTAAGATGCATCCACTGAGCAATCCCACTTATAAGAATATTCTTGGGTGCTGGGGCAGGCATGAGGCAAGGCAGATGGACAGGCACAGCTTGAAGGTAGCCAGGCCAGCCCAAAAGCCTATAGACCTTAGTCTGAAAGAGAATCCTGCAGCTGGAGGGAGCTGGTGGCTGTGTGCCCACACATTTAGACAAGCCCTGGCCTCACAGCCAGAGTGTTGTGGGTTTGGGTCAAAGTGGGAAGTGTGGCAAAAAGTGCTGATGAAGACCAGGCTAATATACTGGAACAGACTAAAATTACCTCACATTTGTCACTTCAGGCACTGCACTTACTGATAGCCAGCATTAAGAATGCCCTCTAAGTCCATCTGTTACAGGTCCTGCCTCAGGCTCTGGGTGTTCTAGGGTATCTGGTGGGGTTTTAACATCTTTGCCTTGAGGAGGATCATTTTAGTCCATTTGAGAATGATGACAGAACTTTTCTGAAATTTAGTGAAGACACTTCACTTCTCAGCTCAATAAACCAGCACCAGGTTCTCACTGTGCCACCAATTGAGCAATGACTGAGGAGCTCAGAGATCAGAACTGGGCATGAGGGATGAATCCAGAGTCACAGATTGCATTGGGCTGGAAGGGACACTCTAAGGTCAGCTCGTCCACCCCCCTTGTGCTCAGCAGGGACATCTCCAGCTAGAGCAGGCGGCCCAGGGCCACATAACTCTGATCTTGAAAGTCCCCAGGGATGGAGCCTCAACCACATCCCTGAGCAGCCTGTGCCAATGTCTCACCACACTCATTGTTCAGAACTTCCTCCTGATGTCCAACCTAAATCTGTCCTGCTTCAGTTTCAAACCAATTCCCTTTGTCCTATCACTGCAAACCCTTCTAAACAATCCCTCCCTCTAGATGCTGAAATGCAGCTCTAAGGTCTCCCTGGAGCTTTCCCTTCTCCAGGCTGAACATCCCCAACTCTCTCAGCCTGCCTTCATAGGAGAGATTCTCCAGCCCTCTGGTCATCTTTGTGTCCTCAAATCCTTTGGACCTGCTCCAGCAGCTCCACATCTTAGGAGTATTAGATAGCCTTTAGCAGCAAACCAAGGACTTGCCTCAACCACAGAGATGTCTCATGCCAAGTGAGTAGTTGATAACACTTAGGTTTTGGGTAGCCACTTGGGAAATCTGTAAGGAAAAAGGGCTTCAGGTTTATCAAGCTGCTGCTGTGGGACACAAAGCTGAAGGACAGTCTGTGCATCTGGTCCTTAACCAATTCCCTCCAGCCCAGTGCTAGCTGGGGATGGAACTGCAGGGGCTGAGGACCACAGTCCCAGCTGTGTGCCACAGAGCCAAGGGGAAGCTCTTTGTGTGCCACATCCCTTGCAGAGCAGAGGCAGGGCACTGCCTGCTGCTCTGGCTTGGAGGGGCCTGTTGCCCTGTGCAAACTGCCAGCACTGGTGTCGTTCCAGGCAGCACAAGCATTTGAGGGGGAGCATCTCTTATCACAGTTCCCATGCTGGTGAGTGGTTTGTCCTGTTGATTGGCAGCTGTGATAATGAGGTTATTGTGAGGAGGCAATCAGTGCACAGAAATGTTTTTATGTCTTGTGGTCTGGGATCTTGGGCTTTTTGTGTCCAGAGAGGCTTTGTCTCTAGCTGGCTGGGCCAGAGCAAAGGCTAGAACATGAAATGACTGTACAAGAAAAATCCCTCTTGTTTTCTCATCTCTGCATTAGGTGTTTGGTTTGCTATAGTCCACACGGAGCTGTTTGCTGTAGTATCAAGACAGGATTTTCTAAGCCTTTTAACGTACCTTTGGAGTGGAAATACCTGGGGAGCAAGTCCCTGTGAGCAATTGGTTGTTCACAGAAGCTCTGTTTCTAGTAGATGGACTTTGCTGCTCACTCTGTCCATGTTCACTGAACTCTGTTGACTTAGCTCCTGATTTTCATGCTTATCACAGTACAATCCCCAGGGAGCCTCCAGTTTGGCTCTTGGCTGATACCAGAACGAAATACTGAGAAGGGGATCTGATGACTGGGCAAGAGTGGTGTAAAGGAAGAGGGCATCATTCTGGTCACAAGGCTTGGCAAAAAAAAAAAAAACAAACAACTTTTTTTTGCCTGTGTCTTTTCCCCTTTTATTCTCTGCTTTTGTGGAAAGTTGTTTTACAAAGCACCACTTTCATGATGCAGAAACCTTCTTCTCTTTCTGTCTTCCCACCGATCCTTTCATTATGCAGCCGTGAGTTGCAACAAAACCCCAAACCAGCAGCGGTTTAGCAGCTGCTTCTTTTAGAGACAGGGGTAACATGCACCAAAATGAACTGCTGTGGAATGTACTGAGCTGTCACCCTCTGGAGGATGACTTGCTGCATGTTCCTGCTGCAGGGCAAGCTGCTGGCAGCACCTGGTTTGCTGGATTTCAGTATGAGTGGTGAACAAGAGTCCCAAATCCCAGAAGCAGAGGGGTGTGCTGGGGATGGCCCAGGCTGGAAGTGGCATCATTTTGCTGTCTGTACCGAGTCATTAAGGCTAGAATGCGCTTCATGGGAGTGTTCTTCATGTCTCAGCTGTGACTTGGAAATTGGACTGTTTCTCACAGGGATTCTGTGGCATCCAGCCCTGCCTCAGGAGTGCTTTGCAGGCATTTTTTGTAGAAAGTCATGGGGCTTTTCCATCCAGATGTTATTATTTTTGGTGGTTGCTACTTTTTAGCCATATCCAAGAAGGAAAATTCTGTTTCTGGATAGAACTAGTAGTTGGGCCCATTCCTGACTTTCTGCATGACCCAAGATCCTAACCCCCAATTTAATCCTGTACCAGACATACACAAACTTGCAGCAGCTGCAACTTAGACTGAGATCATTTTGTTAACATTAGTTACTGAAATATGCTCAACCTGACAAGGCAGCTTCTCTGCTCACCAGTGCTGCAGTGTCTCTCAGGCAGAAGGAACTGAAAACATCTGGTTCCTTCTTTGGTGAAGAGCCAGGAGTCTGCCAAGGAGTGAAAAATAAGGAACACAGCTGAGCACCCCAATGTGCTGTCACAGGAAATGGACCAGTTCATCTCTCTCTTGTATCCATGGTGACCCAGGGACTGCAAGGGGCTGGGGATTCAGGGTCTGTCACACTCTGCTGTCGCCATGCAGCCACAGGTGACTGTGGAAGATGGGAGCTTAGCTGGTGTGGCACTGCCCCATCTCTGGCGCTGTGAGAGGTGCCAGATTGCTGTAAGGCAGCAGAGTCCCTGAGCCCCTGATGCAGGCAGACCTGCACCAACTGGGTCTTGTGAAAAGAGTCAGATGCAGCAAGCAGTTCAGCTCTTGCTCTTTAGAATCTCCTCTCTCTGGGACACTCACTGAGCCTTGGTGGAGAGACTATAGCTGTCAGTGCCAGAGGCCTGAGTCAAAGCCACCTTATTCCTTATGAGTGTGTTTACCCTAGTGCCAGCCAGCTCCTGGTGCTGATGGCATTTGGCTCTCAGGAGCTCCATCTACTAAGTATGTGCTACGTGGAGATGGCACTGGATTGATAAAAGAAAGATTAATGGCCTCAGCTGCAATTCTCCAAACAAATGCAACCTTGATGTGCAGTGTAATGTAAACAATTTAACTCCTATACAGTCTGGGAGCCTGAGGCGTATCAGAAGTCTCAACTAACAAACATTTGCTGTGGCACAGTTTGATGTCTTTCAGGGATAACAGATGAAAGATAATTGCTTTTAGTTTCCATGTCCCTCTTCGTCCCAACTTTTGGTGTCTTATCCCAAGTTTTGGTGTCTTCCCAAGCTGTAAATCTGCCTCATTCATCTGCTAAAACCAGGAGGGTACTTTTGTGGCTTTCTGAGAAAGAGATCATGAAGTGCAGCAGGTAAGAATCCCTTGCTGCATCAAAAAGTCAGTGTTTTTGTCAGAGAAGTTTTCTTTCGAGACAGAAAAGTGTCCATTGAAGAGGGAGGATCAAACATCCTGCAAGCTGTGATCCATCATGTGTTGCACGGACATGCTATCAGCCTCCACACTGTCCTGGATTTGGCAGCCTCCAGCAGCACGGAGGTGCTTTGGGCACAGTGGCCTCATTGTCCCAAGCAAGAGCGAAGGGAGGTCTTGAGCGATGTCTTGTTCTATAGATGTTGCTGCTAAAAGCAAATCCTCCCGGCGAGTGAGGGCAGATTGTTTCTGTTATTGATTGCCAGGGTCTCTGCTTCATTGAGGCCACATGGCCACTTTGTTTTTGTAGCTGCCTTTTATTAAAACTGACAGAGAGGTACCAGCCGTTGAAAAGATGAGTCTGGAGAGTCCCCTGGGCGGCGTTTCCGTGCTGTAAACTGATACTGCCACATTTGATCCACAGATGCTTTTAACACACTAATGAAACAAAAGCCTTTCCTTCCCAGGGTGGTCTTCCACACTACAAAGCTTGCTGGCTTTGGCCATGCTGAACAGGCCAGACCCCTAGAAGCAGAGAGAACCTGCAGCTCCTCCTGCCTTCAGCTGTGCTCCCAGGACTTGGTGCTGTGTTGTAAACTGCAGAGAAAAAAATCCTGTAGCTTTTCAAGGTGTGTTTTGCTGCTTCACTGAAGGCTCAGGATGTGTTTTATATTCACATGGGGTTGTCTGTATTGGTTTTCGGTGTGCCTGAGACTGGCAGCCAGAAAGCTTTCATCCTTATTTCAGTAACCAGCATTTACAGTCCTAGTGCTCTCCTGTTCCTGCAATACCTGACTTCACGAGGAGCCAGTCAGAGCTCTGCTTTAAAACCAGAAGGGTTTTGTTTTGGTGTTGTGTCTGAGGATAGCTAAAAAATTTTAGATCTGAGATGCTTCCTATTAGGAGCCATCACGAGTGGAAGTGTTTGACCTCAATCTGTCTGTGCAACAGCTCCTGATCTGTGAAATGGGAATGCCATCTTCTCTCATTTTGCAGGGGCTTTATGAAGATAAATTAATCTTTGCAGAGCACTCAGATGTCAGAGTGATGAACACCACAGAAAAGCTTGGGGGGAAATAAATAGTTCTGTCTACAGAGCAGGCTGTTAGTAGTAGCCATAAATAAGACATGAAGCTACACTTTGATTAGGGAGACTAAAGCAGAAACTGAATGGTTGCTGATACACTGAGCACTATCCAGCTTGTGTCCTGAGCAAATTCAGACCAGTGGATCATGCTGGGTGATTAAAGGGGTGTGTTCATGCAAACAAGGAGTGGGAGCAAAGTGCAATTGCACCTGTGAGCTTAGTACAGGCTTCTGATTGCTTCAGGATGCTCTGCTCTGCAACCTTGCTGTTAGCTGTGCTGTCAGCCACCAGTGAGCATCAACAGTTCTTGTCCTGGCCTTTCCTCTGCTAAAAAGTTGTTATACAGAGTAGGGGCTAAAACCTTAAAACCATATTGGATGAGTTAAAACCAGGTTGGATGAGGTCTTGAGCAGCCAAGTCTAGTTGGGAGGTGCCCCTGCATGGCAGAGGATTTGGAGTAGGTGGTCTCTAAGGTCCAATCCAACCGCAGCCATTCTATGGTTCTATATCATGAAAACATGGTCAGAGCTGAAATTCACAAAAGATGGGTTCTTCATTCCTGCTCAGAGCTTGATACTAGAAACCTAATGCTAAAGTTGCAGTGATGAGTGAAAAAGAAATTGGTTTCCAGAGAGGGGTGTGTGTCCTGTTCCACTGTCTGGCCTTTGGATTTGTAGTGCTTGACTTGCTGTCCTTCAGGCTTTTGGAGAGGAGCACAGGAAATCCTCCAAATGCAGCCTCCTTAAGCAACCAAAATGTAACCTACTGATGGCAGAGATGTTGCGAGGAGCTCATCTTTAGAGAGAGCAATGGGTAAGTCCCCTGAAATGTCTTTATGCTATAATTGCATGCCATAGACTTAGGTCCAGCTTCATTATAGGCCCAAGGAATTGATGCTAATGGGGCCTCAGCTAGCCCCAGCCTGACCTCAGTGCTCTCATCTGCACTGAGACCTTCTGTTGGGAGCCCTTTGCTTGACCCATGCTGTTTGATCTGCCAGGCTGCCTGCCATGTTCCTGAGGATAGCAGGCAAGCAAGCACTCTGCTCTTGTTAATGTTAGTGGGGGTCACAAGGAGAACAGACCCCCATGGTCTACCCCATGGTGCAGAGTCTGAAGAGCTGCTTCCATAATTGCCAAAATAAGCCTCTCTGCAGACACCTGGGGGCTTGTTTCTTGGGAGTGGGAGCAGGGGGTGGGCTGAGCCTGCTCCACCCAGAGCCATGTTCGTATGCTGCTGAAGTCTAGAGCTGACCTGCTTACCTCAGCCAGGGATGCAGGGATGGGGAGGGCAGGGAAGAAACTGCAGAAAGCTCTGTAGAGGCTGTAAATGCAGCCTGCTTCATGCCTCTCTGCAGTCCTCAGCTCAGCAGTCCCACACTTTTCTTGTGTTCATCCTATCTCAGCCTCCTCCTGACTTCCCTTCAAACACATCATGGGAACAAACTGCAGTTAGGAGAGTTCATTCTGCATTCTTTGTCCACTTTTGCCTACCTCAAAGTCTGTCTTTGCCTACTCTGATTGTAAGATCTCTGGGGCAGGGACGCTTTACTCCCTGTGTTTCTGCAGAAACTGCCTTAATTAGGGATCACTCCTGGTTTGTTCTGTCATTATAAAAGGGAGTAGTAATAACAGTGCAGTAGCTCACACCAGTCTCCTTGCCTTTGCTTCAAAGCAGGCTCTCCAAAATAAGATGAGAGTGGATGAGATGAAGATCAGACCAGCTGTAATTACTTGTCTGCAATATCTCATTTCGAAGCAGAGCAGTTAGGTGCAGTAGTAACTTGGGTGGTTATTACTGATGGGGAAAAACTCACACAAAAGGTATTTTGACTTAAGCATCTGCACAAAATAGCCACCAGTATTCCTCAGAGAGAGCATGATTAAAGGCTCTTGAGGCATGATTGGAGCTGCCAGTTTTCATGAGATAATGAAGATGCGGGGTTGGTATATACATGCTGGTGATCTCATTATTTTCATTATTAATTAGTCTCTGTTCTTCACATTTCAGCTCCAGTTTCTTGTCATTAGGGTGACTAGCCTGTGAGTGATGCCTTAGTGAGAGTCAGAGGAAGGATTCTGCCTCTAGAATAGCAGAGGAGGTGGCAGCCTTTGTTCAGAACCGCTCCAGAAGGAGCTGCAGTGCTTTGTATAAGGCCAGCAGGTTGCCCTGCCATAAACCCTTTCCACAGCATACCCTGCCCAGCCTTTCCTGGCCAGGAGCCTCTGTTTTCAGCAGGCACTCTGCCTGCTCCTGGAAACCAGCAGTGATGGTGACTGACTTAGGCACTCAGCTCTGCACTTAGTAATCTTCATTTCAGTTCCCAAATATGAGTATTTTGAACCAATGTACTCTGTCATACTTAGCTTCATTCATCTGTGGGATCTGGCAGTGCCAAGCACCCTTTGCCAGTGTAGTCATCTCTTTTCTGTGGGAATGGGAATAAGAGTCTATTCCCCATTAACTGTCACTATCCTGACCCCAGCCCCTGCAGAGGATTCACCAGCACGTGAGCTCTGCAAACACCACTGTGTGCAGGTAGATGTGTGACAGGTGAGATTTAGGGAAAACCAAGATGAACTGAGATGGAAACTGAGTGTGAGGGAGAGCCCTGCCTTTTCCAGGGGCCACATCCTGCCTTTGTATGGCTTTGCTGTTGATGGAGTCAGAAAATATCAGGTGTGCAGATCCTCCTCAAACAAACTAAGCATGAGGCCTGGAGCATATTTCAATGTCTGTGGCTATCTGAGGTGTTGCTAACCTGCACCAATTCCACAACTGCCTCAAATTATGACAAGAGATCTTCAATCTAATGTGGGAAAAAATCTCCTGCAACATCTTCTTGTGGTGCTGACTCATTTGAGTGGCAGCTGCTTGTCTTACTAAGCAGAAGCTGCTCTGCTGAGCATTCCATGCAGACATGCAGCCCTTCCTCTTCACCCTTGCTGCTCTTAGGCATGGAGTCATTAAGCTTCTGTGTCAACCCAGGTAACAGAGGTATCTTGCTCCAAGAGGAGGCAGTGATGGCCACCTGCCCTCCCTCAGCCATGATCATAGAATCATGGAACGGGTTGGGTTGGAAGGGACCTTAAAGAACATCCCGTTCCAATCCCTTGCCATGGACAGGGACACCTTCCACCAGACCAGATTGCTCAAGGTCCCATCCAACTTGGCAGTGTGCTCTGCTTTTTTTCCCTTTGTAGAAAACAAATCATATTAAGTAGAAAATTGTAATTTTACCAGGAAATATGTAAAAACTAAAGTTTTTGTCTCAATGGCTATCAAAGCCAGCCTATAACAATCCCCACTTAGTCAGGATTAGCTTTAATGAAGTGAGAAATGAGCCTGGATTATAGCTGTGGTTATTACTTAATGCAGTTTTTATAAGTCATTCTTTAATAAGAAGTAATTGTCTCAAACCTGTACCTTTTCTAGGACCTGAGGAGCACTTGTATCAGTGAGACATTTATTTCTTCTCCCTGATGACTGCATAATAAATGGCAGTGCCCTGGGTAGCACATGCAGCAGGTGTGCCACACAATTGTGCTGGGTTCTTACTGTCTGTAGTATGATACTGGTTCTAACTGCTGCTGCTTGAGCTGCAAAACATTTAGGTTACATTTTACTCCTCACAAGCTATTGGAAGTGTAGCTGTGTCTGGCCACCACTCTGTAAGCATCTGGAACCATTTCACAGGGTGCAGTGAGGCTGCCTGAGCAGTGTTATACCAACACTCCTTACTTGCAGCTTTTAGGAAACCACTGAAAACTGTCCTGTGCCAGTAGTTATGCCAACTGGGATTGGTCTGTGTTCTGCACTGCACCCCTGGCATACAACTGTCTCTTTCACAGTGAGGGCTGACAGGAAAGGCAAATTCTAGAAGTGTCCTATTTAATAAGCAATGAAGTTGTCTGTCTGTAAAAATGGCTTAATTTAGAGTAATGAAGAGAAGGATGTCTGGGAGGTGGTTTTGATCTCTGTTACACCCTTCACCATCAGCTGCTGCTCAGCTTCCTGGGAGAACCCCCAGATACAAAGCTCCAGAGCTCCACTGCCAGGGCAGGGAGCCCCGGGTCTTCAGGATCACAGGGTTGTGCAAGGGTCTGTCCCAAGACCTGCCCTGCTGAATCCAAGAGACCTCCTCAGACACCCGAGGACAGCAATGTGGTGGGTGAAGGTGCTCTTCACCTTCACCTGGTGCTGTTACACTATTGCACCTAAGCTGAGGCATCCCCCAGCCATCCAATGCTTCTCTGTACAGCAGAGGGAATTCTTTTCATTTTTTTCTGGGTAAAGGGTCAGGTTGCATGGGTTGCTTTAAGTCTTGCATATAAGGATGGGGCTAAGCAATTTCTTTTGCTTTTGGAACAGCAATACTTTACACTTAGAAGTGGCTGTGATGAAAATGGGGCAGGCTCAAGTGACACCCAGGACATGCAACTGGGAGATGGGTTTGAGCAGAGCCTGAGCCAGTGGCCTTGTCATTGGCACTTTGGTCTGTTTTCTTATCATTTCCTTATCCTCTGCTCCAAGTAACTCTTGGGCCTCTCTGCTCTCCAGAAAACTCCCTGTCTTTGGACATGGTAAAGTCCAAAAGATTTGAGGATAAAGTACACAACTGATGCTTCAATCAGCATCTCTGTAACTCTGTATACAAGCACTTCACTAAAGTACTCCACAAGAGCTTTGCATAACACTCCTGGAATATCCAGAAGCAGGTTTGGGAATGTGGTCTGATCCAGCTGGGAATCCTTTTCAAGTCTTCCAATGTCATTGTGGTTGGGAGGGAAGTGCTCACAGGGTGCTGTTTCCTTCTGTGCGATGCTCAGTGAGAACTGATAGTCGGTAAGGGCAGGGCTTGGCTCCTGGACAGGAGCTTTGCAGACAATGTTTGCTCAGTTACTACCCTCTGCCTTTGAGTTCTCTGCTGCAAAGCTGCAGGAACAGATTTCCATTTAATTTTTCATTAGCACAGTAAACAGAATCCGTAGCAGGCGCTGTGAAAAAGGAAGTTACACAACTTCTGAGAAGTGAAGTGAATTTAAAATAACAAAGTCAGTGTGAGTGTGCTCAGCCTTTTTGTTCTGCTTTGCTTGATCTTGTAACTAAAGGGATTCAAATCAAGGACGAACCCAGCGCCGCTGCCTAATGAGCTCTGCTTTGCTTTGTAGCATGCTGAGGGTGTTTCAGATGGGCACCACCAGCACGGGGAGGGGAGGCTTTGCATGCATTTTATCATCACCCAGTTGTAGGGATGAGGGCACACCAGGCAGGAGAGGTCATCCCCAGCAAACCCTGGTGTGCCCAGGGACTGTCCCCATCCAGGGACCCAGCATCTTGCTGTCCTCAGGGGTCCTGTTGACCAGGGCAGCCTTCACTTTATGAGTTGTTGGAAACCTAAAATCACTCTGTGAAAATTCATGCACTGGTGTGTCACAGACCCACCACCTGCAGCAAGGAGCTGGTGTCCCACACACCAGAGGGTGCACCTGCCCAGGGAGGAGGCCGTGCTTCACCTGTCCTCACCCAGAGCTGCTCAGTGGCCTCCTCCTTCCCACCACCCCGTTTTGGAGCTCTGGCTGCCCTGGGTTTGAGCAGCTGTCGGTGGAGATGTTTAGACTCACTCGGGTTTTAAGCCACGTTTCCTCTGGTTTTCCTTTGACAGCAGCTCTTTGGGAGCAGGTAGATGTGGCGCTAAGGGACATGGTTTAGCAGTGGAGTTGGCAGTGTTGGGTTAAGGGTTGGACTTGATGATCATAAAAGTATTTTTCCAACCTAAAAATACACCTCTCCGATTCGATTTCCCAGCAGCCCCAGGCAGCTCTGTTGTCAGTTGGGGTAAAACTGAAGAATTAGGACTAAAGCCACCAGCGGGCTCAGGCACCCAGCGCTCAGACCTCCCTGACGGCACCCAGCCGGAGGAGGAGGCCATTTCTCACGGGAGGACCTAGCCACAAGCAGCCCTTTGGGACAGCAGCGACATTTGTGTNNNGGCCGGGCGCGCCTCCGCCAACTGTTGCCCGCCAAACGGGGACGCGCCTCCGCCGCCCTCCGCCCTCCGCCCGCCTCCTCTGCGGGCGGGACCGGGGCGTGGGGACGGCACTGTCGTCCAGGAGCCGGGCCAGGTACGGGAAGCTCAGCCGGGAGCTCCGTGTGAGGTGAGAAGGAAGTTTCGGGGCGGTGTTGGGGGTTCCCACGCTGCGGCCCCCGGGGCAGGCTCTTTCCTGAGGGACGGAGAGGGAACCCGCCCCGGGAGCTGCGGAGTGGTGGAAAAGGGATCCGTGGGGGCGGCGGGGGTGCGGGTAACGCGCTCGGCCCTGGAATTCCACCGGAGTCGCAGGTTCGGGTTGAGGAAAGGGGGGAGAGCATCTCTGTTCCCTTTCTGTTGCGGTACCAGCGCGTCGTTGGTTGCTCGGAGCGGCTGGGAAGGCAGAAAACGAGGAAGGTAGAGAGAAACCCGGCGGGGGTTGGTGTTGTGTTTTTTTTTTTCTTTCTTGTTTGCCTAAGGAGGGTTTTTTCACCCCACGATGGTGTGGGCGGAAAGGTTGGAGTCGCCGCAGAGGTGAGAAGGTCCTGGAGAGGTTTGTCGTTGGGGAGAACGGCAAGCTGCAGGGTGAGTGGGGGTGTCGGGGAGAAGGGGGTGTCCTCTGCATTGCCGAGCCTCCGGGCACCCGGGTCTGGCACATGGAGATGCCCAAATCCCTGGGATTTAAATCCTCCAGAGGGAAAGAGGAGAAAGGAGCACTTTCTCAGGGCGAACCCCAGCAAGGGGCTGGTTCTGTAGTTATTTTTTCTGTGGCCCTGGTGAAGGGCTTGGGTTGCCACCACTTAGCGTTGAAGCATTTCAGTACCCAGCAGTGGTTCTGAGTGCATTTGCTGGTGACATAGGCAGGAAAAAATGACTCGCGGTTAGTACGTGGCCGTCGGGACAGCCACTTCTGTGGCTACAGATCTCGGAGGGCTTTTCCAACCTTGATGCTTCTGTGCAGCCCTCGTGTGGGACCCGTGTGGCCCTGCCGTGGTGGGTGAAGTGAGGGAACCTGACGGAACCGAGCGGACTTGGGGCCCTGTTTGGTGTGCCTAGGAAAGCAGCTCGCAGCAGAGAGCTTCCTCTAAAGCTTTCCGCAGTGGGAGAGCAGGAGACGTTAGCAGTTCTCGGTCTGGAGCTGTTTGTGGTGTCTGAAATGGAGATGGACAATTGTGCTTTCCTGGTAAGCAGAAGTGACCTATGGCAGAGATCGCAGGGCAGGCATAGGCGGTGCTGTGCCCTGCTAGCGCTGGCCTTTGCCTGGTAGTTAGTTGAGTGTTGCTGCTCTGATAGTAGCGATGATCTTCCTTCGTTCTGGTACATTGGTGAGGTTAGTGGCTTTGGGGGCACAGGTAGCAGTTTAGCTTCATGTTCTCTGGCTGATTGAACTGCTTACATTAAGGAGGAGGGGCAGATGGTGGTCCTCATGGTACCTGTGTTGAAGCCCTTTCAGCAGTATAATTTGTGGTTCTTGGGATCTCTTTTGCTATGCAGTCATAGCTGCTCCCCTTCAAATCAGCCTTACTCCAGACAGATGCCATATTGAATGTGGGGTAGCTCCCCAGTAATGGGACTGGATTTCCCTTCCTTAATTGTTCCTTGGTTCTCAGTAAGAAGTGAAGTGTGACCTTGGTGATGAGAGTGATTTTTCTGCCTGTGGCCCTTGTGATTTTTGGGGAGGGGGCAATAACATGGTGTCACCACCAGGTACAGTAATAGGGCATATTAATCACGCCAGTGGGTACAGGAGATAGCAGAATTTCTGCTGGCTGTTTGGAGAGAAGCTTGAGCTGTTCCCAGTGCTAGATGTGGTTGTCTTGAGGCATTTTTAAAACCTCTTTAAATTGGCTTCTTTTAACTTCATTATTTGAAGAATCCCTGCAAACAGCAGCAAGTCTCCCAGAAGCCACCTGACATGCAGATGTTTCTCAGCTGTGGTCGCCTTGTCCTGGCTCTTACCCCAGGGTGGCTGGGGGATCCCAGCCATGTGCAAAGGCTGCGAAACAAATCTGTTCTCATGCCAAAAGAGCACGGGGAATGGAATAGCTTTGCCTCAGTTACTGATTAACCAGCCCTGCTACATGTGTTGAGCACACCTCAATCTTAACTCTCTGAGTTTTTGGAATACAGTGTCCCAGTGCAGTATTTTTAATGTTTGTGGAACTAATCATGGGTTGCTGTGGAATGAACCCCTATCCAAGCATTCATTTTCTGAAATGCTCACCCTGTTTGGGTAGCTGACCCCTGAAATTCTGAACTGCAGTGTAATAATGCTGCTCCTTTTGTTCTTTCCATGGTCATTTAGGTGATCACTGCACCCAACATGGGACAGGTTCTGTGAGTGATTATTGACAACACAGCACAACTAATGCTGCTGGGTAGTAGCAGGGCTCTCTGGATATGGCTCTGCTTTGAATCTTGTTTTCTGTGTGCAAACCTACGTTGTTATAAATTATTTCCACTTGGTCCCTATATGTTTTGTCTGTGCAGATTCAAGGGTAGAAACATCTGCCCATGCAGAGCTGTATACTCTAAAATAAGCCCTGTTTTATATTTTACCATCTAAGTGAGAAGGGAAAAAAAAAGAAAGAAAACCAACCAAACAACAGCTTGCTTGACTGTGCCAGAGTTTATGATCACCTGGTTCTTAGTTTGTGTTTGTCTTGTGTTGAATACTCTGGTCTGCTTGGCAGCTACCATAAAGTGTTCACTTTGTGAAAACATAAAAGAGCAGGTATGTGAGAGCCTTTCTTCCAAAATTTAACAGAATGTCTTTTATAAAACAGAAGATACTAAAAAAGCACCGACAATGCTTGCAAGCCTTACTGCATAAAGGCTGCAGTTCCAGTTATTCCTGCAGCAGAAGTTACTTAACCTGTGCTTTGCCCAGCCACCAGCTGACAAATAGCCAAGGTCCTGGAGCTCCTTCCTCCTCCTAATGAGAAGCTCTTTAGAGCTATCCCAGTATTTCTTAAAAGTGAAGTAAATTAGTTTTAGACTTGTCTGCATTCAGGCTGGCCAGTGAGCTCTGGGAAGTGTTTCCATATACACTAGAGCAAAGCCACATCCTTAAATGCTTTCCCTCTGGTTGCCAATGTAAACTACTCCTCATCAAGCAGGGCTGGGTTTCTCACTGTGCTGGGGAAACTCAAGATGTTTCTCTACCTCTTGGGGTCTGAAAGTGTTCCCATTCCCCAACCATTCTTCCACTCTGGACACTGCAGTGTAATGTAAGCCAGGTGGTTGAGAAAACAGAAATATGATTTGCGAGGCAAAAATCATGTTTGCTTTGTTTTCCTTTAGATGTCCTTAGTTACTTGTCTTTGCTAGAGGCCAGGCACTATAGGAGAGAAGTACAAATATTGCCATTTCTAAATTCCTTGGAGGAAGGGAGTTTGGCTAGGGCTCCTGCAGATCATTAGCTTAGGCACTGGCAGAACTGTTCCTTGCCTGGGACAACTTCTTCCTGTTCTTCATGGCTTGTACCTAATGGTACTTGCAGAGGTACCACGAGTCCCCTCCTCCTCGCATAGCTGTGGGCTGGAGCAGCAGCACTCAGTCTGCTCTTCACTCATGTGCCTACAGCACCCACGGGCAAGGATGATGCAAGTTTTTTGCTATTTACTGACTGCTGGATTGGGTGACCTTGAGGCTTCTCAAGGAAAACAAGTTAGCATGTGAGCTCAGCTGTCTCCTGTTGCAAAAAAGCATCTTGCAACTTTGGCTTGGTTAATGAAGGAACTGAACTGAGAAGCAAGTGCTGTGCTTTAGGCTTAAAATAAAGACAGTTCTTTGCAAGCAGCCTCCAGCTCTCTCTGAAGTGGTGTAGATACCCACCTGTAGCATGGCTTCAGAAGAACATCATCTGACCTTACCTTTGAGCCTTGGTCTTAAGGCTGGTCTGTGCTAGGGTGTCTTCAGGGTGCTTGTAACCGTGGACTCTGCAGCTCTGGGTTTCCTGTGTGTGAGGAACATTGTGACATCTGGCCCGTGGCTGGCTGTGTGGTGCCTAGGGCACAGCAATCTTCATAATTCTGTCACCAGCTGTCCATGCCAACATAAACACCACTGCCCATTAAGTGCCAGAACCACCTTCCCTGGCCCCGTTGCCCACAGGGGCAGGTTCAGTGGGCAGGCCTCAGTTTCAGTCCCAGGGAATCATCCCAGCTAAAAGTTTGACATTTTCCTCCCTCCCTGTTACTGCTGTTCTGGTTTTAAAAATAGAAAGTGACTGTCTCATCTCAAGGCAAAGGCTTCTCAAGAGGGTTAATTATGTCACATTTATTATCTGCCGTACAGATCTTTTCAGGCAAATATGAATAATGATTTTTTTAGTTGTATGCCAGCTTCTTTAAACCAAGGGCTGCAGCATCCTCATCCATGCTGCAAAGATGATGCTGAGTTGACCACAGCTCATTTCAACAGACAGACCTGTGTGCCCTGTCTGGAGGAGGGGGTGGCAGGCAGGTACCTACTGGGGGCTGTCCCAGCAGTTGGCTGTATGGGAGGGGCTGTGGTACCAGTCTACAGAGATCTGGCAGCTTGCAGTCAAAAGCATTTCACACTCTAAATGTTGCCAGAGACCTTTTCAGATAATTGGTTCTTGTTCTCACTCTTACTGGAGTGGACAGCTTGGGAGTTCCTGAGTGACCTTTGTGTCATCCTCATGGGATATCTGCATGGTGCCACTTTGCACCTCTCTTTTTGGCTAAGTAAGAGAGAGTGGGAACTGCCTCGAATCTCTAAGTGTCCTGGCCAGGGTTGGAACACGGTGCCAATCAATCTGGTGGGGGTTATTCTGAACTCTGTGCTAGCCCCATCCATTGCTGAAGGTGAAGGCAAGTTCCCAACACTGCAGTCTTGGATGTTTTTCCTTCTGTAAAAGGTTGTTCCTTGTTTTGAGCTCCTGGCACAGTAATCTTCATCATTCTGTAGCCAACTGATAGCCCTGTAGTGGGAAGCAGCTCAGGGAGTGATGGGACACAGCTTCAAAGCAATGGGAAGGAGCCTTTTTTCTCTTAGTTGGTTTTCCGTTTTTTTAAACTCTCTTTAGAAGATCAAATTAGCAGTCTGCTGAAGTCTTTTAATGTTAAAACTTTCAGAGCATAAGCAATGACCTGTGAAAAGGAGTGCTTGGATCTAGACCCTGTTCATGACGAGGTCTGGCGTGTCTATTAGGGCCAATTAAAGTGACAGGTAGCAGAGTGTAAACACTCCTGACTCCTGCCGTTCCCTGCCTGGCTCCAGGCTGCACCTCACTTTGAACTTCCTATCCAGAGCACAAAGCAGCCTTTCAGAGCCTCTGTGCCCTCTGCTCCCGTGGTTCAGCGTGAACAGCCCCGAAGCTGAAGCTAGGTCTTTCGGTCAAAACGTGTGGTCCGGGGGCTGCAGGACTGCCTGAGATCCGGGTCCGTGCAGGAGCTGGCGGCCGGCAGCGTGCTCAGCACAGGCGCAGTTTGCCTTCTGCCTGGGCATCTTCCACAACATTCCAGGATGCTGTCCAGCACTTCCTCTTGGATTCGGATCTGAGGAATAAACTCGCCCCTAGCAGTCCCTGCAGTACCCACAGCAGCAGTGTGTGAAACTTTGCCTTTAACTGAGCTGTAAATAGTAGATTTGAGTAACTCAGCAGTCGGAGGAAGTTATTGCATTGAACAAACGAACTCGTGGCCCTAAAATAGCTTCTTGTTTGAACAGTTTAGTGGAAAAACCGTGCTCTGCACACAGAGCTTGAACTCGGAGGTTTGTAACTCGGCTGTAGGGGAAACTTGTTCCTCCCTGCTGAAGCAGGAGATGGAGCAGTGTTTCTGCCTTCCTCCTTCCCCCATCAGCCTACCTGCAGCCGCCTCACTGCCGTGGAGCCTCTGCTCTGCCTTGTGCTCGACCACAGCGGCGTGGGTGAGAGCTCAGCCTCCTGCTGGAAGCAGAAGCGTGGTCTCACTTACTGCTTCTGCATTTTCTTCTTACGTACTTTTTCCTGTTCCTGGTCAGATTAAAGGGTAGATCAGCATCTCTCCACCTCTGTCTGACGACTGAAAAGAAAGGAAACGCGTTGGGGGAGAATCTGTGTTGTACAAGAAGGTAGCCTACTAGGTGTAAATGTGCAAACGCTGCAGTGTGTCTGAACACATGGGTGAGAAATGCTTCACACCCTGCTTTGTTACCCAGCAGTTAGCAGAGCACTTGCTGCTGCGGTGGCTGCTGAGAGAGGAGAGAGCCTGGGTGTGCTCTCTGATGGATGTGCAACAGTGAGTGGCATTTCATCTGACACCACCAAGCCTGGCACACCTCCACGTGGCTCCTCTTCCCTTCTAGTAGTGGTGAGGTGACTTTTCCTGAACTTTGCTGGAAAGAAACAGGATGGGGAAGGTGCAGGCACACACAGACTTATGTCTGTCCCACAGCCAGCAGTCAGCTTGTGGGATGGGAGCAGACCAGGGGCACAGTCCTGATGAGGGCAGTGCCTGTGCCATTTCTTGTTTCTGGTCGTGTGCGATGGTTCCGGTATTTGCTAATCTGATTGCCCCAGTGGCGGGAGACGAGGATCCTCTTTTCTCCTCTGGAATACTGAGAGGCTGTCTGAATGTCAGGGGTGCTGGTGATTTGGCTGTGATGGGAGCGAATTTTAACTAGGATTGCTCCTCAGCATTAATGTATTGATGCAGGCAAGTCATGGATCCTGTCTGTCAGCCAAGCTGCTCTCTTTCATCTGCTTTGTGTGCATATTTTAGGGGCTACTTCCAACCTGGGAAAGCCCAGGCAGGTCACGGCAGGGCAAGGCAGAGCTCTGTTCCCATACCCACCTAATGCTGATGCCGCTTTCCTGCCCCACAAGGATCAGGAGGAATCCATGGGAATCTGTCTTGGGGCTCCTGTTTCTGTTCGGGGTGGCTGTGCGAAGGCACGGCCCTGTTACTCATCTGGCTTCAATGCAGCCACACAATTGCCTCTTTCGAGGCAGGGAATTCATTAGTTTCTGTGGAGTGGCCTCGGATCTTCGGGCAGCAGGTGCTTCTATAGAGCAAACTGTTGCTGAATATTCAGCAGCCGCTGCAGGAGCGTCTGGCCAACTGCCTGGGAAGCACTTGGAGTGATCTTGAGCATCCGATTAGATAAAGTGCAAAGTATTTAGTGCTTTAAAACTACCCGCAGATATGTTGTGGCGCTGGTATTTTAACGTTCATTGTTACGTTTTGTATGGGAATCTTCCCAGATGATAAGCAGCAACTTCATCTCTTTTGACTCACCCAACAGAGGAGGGAGCTGCCTTTCGGAATGACAAACAGTGATTCATATTCAGGTCGTCAGGACCTCATTCTCTTGCTTGGTTTCAGCTAATGGCATGTACGCTGAAAACAAATGACTCAGGAGAGAAGTGTCTCCCGGCTTTAGCACACTGTTTAAACTCGAGTTAGCTCTTGTAATAGTTGTCCTTGCCAGCCTCTAACCTGGAGTGTTGTAGGTGTCTGAACTGTGAAGGAATCATTTGAGAGTGTAGCTGTGCAGTAAGGCTTTTGCCTCCCCCTTTCCCCGTTTGCCTCCCCCTTTCCCCGTTTGCCTCCCCCTTTTCTCTCCCTTTTTCTTAGCAGTTTCGTTTTCTTTAGGTGTGGTCTGTAAGCAGCCTGTGCTGAATGGCATCACTGAGGGTATGGTGCTGTGAGAAACTGTGATCGCTGAACAATTAGAGCTTCAAATATCTCAAGGCTTTCGTCAGTGAGGTGTGGATCTCTGTGTATTGTTTACTAGAGACGTGCCCCATTTCCAACCTCTTGTAGTAGCTTTTTGTTTTAACCTGTATTAGTTGTTTTAAAGGTGCTTTGTCTATTTTCTTTCCTACTGGTTATTTATTTAGACCACAGAGGAAACCTTTTAGTTCGATGCATAGTTATGAGAGTTGAATTGAAGGCTAGTTTTGCCAAGGGAGCTGAAGAGATAACCTGGGGGATTGTCCAAGCCCTGTGCTTTACAGGATTTCTGCGCTGCACAGCAGAGGTGTTCTGGTGCAGTGATTCCCCACCCCGAAGCTCTTAAAGCTTAATAGCCAGGCGTGTAGTTCCTACCCACAGCAGAGTCATGCAGGCTTCAGCACAGTGGCTGGCACTGCTCTAGTTTCTGTGCACCTTGCTGAAACAGTGATATTTAGCCCTGATTGTGGGGGCACCGTGGGCACTTAAAAGCATAAATAAGCAGCTAATGCAGCTGCTGGAGCTGAGCCTCGATGGCAGGACTGTTTGTCGTGCAGCTTGCTCTGAAAGGGCTGAGGTCTTTGGGGTGAGATTTGGGTGCCAGGTACTTGAAAGGGCAGCTGAGATGTGTGTGTGGGGTAGGTGCCAGATTTGTGTACTGAGACAGGCTGGCAGCAGAGGGTATGGTGTGCTGTGTGCCATCCACTTTCCTCGTGGTGAGGAAGCAGCAGAGAACAGTTGATGGGAGCCCCTCAAAGGAGCAGTCAAGATTGTGCTCTTCATTTATCTGTTCCTCGTCAGTCCCTGGGGATGGGGCAGCAGGAGGGAGGAGCAGCTTCCAGGAGAGGTTCCAAGTCTTGTAGTGATGTATTTCAGAAGCTGCACAGCAGGTA
Organism: Psilopogon haemacephalus; assembly: GCA_013396835.1. NCBI lineage: Eukaryota > Metazoa > Chordata > Aves > Piciformes > Megalaimidae > Psilopogon > Psilopogon haemacephalus. The sequence goes on from VWZI01023541.1 coordinate 237,150, forward strand.
TTCAGGCTTAGGAGGGACCATTGTCTACAAAACCTCTGTTTTTCTTAATCTATTTGTTAAATAGTGCCAGTTTGGGAGCAGAACAACTGCACTTGAAAAAAAAAGAATACCTGGTACTGACCAGCATGGGCACGGCTCCATCTGTGCTGTAGTTATAGATCGGGACTCAACACGAGTTGAAGGTTAGGTTGCCAGAAAGTGACAGGGAAGCAAAGTGAGCCCTTAGCCTCTGTAGATGACACTGCACATTTAATTGCTAATGGACTTATTTAAAGAGCCTCTCGGCTGCTATTATTAGAAAAAGCAAATGTGTGGTGTTACCTACAGGGAACAAAAAGGGAGTCTTTCATGATCTTCTCGACCTTTACTTTTGTGTGTTAATTTGTTTAATACCAGTGAGATTTTCCTGCTGCCAAAACTTGCTTAGACAGAGACTTTGCCAAGACTTCTGAAGATGATGTGCTACTTGGGAGGTAGGGGCTGTGCAAGAGCTTCCTCTTCCCCCACCTCCTTGATTTGTGAACTCCACCTTCAGGGATGCTCTGTGCTCCACGCCTCTCTCTTTCCCTCCTGGATCAGGCTTTTGCCAACTGGTGCAATTTCAGAACAGCAATCAGGGCTTTATTGCATTAAACTTGTTAAGGGAACAAGCAGCTCTGTGCCTGTGGGGCTTAGCACGCAGGAAGAACATTTGGGGAAATGTTAGATAAACACTCCTGGATGCTTTTGAAACATCTTAATTGCCCTTAACAATCTTTACTTTTTCTGACTACTAGCAAGGTCTAATTGCTTGTGAGGATGCAAGGTGCAGGTCAGAAGATGAGCTGAAGAACCTACAGCAGGGCTAGGGCAGTCTCCAAAGCTGTCTGACCTGCAAGACCACCAGCTCCTACTGGATGTGGGGTCGTGGCTGTCCCAAACACGCTGTGGAGCTATAAATCTGTTTGGATCAGGCCTTGTGGCTTCCATAGATGCTGCACGGCATAGATCAAGAAGAAATCCTTTTGGACACCTCTTGGAGCAGTACCTAGGGAAAGCTTCAGGTCTAATGCTAACACAGAGAAGAGGGTGAGGGCTCATACAGATGTGCTGCATGTTGTAGAGTGCTGAAGTGTCTTAGTGATAACACTTGTGTGTCTTGAGGAGTTGTTGAACGCTCAGCAAGGAGAGGATCCAGACGGCTGCTCTGAGTGTGTGCCTGGAGATTCAAATGCTGCAAGTGACTGCTTAAGTGCTCCTGACTTAACTAGGTTTGAGCAAGTGGGGCTGGGTTGAATCATCTGTACGCTAGGAGCCATAAATTGGTATTTCAGGAAAAATAACTGGAGGGTGAGACCTACATTTCCAATAGCAGTCTTTGTGCAAATCTTAAAAGCTGCAGCTTCTGGCTGTCTCTGCACACAGAGGTGAAAAAAGGCACTGTGAAAAATGGGTGTCACCAGCATAGAACATCACCGGTTCTGCAAAAGCAGGTTTAAGTCTCTGTGGCTCTAGTCTAGAGGTATCCAGAGGCTGCAGAGGTTGACTTGAAGCTGTGTTGCTGCAAGCAGTGCCACCGTGCCAGGGAACTGCACTTCAGAAGAGTTGTTGTTACCTGTGACGGTGCCAGACTGCCAATGCTTCGGGATTCCTGGGTGGGCTGGCAGTTGAGCCTAAGTATGAGGTGTATCTGTGAATGGATTCTTTGTTATTTGTGCCAGTACGCTAAGCCTTAACTGCCTGAACTTGCTAGCAACAATTCTGTGGTGGGGCTGCCTGTGGAGCTTGCAGGTGAGCTTTGGAGTGGAGCTGAGAATGGTAGCACTTGGCAGGACTTGATCCGGAGTTGTTGGCTGTTTGTGGCACGCTGGACAGGAGCTGTCAAAGCAGGGCTGTGTGGCTGAGTATCAAAGGACAGAGGAAAACCCTGGGCTTTAATTTTTCAGTTAGGAATTTCTATTTGTCCCTTGGGGACAAGCAAATAGAAGGCAGCTTGTCTTGGCCACTGTGAGTGTTTGTGGGGCAAGAAGGGGAGGGAGGGCACAAACAGCAAGAGCAAAGCATTGCAGTAATGAGGATGAAGGCTGATTTGAGGTGATACTTAATGAAGACTTGTGGTTCCAGGAAGCAGGAACAGATGGCTTTGGCTTCTTTATTCCTGCTCTCTTATATCTTTGATTGTCGCCAAGACTTACCATAAGTGTTTTAACACCTGCCAACTCTTTTTTTCACCTTCTGTGTTTTTGCCCATCCTCAAAGACAGAGTAAAACTGTTGGACTCCTCTGGCTTGTCTTTGTTTAACTGATGCTATTAATGACAGGGCTAACTCAGGGACTTTCTGGATTATCTTCTTTCAAAGGATGCCTCTTATTATAATGAAACTTTGAGGGCATTTCTTGCATCCAGGTTAGTTTCATAGTAAATTAGGGCAAAAGTGACCGCAGTTTAGAGCTGGGTGTTGTGTTCCTGTCTCCTATAGAAGAGTCAGAGACAGTATTTGAGCTCTTCTGGAAGGTGCAGGCTGCCTATAGGGCTTGCAGGACCTGGCTTTGTAAAGCAGGTCAGACTTGTTGTTTCTGACTTTTGTTCACTATCACTCTTGCTTCCCAGGGAATCCAGAGGGTGATTTATTTTACTTCTTCCGTGTCCTTGAAGTATGATCTGGATTGACTCTCAATTTTTCTTTCCCCAGGGTGGTGAAATCCAGGACTGTGCCTACCTGGACAGCGAGAGCGCCTACAGCGAGTCGGAGCTGTTTGCTGATGAGGACGTGATGACTCTGGCCCAGCAGGAGGTTCACCATGAGTCTGACATGGACAGTGCTATCGAAAGTGCCCAGAGCTCTGAGGCCTCTGACGTGTGTCGCAGCGAGGAGAAGGATGGAGTGCTTGGTGGCCTCTTCCTGCCCGGTGACAAGTGAGTGGTGGCTTTGCCCCATGGCAGGCCTGTTTTGAGGCACGGGCAAAAAAGCTGGGGAGGAAGGAGCCTTGATGGGACTAATCCCTGCTGGGGGAAGCTGAGGATTCTTGAAGGATTTAGAACCTTAATATCCATTTGTAATGTAAGGGAGATGGATGTTCAGGCCCCCTAAGTGGCTTAAATTGTCTCAGCCCTGGCTCCTTCTGGCATGTTCTGTGAGTGCTCCTGGGTGCTGCCTGTTGAAGTGTTGGGTCTCTCAGGAATGGATCACTTTGTTAGTGTCCCCAAAAGGGAGTAGCTCTGTGTTCCCATAGCCTGTCTGTGCTGCAGTTGAAGCAAACACCTGCTGCAAAGCAGTGCAGCGTGGGGAATGCTGCTTCAGGCTGTTGTACATCTACTTCTCTGATGGTGTGGGCTCGGCAGATCTGCTTTGCAACTCTGTGTACCAACTTAGTGCTGTCTGTTCCTAATCTTCCATAACCCTGATTGTGCAGCAGTGAATTGTGTTTAACACAGGCTGTCCTGGCATGTGTGTGTGTACTATAGTTTGCTGTTAACACAGGTCTGTAACCCTCACTTGACTCTTCCCGGGGGGGTACTGGGGAGCGCTGGTAAATTCTGGTTTCGGGTGGGGAGAAGGACCCAACCTGATTTAATTCTGCTTTGAGCTGAGTTAATGCAGTACCACAGGATTGAGCTCTGCCGGGCTTGCTTTGTAAGCCTCTGCCCTGTCTTCCTTATTTTTGAGTTCTTTTCTTATGTTGTGCCTCGGGAGCTTCTTCCATGGCTGAAGCAGTCCTTCTCTGAGCCTCTTCAGATGCACTCTGTGCAGCCTCATTCTAGCTCCTGAATTTCTCAGCTAGCTGACATCTGTCCTCCCATTTGCCCAAGCAATCCCAGAGATTCTTATCAAAAGTCTCAGTTTTTATCAGCTCTTTATCCAATTTATTTGTTGAAGGAGCAGTGGGATCTGTATGAGGCTTCTCATCCTTTCGAGGTCCTCCTCTGAAGAGCAGAAAATAGCTTTTAAAAACATCAACCCAAACCTGAAAGCTTCCTTCAGAACAAGTTGAAATGGGGAAAACCATCTGCTTTTAGCAACCTCCTTGAGACAGGCTGTGTGGTTCTTCAGGGGTTTCTAGCCTCTGACTGTTAAAAACAACCCTGAGCATGGCCTGTTTCAATCCAAGCAGTTTGGCAAAACTTAGGATTAACTGTAAATTACCAGTTCTGAGTGGCAGCAGCAGGAAGGTCTGGCAGTGGTGCCTGCTCCAAGAACTGCAGCCAGGCAATGCTCGAGGGATAAGGAGCTGCTAAGCTTCAGGCTGTTGGCAGATGGTGATTCCAGGGATGTTGTGCTGGTGAGTGGATTTTATGGACAAGCATCATCCCAGCTAAGGACTGGTCATTTACCTCCAGCCCTGGTGGAAGCATTATGAGGACCTGATTGTAATATCATTGAGATGCAAACAGCAGTTGCAGGCACACAGATCAGAGGCCCCCAAAGCCTTACCAACACACAGAGTGTCTGTGGCACAGTAGCTCTTTGTGAAGAGATATTAATATGATGTCTTGACTCACTAATCCACCTCCCAGACAGGGAACCTCATTAGATAAGTTTGATCTGTTTCTAGTGAGAGTATTCCTATCTTCAGGATCTTCATCCTTTAATAGTGTGCCAGGCTGACTTGCCCTAATTTCTGTTAATGTGAATTAGATAAATGAATTGCAGGTTATAAATGGATCTCATCAAAACAGGAGAAACAAAAGAGCATACAACTGGAACATTGGCAGGCTTCCTCTTCTGCTAATTGCTTTTGGAGGGAATGATATGCAAACAATGCTTGCACCATCCACCAAAGAACACTGTTGCATCTCTTGTTCACAGCTCACCAGTGCAGTATTAAAGGAAGAGGAATCTCCTTGCCTCAAGCTGCAGGCAGTGGTTAAGAGGGTCCAGGCAGACTCAGAAGGAGCCTATCAGGCAGTGTTGCTGAGGTGCTGGAGAGCAGAGTCAGCTGGGAGCTGGTGCCATGGCTCAGCTGCTGGAGTTGAAGAATGGAGCACTGTGCACTGAAACAGAGACAAACTTAGCCCAGTCTGCACATGGTGTCAGCAGGTGGGGTCAGTGCCTTGTCCACATCACAGAGGCACTGGATTCTGTTTTGCAGTAGGAACAGGAGTGCTGGGCATCTCCAGGGCTTAGCAAGCAGAGCATATTTCAGGCCCTGGATGTTGGCATCTTGTGTAAGAGGTTTTGTTCATAAGAGTTTGACTGTGGGTTTATCAGTTTGTGTGTTTGAATGCCTGCCCGAAGTGGGAGCTCAGCAAACCTGGGTGTAAAAAATACCAGCCTCAGATGGCATCCTGCAGGGTACTCTGGCCTCAGGGCAGGAGAATCACCAATCACCCTCTAGCAGCAGATTTGCTCCATTGTGCTAGAGGTGATGTGCTCAGAACTGTTGTGCCAGCTGCTTCTCTGTGGTGCCCAGCTCCCTCTCTGTGACCACAGGCTCTTGCCATCCCCTATCTGCCTGGCACTCTCTTAGGCACTTCAGTGGCAGCAAACCAGCCCTTTCTTGTGGTACTTAGTAGCTCCTCTGACACACAGCTTGTGTCACAGTGGAAGCAAGGGCAGGAGCCTAACCTCTCTTAGGTTACCTTGGTAGCTTTAGTGACTCTTGGGTATGCAGTGAGCTGAAGTTTCTTCTGACCATACAAAAGAGAATGGCTGGAACTCATGGAATGTGGGAGAAAGTTTATGGGGATTACTGGGAAACTGGTTGTGGAATGGAGCATCTCCATCTTGGTGTTCCTCTCACTATCCTATGCATGGTTCCTGACTCAGAGCAGAGGTCCCACAGCAGTGGTCTTCACCACAGCGTGGCAGTGATGACTGAGGATTGTCTAGGTGTGTTCTTTAAAGTGAAATGGTTTGTGGTGTCCAAACCTGTGTCACAGGTGGCTTGTTCTTAGATTCTCATGCTCGTCTTCCAAACGCACATCAGGTGTGTTTAGCACTTCAATTGCTAGCAGCAAGTGAGTTGTGAGCTTGGGTGAGGGGGTAGACTGTAGGGTGGAAGATGCCATGTGAGGGTTGTGAGCTCAGGTGAGGGGACAGGCTGTAAGGAGGAAGATGCCATGTGAAGGTTGTGAGCTCAGGTGAGGGGACAGGCTGTAAGGAGGAAGATGCCATGTGAAGGTTGTGAGCTCAGGTGAGGGGACAGGCTGTAAGGAGGAAGATGCCNTCTCATGCTCGTCTTCCAAACGCACATCAGGTGTGTTTAGCACTTCAATTGCTAGCAGCAAGTGAGTTGTGAGCTTGGGTGAGGGGGTAGACTGTAGGGTGGAAGATGCCATGTGAGGGTTGTGAGCTCAGGTGAGGGGACAGGCTGTAAGGAGGAAGATGCCATGTGAAGGTTGTGAGCTCAGGTGAGGGGACAGGCTGTAAGGAGGAAGATGCCATGCGAGGTGAGATGCTATCAAAGTCAGCCCTCGAGATGTTTTGACCTCTTGTTTCAGGTCAAGTCCTCGCAACCCTTCTGCAGCATCTGACCTCTCAACTTATTCCACCGCCTCTCTGATCAGTAATGAAGAACAGTTTGAAGACTATGGGGAAGGAGATGATGTGGATTTTACCCCCAGTAGCCCATGCCCTGACGATGAGACCAGAACCAACGCCTACTCTGACCTTGGCTCATCCGTGTCTTCCAGGTCGCTCCTTACTCATTAACAAACAGTTTTTACCATTTTGTTCTCCTCTGAGCATGGTGACCCTCCAGAGTTTGCACTGCTTACGCAGACTTACCTTAAAAGCAAAACGTTATCAGCTCTTTTTCTGCCTTTCAAGTGGCAGGCTGCACCTGATGAAAGCTAGCACAAATGTGTTGCTTGTGATAAGCTCTGCTGGTTCTGTTGGAATAACAGGGCTGCTTTGCTTGGAGGGATTTCTTTCTGTGTAGTTAGGGGCTAGCATTGGAAGTTACCTGCTGCAAGCTGGAAAGCAGCTCTGTGCCGAGCAGCAGCTCTACTGCAGTTGAGAGCTGGTTCCCTTTAGTGTTCTGATACCACAAAACCTTAGCACTAACCTGTCAGGTGTGCTCTGTATAGACAAGGGTTGGTTTGGAACAAGCATCCATACTGACTTTGAATATCCTGGCAAACACAACCAAGTATCTGCTGTCTGTTAGGAGCTGGAAACTCACTGCACTCCACTAGCTTCCTGCATGTGACCTCAGTCTCTGTAGCTCTGATGTCCTCTGACCAAGTCAGCTGCTGATTTGAAAATCCTTTCCCAAGCAAGGGAATGGGTGAGCAGGGTTGGGAAGAGCTGAGCATGGAGATGCTCTAGGGTTTGTCTGCTTGGATCAACAGCACACAAAGGTCTTGTGCTTCACTGCTAACACAGAGCCAGCTCACTGCACCCCTTTGTTCTGCATGCAGCCCTCTGTGCTCCCCTCTGTTTCAAGCACTTCTAATCCAACCTTGCCACTCTGTCATGCATGCAGAGCCAGCAGCCCTCTCCACTGCCCTTTCATGATGTTGGCTTGTGTCCTTCATCGTCTTTCTTCAGGTTTATGCAGCCTTTTCCATTCCTATTCCTGGGCTCTGTGCGCTTTATGCCATGACTGCTGCCTTTTATTTGTTTTCTCTTTATCATGCCAAGAGCTACTGTTACCTACTCTTTAGACCTGTGTCCACTCCTCCCTTCCTTCTCATTCTAGGGTGCTTCCATCCTACCTTCTGAGGAGGTTCGTGTGACTTCTTCTTACCAGACCACTCTGTTTTTCATCTTCCTGTCTTTCTCTTGGAGAAAAGACTCCTCAGATTGCATGCCAGGCTGTGTGGGAAGATGGGCAGGATCAGAGTGGGACATTGTTGAGGTGGAACATGCTACTGTAGCAGCTTTTGCTACAAGCATCATGTGGACTCTGTATACCTTTCGCTGTTCTTCCAGTCACCCAAACTGATTTTTTGCTCTGACACCCAGGGCATATCCTCTGTAAAGTCTCAACTCACACAGGCAGATTTGTCCTGACTCACATTCTCCATCATCAGCTTCATCTTAGATGAGCTGTGGTTAGAGATGGATTCCCAAGGCACTTGCCTGCAATTCTGACACACAGCCAAGAGGCAAAGCTGTTGTGAGATGGTTCCATGGGCAGTAACATCTCTCCTTTCCTGCAAACAGTGCTGGCCAAACACCCCGAAAAATGAGGCATGTTTATAACAGCGAGTTACTGGATGTGTACTGCTCACAGTGCTGCAAAAAGATAAATCTGCTCAACGATCTGGAAGCCAGGCTGAAAAACTTGAAAGCAAACAGGTAAGCAGCTGATTGTACTGCTTCTGGCAATGCCCCCCTGGAATGGCAGCAGCTAGCAGCAGGGGGAGAGGAAGGAAGAGTCCTCTCCTTCCCAATAGCCCATCCTGGCTGGTTGTGCCTGCTGAACAGTAGGGAATTCAAACCTGGACAGCTAGCCCCAACCAAATGCTGTTCTTTATTAGCTAGTAAGTATTTTACTGACTTAAGGTGCAGGCAGCATTGATAAACTCTAACATCTCAACTGATGAACTCTTTGATTGCAGTGAGAGTGCTGCCTCCAGGATTTTTCCCAGGAAGTGAGGTGCTGTTTAGTGCAGAGCTACAGTTAGCTGCTGTTTTCTCCTGATGGGAGGGAGATCCTTAGCTAATGCACCTCCAAAAGCTATTGGTCAGCAGAGGTACTTCTTCCCTCAGGGGAACTTGGAAAAACTGATGAATGCCATGGCAAGAGTTACTTTTGGGGTTCTTTTCAATGTCAGCTTTTTCCTTCCGTTTCTATCTCTGCCACTTCATCCACTTCTAAATGGTGCTGAGCACTTGGATAGACTCCAGTGCTTCCAGCAGGCTTCTAGGGGTTTGGAAGGAAATTGTTTGGTGGGCTGTGAGCTCCCCCTAGAAACTGAAGGTAGATCCTGCCTGGCTGCTTAGCCTTGGCACAGAGCATACTGTGCTTGGTCTTCTCTTGATAACACAGCAGACAGGAGTTGATGTGAACAATGTCCTGTCCTAGCAAGGAGTCTGCTAACACTCAGCCCCTGACCAGCCAGGACTTCGGTACTTTTATGAGGGAGGCTGCAAGAGAGCAGTGCCCTGACAGAGCTGTGTCTGTGTGCACACAGGGATGTGATGTCCTCTCAGTGAGAGCTGCAGCTGGGTATTTGGGTTTGGCTCTAGTGCTGTGCCCTGGAATCTGCTCCTTCATTTAGATAACATAAGTCTGGCTGCCAAAGGGAGCTGTGGAAATAGAAAGCATCTGAGTTCTACGAGTCCTGCGCTGACCCCCAGGGAACTTGTGTGGGGAAGGACAAGCTGATTAGAAGCCATCTAAAAGCTGGGGATCCAGGATAAATGTCCATCACTAACTCAGTGTCCCTTTGTGCTGTTTCTAATGTTAGTTTCACTCTGATTCACACTGACAAATCTCTGCTAAATTTAACAGTATTGGCAAGCTGACTTATTAATGATCACAGTAATTTGTGGCTCCACTCATCTTCACGTTGTTGGGAACTGCAGCTTTTGATTGAGTCGTTTTTTTTACTTCACTAAAAATGTCAATAGTGTGTTTGCTGTGCAATTCAGCTGCAGTTTAACTTGAGATGGAATCCAGCACTGCTCAAGTACGTGTTTAATTCTTGTATCATTCCTTCTATATCCATGTAGCCCTAACAGGAAAATATCAAGCACGGCTTTTGGAAGGTAAGAGTCCTCAAGTTTTTCATTAATACATGTGGAATCAGCTGTAAAAATTCCATAAATGAGGGTGGGGGAGAGGGAAGGGTCAAGTTTTGGAAAGCAAAAACATGCCAAGTTTTCAGGGAAAGGGGCCTGTGCTCACATAGGGATGTTAGAGTCATAGAAGCCACTGCTAGTCTTGGAGCAGGCTCCTGGGCTGGAAAGAGCTGCACTGAGAACATAGAAAGTTGCTTCCTTGCCTGCCAACTTTCTTCCTTTATGCTGCAATCCATCAGTGCAGCTAGTGCTGCTTTCACCCTCACAGTGTGGGCCCTTGTCCTTGTTGCTGAAATGCAAAGGAAAGCAAGAGCATCACTTGAAAAAGGATGTAGAAAATTGTGATCTTCTATGAATGAAGCAGCCCTGGGCTGGTAGAAGATCCTATCAAAAGCAACAAAGAGCTCACACCCTAGAACTAATGTCATTGATTGTGCTCAGTATGACTTCATTTAGCTGCCAGTCTCTTGTGAGGCTTGTGCTTAAGCAGTTGTAATTGTCACTGAAATGACTGCATGGATTTTAACTATGGGTGTTCAAAGTGCAGAGCCAGGCTGGAAGACACTACCCAGACTCTTTCTCCTCCATCCTCATCAAGCAAATTAATTATCCTTCTGATCTTTCAGACAACTCTTCCACAACAGTAACTTCAGCAGCAGTAATGGCAGCACAGAAGACCTGTTCAGAGACAGTATAGACTCCTGTGATAATGATATCACTGAGAAGGTGAGAAGCTGTGTGCTACAGTTAATGTACCCCACAAAATCCTGCAGCATGCATCAGCTGGCAAAGCTCTCTTGCTTACAGAATTTCAGAGCTATCTTTGCAGGGAAGTGTGTCCCCCCTGAAAGGGGTAGATGCCTGCTGAAAACAGTGAAGGTCTGTATGAAGAGAGATTCTGACTTGATTCTTTTCCACTTCCCCTTCCAGGTATCATACTTAGAAAAAAAGGTGACAGAACTGGAGAATGACAGCATGACAAATGGTGACCTGAAGAGCAAACTGAAACAAGAGAACACTCAGCTAGTGCACAGGTGATGAAGCACACAGCCACTTCTCTTTACAGTCAGAGCAAAGCTAGGACAAAGTTGTAGGGAGGGAACATCTCTGCCTGTAAAATGTGGCCAAGTTTTCTGCTTAATGCTGCTAAGATAAGGCCTCATCTGAGAAGCCTAAGTGGAGCAGGGATGAATTTTCTGCAGGCAGGGACCTTCCAAGCAAGTTCCTTAGTGTAGCCATGTAACTGACTTGTACGGAGGCAGCTCCAAGGCTACAAGTTGCCACTGTTTGTTTTCTTTGTAGCAAGAGCAGAAGGCTGGGTCATAGTCCCCACCTCTTGAGACTGAGAATGATATATGAACTGATATTACTTAATTCTATACTTATTGGGAAGATTAAATGCCAAGAGAGATACTGGGAGAGGTTAAGTGCCAAGAGAGATGGTGAAATAAAATGGAATAAAGGAATGGGGAGGAAAGAGAAAGGCAATGAAGCTGCACACTTCTTTTAGAGTGCTTATGAAGCTGTTACTGAAATGAGCTCTGGTTTCCTTAGAGTTCATGAGCTGGAAGAACTGTTGAAAGACCAAGAAACATCAGCAGAACAGACCCTGGAAGAAGAGATAAAGAGACACAGGGAAGCATACAGCAAGTATGAGAAAGAGAAAGGCACTGAAATCGAGCTGTTAAATACAAGGTAACAAACATCTTGGTGCCACCCAGAACAGAATAGTTCTTTTCCATTTTTATTCAGCATGTCAGGGTGGGCTGTTCTCAACCAGGCAGTGCACAGATGGTTCCAGGTTAGCAGCTCTACAGAGTAGCTGTGCAGTTGCATATCTAATGCCCAAAAGCTTGGAGGATGCTTTGCATTAATGCTTTCATCCACGTGGTCCATGTAGATGGCTTAGCTGGATATTTGGCATGGATTCAAGAAGGGCTGTGGCAAACACTTGTTTCTGCATTTATTTCTTCCTACTTATTTCTTTTTAGCTACCTGTTGTTAGGTGCATAAGAGCCTGAGGGTCCATGTGTAGTGCCTTTGGCCCTAGAAGCAAGAAAAAGCAGACAACAGCTCTTGAAAGATTTTCTTGTTCAGTCTTTTATCAAGTGCAAGTGAGATGGCTTTTTGGAGCATGTTATTTTGCATGTGTGCATGCTTGGAAAGGCATTTGCTGTAATATTTCTGTTATTGACACAGGGTTCAGCAACTGGAAGAAGAAAATGGGGAGCTGAAATGCACTGTCACGCGCCTGAAGTCACAGACGGAGAGATTAGATGAGGTAACAGCTCCTGAGTGCCTGAGAAATTTCACAACAGCTGCATTTGTGCAAGAGCAAACTTGTGTAGCTCCTATGGTTTGCCTTCCATAAGCAAGACCATTAATGGAACTGGAACATTGGTCACCTTTAGTGGCAGGAATGCCCCAGGATAGACACCAGGTTATGGCCAGCTGCCCCTGTATTTGGGTTGTAAAGCTGGAGCTGGCTCTTGCACTTGCAAGCTGGCTCTGAAGCTCTCCCTTTATTGCAGGAGAGGCAACGCATGTCAGACAGGTTGGAAGACACCAGCCTGAGGCTGAAGGATGAGATGGATCTGTACAAGAGGATGATGGACAAGCTGAGGCAGAACAGATTGGAATTCAACAAGGAGAGAGAAGCCACACAGGAGGTGGGTGTGAAGAGGGATGTGAGACCAAGCAGTTGCATCTCATCTGCATGGGAGCCCATCTGAAAAAGGGTGGGCAGGATGAAAGCTGCAAATCCACCATTCCCTGAACATGTGACTGGATTGTGTTTCTGTGGGGGGATACCCACAGGGTGATGAATGCTACAGAACACCTAACAAATGGCAGTCCCTGACTCAAAAGGTTTACAGCTCTTTGAGAACTTGCATCCTCAATGTGTGCCCTGACATTTCCTTACTGTGTTTGCAAGGGGAATTCATAGAATCACAGAAACATCCAGGTTGGAAAAGATCCTCAGGGTCACCAAGTCCAAACTATAACCCTATCAGATTCACCTTAAACCATATCCCTAAGCACCACATCCAAACCACCCTTAAACACATCCAGAGTGGGTGACTCCACTACCACCCTGGGCAGCTCATTCCAGTGCCTGACCACTCCCTCCATGAAAAACTTTTCCCTAATATCCAATGTAAACCTCCCCAGCCTCAGCTTGAGGCCATTCCCCCTTGTTCTGTCTCCAATTACCTGCAAGAAGAGCCCAGCAGTAGCCTCTCCACAATGTCCTTTCAGGTAGTTGTAGACAGAATTGTGCCTCTCAAACACGAAGCTTAGAGATCAGAGCCACTTCCAGGTCTGGAGTGACCTCTGGTTCCATGGAAGAGTCAGTGGCTGTGTTGTAGAACTATCCAGCCTCAGCCAAGCTCAGCGAGTGCTCCTGGCACAGCTGCTGCCAGGGAGGGCTGAGGAGACACAGCCTGCTTGCTGCCCACAGCTCATCGAAGACTTGCGGAAGGAGCTGGAGCACCTGCAGCTGTACAAGCTGGAATGTGAGCGTCCAGGCCGTGGGAGGAGCTCTTCATCCAGCCTCAGTGAGTTCAACGCCAAGACCAGAGAGGTGGAGATGGAGCATGAAATAAAACGGCTGAAGCAGGTGAGCAGGGGAGGGCCTCTTGGGCCATGTGAAACGTACAGGCTTTGAAGCATGCCTCTGGCTTCGACCCCCAGCACACTGCCTTGAGACTTTGTGCTTCTCACAAGCACAGTATCCCCATGCTGCATCTGCCTGGGGCTTCTTTGCAGAGGCAGCATTACCTGTGCACGTGGGAAATGCCTGCCTCAGGCAGGGAGGACTTGTCACTGGTGGCTAAGAGTTGCTGGTAGATTGCAGCCTTACCCTGTGTCATCCATCCAAGCTACCTGTGATTTTAAGAAGCCATTTATACTGTAATGACCCCTTGTAGGGAGGAGTCAAAAGCAATGTCTTCTCATCCTTAAACAGGAGAATCAGAAGCTTCGTGACCAAAATGATGACCTTAATGGACAGATTTTAAGTCTTAGTCTTTATGAAGCTAAAAATCTCTTTGCAACGCAAACAAAAGCCCAGTCACTGGCTGCTGAAATAGATTCTGCATCAAGGGATGAGGTAATGTGCTTTTTAAATCAAGTACTACACCCAAAAATGAGCATTTTTCCATGTAATTAACTGTCAAGGTTGAACTATCTGAATTTGCTGGGAGTTCAGGAGTGTTAGAAGATTGCTTTAAATCCAACAGTGGGTTTGGATGTTCCTTTCAATGTAACTCTTCCTTTTGTCTCTTTCAAAAAAAGCTGGAATTGTTAGAATCTCAGTGAGCTGTTGTACAATGGATTAATTGTGACATCTATCTTACAGGGTCTCATGGTGATGCAACATTAATTTCATCTAGAAATTACCATAGGTAGTTACTGAAATTTTGACTTTCTGTTCCAAATTTAGTTACTTCAGTAAGGATCTCTCACTTGGATCTAAATTTGAGCTGTATATTCCCTGTAGCAGAGCTGGCTTCTTGGAGAAAGTAGGTAGTGTGCAAGTAATAAGCTGGTAATGCTTTGGGAGATGTTATAGAGACCCCATTATGGGCTGGGTCAAGCTGGTTTTAGCTTCCTTTAAGCTGCAGGACACACTCTGAGATCAGGCCAATGGATATATGCAAAAACTCCCAGGGAAAAAGGCAGGTTAGCGATGAAGGAGATTAAAAGGAATTGTTTGCCTTTGTGCTTTATTTCTTCTGGACTGAACTTTCATTTCTCCTTCAAGAGGACTCCTGAGACAGACCTTTTTACCCACTCTGTACTTGAATGACCCTGTTGGCTTCTGGGCAGTCCCTTGAAGTGCATACTTGAATTTCTTGCTGAACTAGAGCACTGTGAATAAAGGCTTTTAATTGTTGAGCTCTAATTAGGTAAAAGCAAATTGGGCTTTGCTATTGTCAAGAAAAGTCTTTATTTCTCATTCTGAATCTCATGACTCTGGGCTCATGCAAACACTCCCCCTCTAGAGGAGGAAGGTGCCTCCCTCACAGCTCTGTCCCTGGCTTAGTAACCCTCACAGACCTGCAGAAACGTTTCCCATTGTGCCATTTTCCTGTAAAATCAAAACAAAAGGCAAGAAACTGCGGATTCAGGTGGGACTTTTATGAAGGCTAATGAAAACGAACACCCGAGTCACAGTGGCTTTGGGAGGCTCTGGGGCTGATGCTCCTGAACAGCTTTGTCAGTTTGGCATTAAACATGTGGATTATAAGAAGCAGTCATCACCTTTGGAGAGTCTGAGGGGCCTCTCCCAGCCCAGAGGGCTAGTGAATGTTTAATGTACAACACAGAGTGTTCAGTGGGTTGTTCCTGACTGTGTAGGAGTGTGTGTTTTGGAGAGCTTGGTAGGTTTCTTAGAGAAAGAATGTATGCACATGATAGAGGGGCAGCCCATAGTGGTCCAGTACGAACCAGCGAAGTCCTTGTTCTGCTCAGCAGCTTTTCATGCCACATGATTTAGATTTCTCATTGAGTCTTGGGAAGCTGTTGCCCTGAGATGGTGCAGCTCATCCATGGTGTGGATGCTGAGTGGTTTGGTGTGTCAGATGGGGAATGTTTCAAATGACCCACAAAAGGTCCCTGGTGATGATTGTTCACTACCTCCCTTAACAGTAAACCTCCCTAACACAGAGATTGCTTCTGATGCAGATCCAGGGAGGAGCTGGAGGTAGAATACCCAGGAAAAAGCTGGAGGTAGAATATCTATGGAACAGGTTGCCCAGGGAGGTTGTAGGTGCTCCCTCCCTGGAGGTGTTCAAGACCAGGTTGGATGAGGCCTTGGGTGACCTGTTCTAGTGGGAGGTGTCCCTGCCTATGGTGGGGGGTCGGAACTGGATGAGCTCTGAGGTCTCTTCCAACCTAAACCATTCAAAACTATTCTATGAAAAAGGGGATCTGGTGCTGCTGAGCAGATGCCACTCTCTCACCTGTTTGGATTTTACGCCGTTACATAAACTAGTGAGAATCCTTAGAGAACATCTTCCAAATGTTGTGTTTCAGCTCATGGAAGCCCTTAAAGAACAGGAAGAGATCAACTACAGGTTGCGACAGTACATGGACAAGATCATTTTGGCGATTCTAGACCACAACCCCTCTATCTTGGAAATCAAGAATTGAAGAGAACGTGAGGAGGAGAAGCAGCAACTGCCTGATCTTTCTGCACATGCCACTGGATCTAAACACCACTCTGATACTGTAAATGAACCTATAAATATATATATATAGACACTAGGTGTGAGTGTGGGCGCGCGGGTGTGTTTCTATGACGTTTGGTACACTCTTGTTTGTCCTCGGATTGGCTTGAGTAGACCTCCTTTTTTTTTTTTTTTTTTCCCCATGCACTTTCAATACCTGTGATAAGATGGATTCTGTATATTAATGTAATAACAATAGAACTGGATCATGCTCTTTTAGATACTGGATAAAATGACTCTACCTCTAGTTGTAAAAGTGAAAGAAAAAAGAAAAAAAAAAGGCAATGGAAACGTACAGATGTGGCCCTAACTTCAGGAGCAAGAATTGTTCTTCCAGGAATTTGAGTGCCACAAACTAATTAACATCCCCAGGTTCAGTTCCTGACTGGTGCTGACTGTGTAATTTCCTGTTTAATTTAGCTTTAGTATTTAAACCACGTGTAGGAGAAAAAAAAAAAAAGGCCAAACTTTGGAGAAAAGGAAAGACACAGATTAAAAGGGAAGAAGGGGAAAGATATTGCAGAATTGTTGCTATTCGTGGAAAATCACCATCCAGTTGTTTGCCACTGTCAGCACAAAGTGCTTGTTAGGTGAGATCACTCTGGAGCCTGCTCTGGGATGCTCTGAGCCAGCCTGCTCTATAGTATGTGTGTGTGTGTGCATGTCTGAGTTTTATGCCAGGGTCCCTAAGAAACTATTTTTCAGATCTGTTCCCCTATTTTCAGGGGTTTACTATGGCGATTAAGATGAATTCTGGGATCCTGCCCTTTTCTCTCACCCTTAGTTTTAAGGATTTCACTGAAGGAACACACTACAGTTCTTATTAAACAAAATAAATGGGAAAAAAAAACAACCCACGAACACCCAACCAACCAAAAAGCAACCCAGGCAAACTGCACGAACTAGCTAACTTCAGAGGGAGGAGGAGCAGCCCTTGACAGCATGTGTTGAGTTGCCTTCCCCCCTCAGACACACTGAGCTCCTTTGAGACTGACATTTTGTAGGCAAGCTGTGGAGAGGACCAGCTGGGTCCTGACACTGAAGAGAAGTCTGATGTGGAGGGACTTTTCTGCCTGTCAGGCAACATAAAGAGCTTGGTCTTGCAGAAGTTGCCACTAAACCCGTGCATATCTAAAGCTCTGCCCAAGGAGCACATCCTGACTGGGATGAGCAGTTGTGCAGGTGCTTAACTTTCACCATGTGCTGTGGCTGCTCACAGGAGTCAGTGGGACAGAACATGAGCTTTAAAGTTGAGTCTGTGCTGAAATGCTGCCTTAAACAAGGATGGACTTACATGTGCCTGCACTCTCCTGAGCTGCATCTGTGTGCTGTAGGGCTAGAGCCTTTCTAGTTAACAGTGCAGCTTAGAGAAGGAGCTTGTGGAGTTGTTTGGATAGTGGAATGCCTAGGAAAAAAAAAAATCATTCCACATTTGGTTTTTTTAAGTATTTCACACTTTTAATTCACAGCAATTGGCACAGAAAAGGAGGCCCAGGTAGCTGGCTGGCCTCAGTGCACGGAAATGTTTCCTCTCTTGAACTCACTCCCCTGAAGGATGTTGCAGTAGCAATGACTGTGCTTTTCTCTGTAGTTCTTGCTGTTGGCAGTGTCTTGCCCCTACTATTCTCTCGATGTATCTTGGTGTGTGTATATGTGATGCATTTTTCCAGAATTTGAATACGTAAAACATGTATTCGCTTATGGATGTAAATATATATATCTATATTTTTCTGCAGTCTCTGTGCTCTTGCCTTCAGTGATGTGTTCCTGGAGTGATGGGAAGGGGGAAAGTACTGAAATCAAACATTCTTGAAGGCAAGAAAATAAAACTGGTTTCTATGTATCTGCGTTAGGCAGGTGGAAAGTAACTGGAAAGGGACCAGAGAAGTAACTATGGAACACAACAGCCAGCACAGAGTCTGTAGGACTGGAGTGCTGTGGGAGGGAAGGGTGCAACTGTGTTCAAACAGTGATGTCTCAGGGCTGGTTTCCTGAGGCTCTAGGGTAACCTGGAGAAAGGAATTGCAAGACTGCTCCCTTGCCACCTGGGGATGGTGTTAAATGTCCTGTGCTAAATTGCAGCAGCTTCTGTTTGTGGAGAAGCAGGTGGAACACCCTGGACACTCCACACATGCACCTTTCCCACCTGCTGCTGCCTCTGGATGCGCTACCCAGAAGGTAAGAGAGGAGCAGTTAAGCTATCTTGGTGCTACCTACAGCTCCCTGCCCACAGGACCTCGGCTTAGTAATAGCATTACCCCTGGGGGTGCTGTCTGTGAGTTGTAGAGGACTTTGTGGTGCTTACAAACCCCGGAGAAGTGTCTCTGGGTGTTAGGTGGCTGCTGTTAACTACTGTGATAAGCAGGGCTGGCTGAGGCAGCAGCCCTGTTGCTGGAGCTGCCTGGCTTTGGTAAGTAGCTCTTCTCTCCTGCTCTCATGAAGTGGATTTAAATACAACTGCAGCTGTTGCAGGTCTGTCTGATGATCGAGTGTTTTCCCCTAAACATTTTAAAGAAAAAATAGCTTTTTAGCTTCAGAGTTGTAATAATCTAAAACCTATTCCCATTAGAGTAGAACATCAGCAAATGTTGAGGTCTGCAAATTGTGCTGAGCAGGAGGGAAGCAGAGGAGCCTGGCTTACCCCACTGAGACCACAGAGCCCAGCAGTGTGGGCAGAAGAAGATGTGACTGTAGAGACAGCCAAGGTGTTGTGCAGGTAATTATAGATGAGAAGTGAATAGTCACTAATAGTGACAAGTGGCTGCTAAACCTGCCTGAAACCCTGAAAGCAGGATTGTAGCCAAGGGTACCTAGTCATGGATTTTCTGAAGACTTGCAGAGCTTCTTGCTGAGCTCTGTACCAGCTGCTTCAGCATTTGGAAGCTCTTCATTCCTGCAGTGTTTGCATTTGAAGAGCTGTTTTGCCACCATGGTGGTGGTGTCTGTAGCTCTGTTCTACTACAAAAAGGAGTTACAGTTCTGCTCCTGTGGGGCCCTCAGTGTGGCACTGCTCTCTGACTGTTCCAAAACATACTGGGTGCTTGCTATCTTTGCCAAATGATGTGTTAGAGGTGGGAGATAGGATTTCCTCTAACGTACCCACCTCTAAAAATCACTAATTAGCATTTGCTTTCTTTGAGTAAGTGCAGGTGATAGACCAACTTGTTTTGCCATTCAAGCCTTGGAGAAATGCTTCTATCTCAGAAAATAAATCCTCACATTTAATGCCATGCAGGTAACTCAGTGAGAAGGGATCACTTGATGGGGCACAGGGGCAGGGAGAAGAGTTGCCTGATCCTGGCACTGCAGAGAGTGTGGGTTTTGTTCAAGTGACAGGCATTGGCAGAAGAAACAGGAGATGAGAGAGATGGAGAGGCACTGTTCTCAGTGTCTGTTGTCTGATAAATATTCTTTCCTGTGGGCTTCCTTTGTGCTCACAGGCCAGCTGGGGAGGGACAGGGTGCCTCTGCCAGTGCTAGTGGAAGGATGGCTTCACTTCCCTGGGCAAGTGACTTCAAACAGAAATGTGCTATCAGCTCATTCTAGCAATACTCAAATGCAGCAAACACTCCTGTGTCAGAGCTGTGCTTCTCTTTTAACCCTCAGGGAGCCAAACACCATCCAAGGTAAATCTTGATCTGCTCCTTAGTTCATTCTGCTTTAGGTTCTGAAAAAGCTAAGAGGTATCCTGGTCAGACAAGTTGCAAAACACTGCAAGTGAAGTGGAAAAAAAAAGTCTTGCTCTGGCTGGAAGCTGTCCTTCATCAGGCTAACCCCCAATTGCAGAAAAAATACCTCTTTATAAACTTTGTACCTGAAATGTTGTCTCTCAAAGAGTTTTCCTGATAGTGGCTGCTTCCCTCCAGACATCAGTCTCTGCTGCTGCCTAGTTCTGGTTTTGGAGTGTGGTGCTGATTCAACGCTACAATGACATCCAGAGTCAGCTTTTTGAGTAGCTTCTGCTAAAGACTTGAGCTGTTTGGGCGCTGGTCGAGTTGTGGAGTGCAGCAGTGACAAACTGTAACCATCCCAGCTATTTTTATGGAGCTTTTCATCTGCCTTTAGTGTGGTCCTGAAGACAAGTTATGTCCAATCCATGTGGCAAAATGTAGCTGATTGTCATGGTATGCTAGCACATGGGCTCAGTAAGTCTGAAGCCCATCCAGATAGGGACCATTGGCATATCCCTGTGAATTTTCCCTTGCTCCTGTGTAGCTATCCCATTGCATGCTCTACTTGCACACCGTTTACAAGGCACAGCCTTCCTAGCTTAGCCTACCAAGAGAACCTTAACAGATAGTAACAGCAGCCTGGTAAGAGAAAACGTCTGCAGCCACGGCCTCTGTACCATGGCTTGCCACAGTGTGGAGCCAGCTGACAGCTGCCTTGTGCTCCTTTAACTTCGGCTTTTACCTTCCTGCCTGAAGTCTCAAAGTTTTGTACAACTGAGAGCAGTACCTATTTGAACAGGTGATTAGAGAGGGGTTAGTTTATACTAACACTTTACACCTAATGAAAACGTATCATAACCAACACAGACCGGTGTGGTGTAGTTTGGACACCTGCCCCTAGAACTGGTGTTTCTATATGAGGTAGGTGTTGTGAGTGGTACAGCTGTGACACCTGGGCTGTCAGCTTCCATGTCACTGTTCTCAGCACTAACAGCCACCCTGGCAAACCCTCGCTGCACTGCAGTGCCCTGGCAAGGGGCATGGAGGTGACTGCTCTGGCAGGAACATGTTGAAGGCACAGGCAGTGAGCGGCACAGGAGGGCTGCAGCTGCTCATCCACCCAGAGCAGTGATCTTCCACCACCCAGCATTAGCCCTGTTTTGTGGAGCACCTTATCCGTGGCTAAACTACTCTGAGTGCAGAGAAGGGAGGTCGGAAGGGGGCTACTCCAGCACACTGCAGGGCAGTAAATGTTGCACTGACAGTATGTTTAAATACTGAGCTCTTGGAGAATCAATGTATGGGGGTGGGGATGGGTGGGAGCTGTTTGTTTTGCTTTGTTGCACAGACTGTACTCAACATTTTTCTGCATGGTTCCATATCTTAGTACTCGTGCCTTTCTCTGTTGCGAGGATACGTTGTGTTGTCACATTTGGTCTCCTCTTTTGGGCACTTTTTTAATAGACACTTTCTTGGTTGGATCTTCCTGGTTCTCATGTAATGTACATGTGTATATAGAAAATAGTTAGGATTTGTATTCATGTGCCTCCGAGATGTAAAAAAGAAATCCTCATTTTGTACAGTTTTTTTTTAGAAGCACTAGGGCATGGTCTGAATTATGTAGCAAATGAGACTGAACATAATTAGCAGTTCTTTGTCTTCTTTTAGAAGTGCTGTGTCAGAGGGCTGGTCTCTTTTGTATGGCAGTGTCACACACACGCTCCCCAGATTTATTGCTCCAGTGTCCTTACAAGACCAATTCTATCCACTTGTTGGTTGCAGTTAATTCAAAAGAATAAAACACTCCACTAAATGTTCTGGTCCTGACTTGGTGGTTATAGTTTTTGTTCACACGGAAGCCAGTTTGATTATTTTTATACTTGAAATGGACACCAGACCAAGGTTTCATTTGAACAGGTTGCCCATTTCAAGGTCACTTCAGTTCTGGGATTATTTTTGTGGGTGTCAGCAAGTGATTGACTTTGCCCATTGAAATGGAAAGAGAAGTAGCAATACCAGCTCACGGACGCTTCTTAGAAAGAGTAAAATGCTTTAGATTGCTTTTCTTCCCTCCTTGGCTTCTGTGGCAGCTTTTCCTAAGGACAGATGCTGGATCTGCATGACTGGAGATCTTCCCCTTGCCAGTGTGGGAAACTGAACATCTCACTTTTGCTGTTTTGGCAAATGCTGGATAAACTTACCTTGGGGTCTGTAGCACAGCAGTCTCCCGCAGCATTTGGGAAGCTGAATAGATGTGTTATGGGACTGGGCCATCTGTACCTTGGTCCTACAAGTGTCCTTCCCTCTCACCAACCTCTTCCTGAGCCTGGTGCTTTCATTTCTTGAGTGTTGACCCCCTCAGCTGGCGAGGTGCTTGAACTGTTTCCTCTCTCAGCCCTCGTGTTTTAGGAATACACACCAGCCCTTGGACACGGCAAGATTATAAATTGTGGCAAGTCACAAGAAAAAGGAATCATCAAGATCCCCTGAATCTCCCCAAACACAAAGCGTGATCTATAAAGTATGTCCCATTCTCATCGAGGAGCATTTTTTAAACTGAATTTGGCACCCACATGACATTGTAAAGCTGCCTTAGAACCAAGGAGGTTTTTGTTTTTTTGTTTTTTTGTTTTGTTTTTTTTTTACTGCCAAGGCTGCTTGGTATGAAAATGAGCAAAGTCCACTTGCTGTATTGTAACTGAAAAATAAAACACCCAAAACCTGAGAAAAGCAGCCAGCCAAAGTGGCATCTGCGTATTTAAAACCTCGTTCTGTGATTTCCACCACCAGTGAAGTGATGTCAGTGCTATTGCGATGTGCCATTACACTGTTCTCTCTGTATTCTCTTGAAATACTTTCTGGGGACAATAAAGCTGTCCTTGCTGTTGTGGATCCTTTCAGGTAGCTGTAATGTACAATCAGATATGTAAATAAATTATTTGCTCTCCCTGCATGACTAAAACGTTGTCTGTAGTGGGTGACTGACTGAGTGTCCCTCCTCACCCGCACCCCCTGCGTGCACGGTGTGGTCCCCACCTCTCTTTCTATCCTTGATGGGTTCTGCTCTCACCTGCCCAAATGCCAGGTTCATCAGCTCGGGCTGAGTTACAGGGATGCTGCTGGGGAGTGCCTGTCCCAGCACAGGCTCTGTCTGACAGCCACAGCTGCGCTCAGTTTGCAAGAGTTCGGTGGATAGGACGAGCCCGTTCATCTCCCCACCCACAGTGCCGATGGACCTCCAGCTGGGAGCTGTTTGCTTGATTTGGAGCCAGCTCGTTAATGCGATTGAAGCAGAATTGGTTGCTGACCCATGTGGCCGAGGGGCCTGGCTCCGGGTCCCGTCCCGGGGAGCAGCGAGCTGCCTGCGGGGGGCCCTGCCTGCAGCCGCCGCCTCGGGGTGGTCTGATCTCGTGTGGCCGGCACTGAGCACCCCGCGGAGAGGTTTACAGCTAACGTACAGGCAGCAGCTTCCTTCTGCGCACCTGAAGGAAGCTCTGCCCTGGCTGGCCCAGCAGCGGTCTGTGCGCTGCCAAGCCCCCAGCAGCAGCCACAGCTCCCGGGTGTGCTCCCAGCAGAGGTTGCCTGTGAGGGGCCAGGACGGTGGTGAGAGCCCTCGGGCAGCACTGGCAGCTGATACGCAGCAAACAGTGGGGACAGAAGGAGGCCCTGGGCCTGGTGCAGGCCGAGTGCGCGTCGGAATAGGCTCCGAGTGAGGCGGGAAGGCAGAGGACACAGCGGTGCCTGCGGAGCCCTCCCGGCCAACGCTCTGAGGTAAATTTTCTTTATTTTCCCCTATTCGAGCTGCCAGACCTGCTCCTCGCTTCTCTGGTCTGCATTTTACAGGAAAATAACAGGCTAGGAAGTGAGCAGCTGTGCAGGTGCAAGAGGCTGTGGTGAGGAGCCGAGAGGAGGGCGCCATGGGCAGAGGCACCTCGGGGGCAGCCGGCCCAGGGCTGGTGTCTGTGGGCAACTGTTACAAAAAAAACGGCGACCGTTATTTTGGGGAAATGCTGCTGGAAGAGAGCCTACAAAGGCATTGGGTGTTTCTTGCTGGGAAAAACGGTGCCTTTCTGTGGTGTGCTGGGGAGACTCCTGGGGGAAGCAGCAGATCAAGCAGCGCTGCGCAGTTCCCTGCCCTGCCCTCCCTGCCCAGCAGCAGGTCAGAGGGAAGCCATCAGGGTTAGTGTGGAAATGTCTGCGAAGCCCACACCGGCACGACTCAGTGCTGTGCTTCTACGGTGGGATTTAGTGGCTTTAAAGTGTGTCTACTTGAAAGTTACTGCTCCTGGCCCACTTGATCGGGTGTGTCTTGCAGCCTTGGTGTGGGAAAAGCCATGGCTGTTCTGCCCCGGTGTGAATGGTGGCCATGGGTGTGAAGCCAGAGAACCAACCAGGCCTCCGTGCCTCTGGCCAGTTCTCTGCTCCTACCTGGGCTGCATGCAAGAGAAAAAAGGGAAAGGGAATTTTCTTGAAAAGGCTTCACATTGCGGGGCCAATTCTTGCATTTAAAAAGCGTTGTAGTGATCTTCAAGTGACCATAGTGTGCCAACTGCTTTGATTTGGCTGTCAGTTGTTTCTGATCCTGCTACATGTGTTTTACAGTATCATTCTATGGGGTTGCTGGATAGTTTTTCTCCCCGGGGCTACAGATACCTGGGGAACTGGAGCAAAAACCAGCATATGAGTAATCCATGGAGCAATTCGTCTGTGTGTTACCATCTCAGGCTTCCCCATTCCCAGATTCCTCATGGTGATGAAATGTTGGATGTTCAGATTTGTAACAGCAGGCTCAAGGACAATTCCTCACTGTGTCCCCTAAGCCACTTCACCAGACGCACCAGGAACAGTTTTGTTCCCAGATTTCAGCAGTTCAGGCTAACATCTTGTACTGCTGACTTACTTCCAGAGCAGTTACTCACTGGTATCCAAGAAATACACATTGGGAAAGTAAATCAGCTGTTTCTCTGAGGATTGGAATACATTACTGTGTACCTCACCATGTCTGTAGTGGTTTCTAATAAATTAGGTTGTTCCTATTGGGCTGGGGAAGCTGAGACCTCCTGGGTCACTTTGCAACCAGGAATTAAAGCTTAGCACTCCCTAGCAGGTGATTGTTATCTTATCTTTTGGGGGGGAATGAGAAGGGAAAGAGGCTTTGAAGCCAGACAAAGGTTAAGTGAAGCAGTAGCAGAGCAGGAAGTAGATTGCAGGAGCTGTGCCTCCTGAAAACTTGGATGGCGACAAGGAGAGTGGTTGCAAAGAGGAAATGCATCTCATGTGAGCACCGTGCGAGTGTACCAGGCAGCTCCCACAGTCTGGCAGCAGGCTCTGATCTCCTCAACTTATATTGGTACATCCAGGTAAGCATAGCAGTCTTAAAGCTGGGACTTTGATGCTTTCCTCTGCTCCCTTTGCTGTTCTTCATGGCCCACGTTTCAGCATTTTTGCTAGCTCTTGATGGCAGACAGGAGTCTGATGTGTCACTCCACTCTAAATGTCTTTTGACCTATGTAATGCTGCAGGGACTCTCCCAGCTTACATAAGTTGGGGTAAGTTATGTCCTTGGAGCCAGGTGCTTTTTGGACACAATAAAGGGGATAGAGCATATGACTAGTAAATTACAGGTTGTCCCAGATGTCAACCTTAACTGCGTGGGTTAATGGTGATTTTAAAGCTTCTCTGTAGTGATCATGGTTAAGCATGTCTTCTGGCATAAAACCACTGCTCTCTCATATTGAGATCTGTGTCCTTATAGTGCCAAGCAGACAGGGTCATTAATATTTGGATTGAACAGTGTCTAACCTATGGTTTACAACTAGGGTACAAGCTGTGAAAAGAAAGAGGAATTGAGCTGTGGCTCCCGATGAGGTAGATGGACTGTAGCTACTGAAAGGTTATGCTTTCTCTGTCGCTATTGCACTGTAGCACATCAGGTTGTGGTTTATGTAATGTTGTGTTATGGTCGCTGTGTGGCTTTTCTTTATGTGCTCAGGCTTTTACTTAAAATCTGAAGGGCCATGGGGCAGGGCTGCTCTGAGCCTTTCTGCCATCCTCTGCTCTGCCTGAGCACTTCTGTGTAACAGAGGTAACCCTGGACCAAGCCTGTCCTTCAGCTTCCTTGTTGAAAGTGTGGCCTGAGGACCCAAGCCCTAGCTGGCAAAGCAGCAGAGTGTGTGTTTGAGGGGAGTGTCCTGAAGAGCAGCAGCAGTTGTCTTTCATTTGTTGAATTACTGCTTAACTGTGGGTTAAAGGTGCAGCCCCAAAGCCTCCCGTCAGGGCTGGATGGTTGAAGCCAATCTTCCTCCCAGCAGAGAATGGCCAGCCTCTTCCTATGGAGGCTGCCAGAGCCAGGGAGGGAGAAGAAGATCTCTGCCAGGGCTGTGCCATGTGCTGGGGAATGTGGTTAAACACTGCCTGCCTAAAACACAAAAAACAGGGTACAGAACAGGGCTGAACACCAGCCATGGTTTCTGCAACTCCAACAGCTCCTGCAGTCCTGCTTCTTTCAGCTCACAGGCATGGCTGGGGTGCTGCTCCCCAATCAGTTGGGACATCAGGAGTAAAGCTTAGCATCCGAGAGTGGCTTAGAAGTGTTACCACCTAAAAATGGGACTTAGCCTTTGGAAAGTAGCTGTTCCTCTTTGCAATGAACTGTTCATCCCCCACATGTTTTATTGATTTGTGCAAGGAGCACATTGCAGGTGCAGTAACTGTTCTTGTAATGAAGGTTGTGTAACTGGCATCTGGTTAAACAGGCAGTGGTGCCTGGATACAAATTCATAGGAATAAAGAGAGGGATTGTGCTCTGTCAGACAGGCAGGCAGCTCAGACTGGCCTTGTATTGGTTTAATTTCTTTCTGGTTGGGCTGGGCTTTTCAGAAAGCATGTGTAAGCCCCAAACCACCACATTACTTTCTACTGCCCAGCAATGGTTGAAAAGTGGAAACCAGAAGGAGAAATTTCAGCGTGAAGCCAAATAATGGTTCTAAACCACATCCTTCACATTCTTCCCTACAGCTAGTGGTGATAAAAATGAGAGCTGATTCATTTCTTGGGTCTTAACCAAGCATTAGCCATAAGACTAAATATTTGGTAGCTGGAAACCCAAAGGAGGAAATATTAATAATGTAGTATTGTGTTTATGATTTATGCCAGTATGGTTTTACCATGTAAACAGAGGATAATGGGATTGAAGTAAAAAGTGAAAATCCCAGTTGAATATCAGGAAATAGTTCCTGACACAAAGCCTTGTTGGATCTCCTGATACTGTCCCAAGGGAAGGGGTGGAAACGCTGTTGCTTGGCACAGGGAGAGTGACGGGAGCAGTGTGCCGGGGCAGGAGCTGCGCTAAGCCAGGTCGCAGTGCTGCGAGCAGGACTTGCTCCCACCGCTCCTGGTCCGGGAGGGACCCTCCCTCCCCGCAAACGGGAGACGGGGCCGGAGCAGTCCCACTAGCAAGTGCCAGGCCCTGGAGAGCAGCAGGGCTGGGTGTGTGAACTCAGCACTGGCGTTTCCCATGTGAACTGCTCCTGTTTGTCTCTTGCGGCAGCTTCGTGTTTCGGTAGCGATGCACAGCGTTACTGTCCTGAGAAAGGGCAGCAGCCGTCGTCCCGGAGAGGGAAGCTCGCTGCCCACCCACCCACCATTCCATAGGCTGTTTGGGCAGCGCTGGAACGCCACCGAGCCCTGACCCCCAGGGACTCAGCGCAGGGAACGCTGTCCGTGTGGCTTCAGCAGAAAAATGTGTCTGAGGGACCGCGCTCAGCCGGGGAAGGGCCCAGCCGCCAGTGTCGGGCGCCGGACGCGGGATGCGTCACCCGCCCGTGCTCCCGTCCCGGGTTCCGCGGGGATGAGCGCGCCCGTTCGTGGTGCCCCGCCCCGCACGTTCCCGCGGCAGCCCCCGCGAAGCAGGCGGGGCTACGGGGGGTGGTTCGGCGCGGCGGGGACCATCCGGTGCCGCCGGCGGCAGGTCCCCGGGGCGATCCTGGTCCCGGCGGGCGGTTTGGTGGCTTCCACTGGCGGCGCGGGGGTGCAGCTAGCCCGTCAGGCGCGGTGGCCAAGTGGTAAGGCGTCGGTCTCGTAAACCGAAGATCGCGGGTTCGAACCCCGTCCGTGCCTGCCGAGGCAGCGCGGTGCGCTGGCAACCCCGCTGCGGGGAGGCCGCAGGCGCCGCCTCGTTTGCGGCCGCTTTTTGCTCTCGGCTGCGGGGATCGCTNGTGGCCGCAATTGCCGTGGGTTTACACCGTGAGATCCGTGGGATGGTCGCGATCGCCACGTGTGCTTACTGGAGGCGCTGTGATGGGTGAGCCCACGGCTGGCAGCCAGGCAGGCGGTGAGTTGGCTAGAGCCAATGCGGGGTCTGCAGCCTGGCAGCGGGAAGCGAGGATCCAGCACCTTCTTAGGACTCATTAGCTCCGGTATTTGATGTCCTCTCGGGCATCGCACCGGCTCCAGGCAGCACAGGAACCGCTTTCTTGCCGGAGGGATTTCTCCGTTTTGCCTCAGAGCAGTTGTCCTGGGCACAGTGAATCACAGTTAAATTAAAGCTGATGCTGGTACTACATTACTACGGGGAAAGCACTAGGTGAGCTTGGAAGTGATTCATTCCTCTTGCTGTTACTTCATAGGTGCTGGGTTTGATGTCATTTGCACAGAGAGACCTTCAGTAGTAAAGGGAGGTTGACTTCTGGAATTAAAAAATACAGCTACAAAAAGTGTGGTGCAGTTGTACCCTTTACACCAGAAGTGACCTCGGTTGCTGGGTTAATACATAAAGCTGTGTGAAACTTTACATGTGTGCTGCCTCTGTAGAACATCACTTTGATTATTGCTGCTTTCAGACAGCTTAAAATATGCGAATAGTTGTTTCACTGCAAAATCACAACAGCCAGATAGCTGGGAAGAGCAAAGGAGCCTTTTCCAGACAACCAGCTGCTTCCTTTGATGCTTACAAAAGCTGGGGTTTGCTGTTTAATGTGACACACTCAGCCTGCAACTGAGCGAGTAGGAGGCTGTTTGTCTTTCTTGAAGTACTTGAAAGAGTGTGTGTGTATGTAAGGTGTTCGGGGAAGTTTGCACTAACCAGTTATAGAGTATGTTAATAATAAGCCATAAGAAAACCCATGGTATGTTTTGATACAAAAGCAAGAAATGCAGTTTAGAACTTGTTTGGGGAAATGTAGGCATAATTTTACTTGGAAAATGCAATGCTGTCATAATCCTGTCAGCCTTGTAGGAGGCTTTTGAGGATGAAAGTTCCAGCTTTGAAACACCCTGGTTTGACCTTCTTTGAAGTAGTTCTATAGTGTCTCACATCAAAATATTTCTAATGATTCAAAAGCTGTCTTGCAGCTTTTGCAGAGAATTTCCTAATCCTGCGGGTTTGTTTCTGGTTGAAACCAACTGCAAAACCAAGGTCCTCCCTGAAACAGGCTTGCCATCCCATAAACCTCAGCAGCTGCGTCTTGCCCAAATGTGTGCCATGAGCCTAGGACTAAGAACCAGGTGTTTCAGTGAGCTCTGGCTTTTCTGTTGCTCAGCTTCAGCCTCTGCGGGACTGGAATATTCTAACTCCCAGCTGTCCCTCAAGGAGGGCCCTCCACAGACTCCCAGCTGCTCAGGGAGGGCCCCGCCCCGGGAAGCCCCTTGCTAGGACTGCTGTTGTGCATCTTCACTCTGGGAAGAAGCTCACCTGCTGGATCACTTCTGCTCAGTAACTTACAGTTCTATGTGCTGTCCTGCTCATGTTGCTGTCCTTAGTTCCCCAGGTCTTCACAGGCACGCTGATCTCAGGACACAGGTGTTTTTTTCCAGCCCACAAGACCACCTTTTTTTAGGGCTTTTGGTTTTGCTCAGCACAGTTCTGATCTGTTTTGGGGCTCCTCCTTGCCCCCAAAGTACAACTGAAAAATGTGTGTTGGTTGTAGTAGATAAGGAAGTCCAGAGGAAGCCAAGGAGGTGCTTTCTGTGCAGCAAAGAATGGGTGGAGGCCTTGCAATAAATACCATGTTTCAGCAGGTAAAGCTTTTGGAGCACTATGTCACCTCTGGAAAATTCTGGTTGCCTCATTAGAAGGAATGGAGCTGTGCCTCTAAGCTCACATGTTCACTTTACACCAGGGCACAAGGCTGGGCTGAGTGTCCTGGAGATACAAAGCTCCCAGCCCTGGCTCAGACAGGAGCTGAAGCTGCAGGTGACTTTGGATAGTTGAGGGTTCTTGCAGCAGGAGCTCAGGCTGTGGAAGTCTGGCTCCGTATGTGTCTCTGTCACCCAGCTGTGAGCTGTGCTTGTCCTGCCTTGCTTGAAACAGGAGCACAGCTTGGTTGGTCAGCAAAGCTGGAGATCAACAGCTAGACCTCAACTCATGTAAATCAGCAGCTTAGGCTAACAAGACTGTGTAAAGCTGACCCTGTGTGTGAGCAAAGTCCAGCCTAAAGCTAGAAATCCACACAACTTGTCCTGCTCACACACAGCTGATCCTGCTGCTCTCTCCTGACTCGATGGTGTGGGCACCACTCAGACTCTTGGTTCTCGCTCCCCTCTCTTTGGAGTCTCACTTTTGTCATCACTTTCTGTGGGACCTCCCAGTGCAAGCAAGGTTGTATTGAGGCAGATCTCTTGTATTCTCCCCTCCTAAATTCCTGGCCCCTCTTCTTACTGAGGCAATAAATTTGATTTTGGCTTCAACAGTTATGGTCCTGAGGTGCCAATGAGCTTTAATCAAAATGCTTACGACTTGATTTTGACTATGCTGGAGATGGTTTGGGGTTTGGTTTTTCTCGGTGGCTGAGGGAAAGTTGTTTATGTTGGACACCAAGTCCTGACCGAAACCATTAAATGTTTTAGGCGCCCCATCTGAGTTGCTTTAAGAGATTTGATTTTATTCCAGCAAATACTGAGCAGCCTCCCTCTGAATATAACGCCCCTATTAACTGAGCAGTTATTAAATGAGGAGTAAAATGAGGCCCCTTTTAATTACCCAATAAAACCACATTACAATTAATGTACTTAAAAGATGTGTTACAGCTGAAACTCTTGGCCATATTTAGATACAGAATTTCCTGACCTTTCTGGTTTGACAAGCCAGTTACTCAGAATCCAGACATCTCCATGACCTCTTTAAAATAAGTGTAAAAATGAATCACTTATACCAGCAGTGTTTCTGAATTGTGTGGTTTATGTAATTCTTGAGAGGCTGGCAGAAAAATCTTGCTTTTGAAAGGTAAGGTGTGAGTGGGGACTAAAAGCATAATGTTCTTTGTTAGGATTAGAATAACATTTCCAGTGCTGTGCAGCTCTCCCGAGTGTCTGCCATACCCTCCCTGGGGTCAGACTTCAGCAACTGCAAACCAGTGTGTCAGCAGCACAGGAGCGGGTGCTGGGGTCGGAAGCAGAGTGAGATCATCCCACAGCCTTGCTCAGAGCCTGCTGTGTGGAGGAGATTGTCCCAAGGCTTTGCTGAGACCCACTCCACACATTCATAATGTCCCAGATTGTCTTCCCACCCCTCTTGCTTTTTGGGTATCGCTCCATGGGATGGCTGACAGCTTTTTAAAGGAGGAGAGGAAAAAAAATAATAACCAGCCCAAGCCCTGAAACCTTGAACTTCAAAAGAAAAGCCTCGTGCCGAGTTGTGCAAATAGAGGCTGGTGTGCCAGAGGTGAGCAGCTGCTGAGCCAGCTGGCCCATGTGCCGGTAAGAGCCTTCACTCTTGGCTTTGTTGCTGGTGTCCCAGTGCCCAGTTTCTGCCTTTGTACATGCTAAAGGCCGGAGTTATGCTGGAGGATGCTTAGT
The DNA here is from genome assembly GCA_013396835.1 of Psilopogon haemacephalus. NCBI lineage: Eukaryota > Metazoa > Chordata > Aves > Piciformes > Megalaimidae > Psilopogon > Psilopogon haemacephalus. Next base: position 268,521 of record VWZI01023541.1, read on the forward strand.
GTCTGCAATACTTTACTGCGATCGTGTCTCCTGAAGATGAGACAACTCAGTGTACAAAGTGTTTCATAAAGCCAGAGCTGCCGCGACACCACCAGCAAATGACTGGGGAGGAGACAACGATCTTAGATGAGGCAGGAGAACAGCATCTGAGTGTTGCCTGACTCTGAGATACATTGCTGAGTAAATTAACCCCTGAGTAAATAATCCCCAAACTGTGGAAATCTTCGCATGGCTGCAGCAATGTAATTCCCATTTCCATTGTGCCTGGAATTTAATGGACTGCCCAAGTCTGACCAAAAGGCATTTCTTGTGTCAAAATGAAAAATTACAGATCAAAAGGGTGACTTTGCAGACAAACATATCGATCTAAAGCCTGGGTGACACAGGCTTCCTGGAAGAGAGCCCAGAAGCATGTCTGTGTTTAAAGTCAAATGGCTGTAGCCTTTTACCACTGATGAATAAAAAATGTTTTTGTCTGGATGCTGAAGGCTGGAGCAGAAGCAGAAATCACTCGATTTGTTCTGCCGGAGGAACAGGTACGTGTCTGTGAGCAGTAATCTGCTGGATGCTGCAGTGCTCAGTAATTTTAAAAGGACAGCGAGATAGGAAAAAGGGCATTTTTTCCCCCCCCCTCAAAAATGCTGTTTATGGCTGTAGGAAGAGTACTGAGTGCCCTCATGCCATGTTTGAGAGACTGAGTCACTGTTGTCTCCTCCTCTGGAAACACAAGGAGAGGAGCAGTTGTGAAGTGTCTCAGTGGCATTTTTGCTTTGGTACAGGAGTAGCAACTGTTGCAGGGGTGCAGTCCTTGGACTGCTGCTGTTCTAACAGCAGTGACTTCTTCAGGGCAATGTTTCCTGTGACTGTGGTTTGCCATCTCCTTGCTGGCAGCAGCAATTCAAGCTGTAGTGCTCACTTGGTGCAATCATCTCAGTTAAAGGATTGAAACTGATGTAGTTTAAAGCCTCATTTCACACTCCCAGGGTGCAGATGGAAGGAGTGATACTGTGGCATCATCTTAAAGCATCTTGTGTAGTCCTATGAAGTGTCCCCTCACAGCAGTCTCTGCAGTGCCTTGGTGCCTCGGTCAGCCTTGTGCAGTGGGAAATGAGCTTCCAGTCAGAGCTTGAGCCTGAGCCTGTTCCCCTGAGCTGAATTCCTGACTCCTGTCTTTTCATCACTCTGAGACCAAGTGAAGGAGCTCTTGCAAGCTTCCAAATATAGAATGGGCAGAGCCTGGTTCACAACTGGAACTTGCAAAGGCTGGAGTGGATTTTGTGGACTGAAGGCCTGCAGGGAGGGGGCATTATGGTAAATAATGTTAGAGCATTTGTTTAATCCCTGGAGATTGTGGGACATAGGATTAAAGTGGGCTAAGGGGATTTCCCCATTGACAGCTGCTTCTGCGCGCACAGGCACAGATACATGGGTTTTTTAGATGTAACTTCTTCAACCTCAAAGAATTTACACTGCATATGGCACTGAGCATAACGTGATCGTTGTTTCCACATCTGGTTACACATATCTGTCTCCCCCAGTAATTGTCTTTAATAGACACAACTGGGGATGAGGTAGTTGTGCTAAGAGGACACACAGCTCTGTGTTTGAACAGGAAACCATTATTTCTTGCCTTAATCATAGCTCATTAGTTCTGTGATTTTTCTCCTCTCCCCCATATAAACCCCAGTGCATGTGTGTTAAATATGAAGGTTCCATTCATGGCAGGGCATGCATCCTGAATTCACAATTTCCCAGAGATTCTTTGGATGGGCAGAGCCTTGGCTGGAAAGTTAGCAAATCATGGGATCTCCTCTCAGGGAAAGGTGCAACATAAGCATGGGCAGGATGGAGAAAGTAAAGCTCAGATTAACACGTGTTCAAACTGCATAGAATGGTTTAGGTTGGAAGTGACCTCAAAGATCATCTAGTTCCAATGCCCTGCCATAGCATCCACGGGATCTAAGTGTGTCCCAGTTCAGCAACATTCAGTCCAGACACCCACTCACAGAAGAACCCTCCTGACTTCAGAGGTATCACAGCAGCTGTCCGCTTTGTGAAGACCTGTAAAGAAGCTGCTACATCTGGTTTCTGGCTCCTGTAAAAATGTTTTCTTTTTTCTAAAGAGGGCTATTTTCAGAAGTGATAGAATCTATTGTTCCACGGTTATTGTTCTGGGCTATTGTTGGGCTAATGTTATTAATGTATTAGCCCTTTGGCTGCCAAACTGCTCCAAATGAGCAGCTTGTGTTTATTTTTAGAATTGTGAAAGTGGTGATGCTTCACAACTTGATATGCGTATGATTACATCTGAACTGAATGCAGAGCTAATCCTCTGCCCAACTCCCATCCAGACGGGGGCTATAGTCATGCATTCCCAGCACATGGGTTTTGCACACCATGGAGAGCAGCAGCAGCCAGCAGGTATTTGTTGGAGGGGATGAACTCCAAAGACCTGACCTTCTCAGGTACGGAAGTGCCTCCTGCCAAGGGAAGGCTTGCCTGAAAATGTGCCTTATCCAGTTACCACCACAGGGCTGCCAGTGCCATCAGTGGAAGTGGGAGCTAGCTGCCAGCAGCTGAGCACGCCTTGTGAGATCAGGCTCCTTGCAGCTGAACTCCCGCTGGGGAAAAAACGTGTGGAAGTCTTGTCCTGCTCTCCTGGCAATAAAGAGGAGCTTCACATCAGTGCCAGTAGTGGCAAGAAGGAGACAAGAGGCAACATGTATGAGGCTGCTGAAAATAGCGAATTGAACAGTTGGTCAGGACACCAACTAAGCTTTGTGTCATCAGCTTCATTAGGAAGAAACTGCTCTGTTCCCTGGCTTGCACTCTTTCCTCCAGACACATAGTAGGTACATTGTTTGCTATGAATTTGTTGTGCTCAGCACTGGTCTGTGGTGTTATGAGCAAATCTTTGATGCAGCCAAAGAGCAAGAACAGTATCTAAAAAAAAGACTGATAATAAGAGGTTGGCAGATGTAACTTGCTATCTTATAGAGTAACAGTCTCTTCATTTATAAAGCTGTTGAGGTCTTTTCTTGTTCCATCTAAATGATTTCTACACCATCCATCACCAGAGAAGAGGTTAGTGTCTCTTGCACAGGTTCTGAAAGGCTTTATTTCTACCAGTACTCACTAGACATCATCACTACAAAACAAATTCATGGGTGTCACCATTCCAGATGGTCAAGAAATTTTTTGTTTCCAGACTTTCCACCAGTACATCTTATTTCCAGCTTGTACAACTTCTCTCTTCAAAACCTCTTAGCCCATGGTTCATGATTCACTTTGTATTCAACTGTTGGTTCTAAACAACATGTTCCTTGGCTCTAAATATTCATCAGGCTTCCAGCCAAGGAACAGGCTCTTCTGTGTAGAGGATGGCTTCACAGTGTTGATCGAGAGGAGTTTCATGATGGATCAGTTCACATTGTCTCTACTATCTCATGTTCTATCTATGCAAGCCAGGGAGAGTCACTTGCCACATCCATAAAGCTCTGAGCACACAAAGGTTTCTAGTGCAACCTGCATATATGTGGCTGTCTTATGTGGCTTCAGTGTAGACAGGGATGTGCATTTGTGTCCTGCTGCACCCAACTATTTAGAAGATGAGTCCTCTGCATGCTGGCTTTGGTCTTTGTTAGCCTTAGCTGCTGAAGCCCAATTTGGAGCTGCTCACTTAGCTGAGGTTTTCCTACTGGGTAGAGAATATGCGATGGAGATACTGACTGGTGAACTAATCCCATTGCATAAATTCTAGCCTGTGTCCCTTGTAGGTCTGCTGCTCAGCTGTGTTCCTCCTGATATTTTCAGTGAACATCATCTTGATTACTGACATCTTGCAGGGAGAAATTGTTCTTCATGTCCAACCCAAACCACTCCTGGTGTAACTTGAGGCCATTTCTTCTTGTCCTGTCACTTGTTCACTGGGAGAACAGACTGGCCCTGATGTGCTGGTTTGGTATGTACCTAAAGTGTATAAAAGCTTAATTCTCAAAAGTCCAGAAAGCTGAGAATCATGAGGCAAGTGAGGATGTGCTGAGAAGTGAAGCAAGACTGAAATGCAGGAAGAAAGAAAATCCCCTTTTTCATGGCATTTCATCTGTCCCTGCTGAGCTGACCTCACATGAGTGAGGGCCTCCTGGCATTTCCTTAGGATAGATCTTAATCGAGTATGTGTGAATGAAGGAGTCTTGACAACCCCCTCCGGATGGTGTACATCAGCTGGGTGTGCTGTTTGCCCTGGGCTTGCTGCTCACAGATGTGGTCGTCCAGGGAGGTGCTTGCCGAGCCTTGCTGGACCGCAACTGAAAAGACACGGGGCACGCAGGAGGAGAGAACGGGTCCTCTGACCTCCCAGCCACAGACTGGGCACATACACGGCCTGTATGGGGCACGTATGAGAAGGCTGGACTTACAAAGACATAGAGTGGGAGATGCACGGGGAGATGCGGGCTCTGAGCACGCGGTACGTGCAGGGGGTGCCGCGACAGGGGCATCTCCGTGCCCATCCCCGAGGCTCACCCTGCAGCGGGGCCGTTGAGGAGTTCGTGGCGGCGCTGGGCAGGGCCGGCTCCAGCAGCCTCTCTCTGCAGGGCGCCGCTCACGTCCCAGTGCCGGTCACCGCCCCGCGCTACCCGGGAGAGGCCGCCAGGGGTCGCCGTCTGCCGGCGGCGGTGTGCGGCGCGGGACTGCCCCGGCCGAGGCGCCGGCGGGAGGAGCGCGGCCAAGGGCGGGAGGCGGCGGCAGTGCCGCGGCACTGGCGGGGCACCGGGCGGCACAGGCAGGGCAGTGAGACCCGCGATGCCTATTTCTGCCGCCTCGTGCTGATCCGGATGGGTCAACGGAGCGTCGGGAAGGGCGAGGGGTGGGGTGGGGATGGCAGCCCGGGAGAGCCTCCAAATCCGCCGAGCTGGGCTGCAGCGGGAGCTGCCCGGCGCAGGGGTGGGGACNCGGGCCTGTACCGCCCCGGTGTGCCGGGCAGCGCTGACCCTCCCGGGACGCGGCCGCAACACGTGGAGCAAACTTTCGAGGGATGTGCGTCTGCTGCCGGACAGAAACTCCGCCGCACCGGGACTGTGTGCACGGAGCAGCTCGCCGCTGGCTGGTTTGATGGCTTTCTGGTGTTGGGTTTTCGGTTTTTTGTTTTTTTGGGTTTTTTTTTAATTAACTGGTGCTTTGGGGTGTTTGGCTTTTGTTTTGATTTTTTTAGTTGGTGTTGTTCCCCCTCCCTTCCCCTCTTCTCTTTCCGTTGCTGCTTTTGGGTCGGGACTTTTTAGCTCGCTGAGGCAAAGGCAGTTTAAGAAGCCGGGAGGAATGTTGCAGTGTCCCTTGTGGCAATCAATTTTAATTTTTTTTTTTTTAATTATTTTGCCTTCTGCAAAGGCAAAGAGGAAGGCTGGAAAAAATCCCAGAGTGATCGATACCGGTTTAAATCCCCGTCTGGGCGCAGCCGGGCTGCGGGAGGCAGGAGAAGCGATCGGACCGCGCTCGCCGCCGCTTTACTCCAGTCGGTTGTAGTTCAGCCCGAACCCTTCCCGGGCGTAATTCTGGGGACCTGCGGCGGTGGGTGGGGAGGCAGCCACAGGGTCCCTTCAGCCCTTTCCCCATTCTCCCTCCTCAGGTAACGGAGGACTTGGGGCTTTTTTGTCCGTTAGATCCGTACGAGGTGTTTTCGCTCCCCCGCCCCCCTCCCAGCGTACGAAGTTCCCGCAGGAGAAGGATCGGGCTCGGCGGTGCCGAGTCATGATGCGTGTCGGGGCCCGGTCCGGGGGCTGCGGACTCGACGTGGGGCTGGCTTCGGGGCGTCCGCTAGTCTGGGACCCGGCTGCGGCCGCCTCGCAAGTTTGGGGAGGGGGCGGCGAGGATCGCTGCTTTCCCTGGCGGCCGGGGGCGGTGGCTGATGCCGAGGAATGGCTCTGCTCCGGTATGGGCCCCGGTGGCCCCGGGGCAGAGGCCGGGGGCTCCGCGATGGGCATCGGCCAGTGAGGGAAGTTCAATTAAAAATAGTGATAAGAAATCGCAAACCGCGCCTGATAGGCGAGTTGAGGGCTGGGTCTTTGCGGGCGAGATGAGAGGTTTGTGTCTTCAACTGGCCTACAAAGTCCCAGTTCTCGGCTCCCACGACCTGCCGGACTCGCAGTGGGCGAAAGCGGAGCGCGGCGGGGCGGCTCCTGCTGGGACGCGAGGGCCGGGTCCGGCCCGGCGGGGCACCGGTGCGAGTCGCTCGGGCGGCCCTTGCCGGCTGGACAGGCGCCGGGGCTGGCGGGTGACCCCAGCTCGCCGCGGGCCGGCCGTAGGGGAAGAACGGAGCTGGGTCTCCGCGAATCGTAAGTGCCTTTTGGTTTCTTCCATCTCGGAAAGGGTTTAAACGTTGCGAGTGTTGCCGGTGCTGCCGGTCGGATCCGCCGCTTCTCGGCGGGCCCCGAGGTGCCCGGCTGCGGCCAGCCCCGGGCTGGCAGGACGCAGTGCTCGGGCCCTGCGCTACTGATAGGGAGCCAGCGTCCGGCTTTGCTCCGGCAGGGCTATGTGCATCCTCTGCCGCTTTCACTTTCAGCAAACTCATCTGCCTTCCCTTTGCTGTCCCTTCTTTGGGGCTGGTTTAATAAATCTAGCCCCGTAGGTACGGCAACTCCTCTTACTCGCCAGTGCGCTTGCCCTCCACCCTCCCGACGTTCTCAGTGTTTGTCTCTGGTGAGGGCTTGGCACTGGAGGCACTGCTTTCTGCTCCTTCTTTGGGCACCGTACATCCACCTCCCTGTGTGTATATTACTCTTTGCTTATATAGCACCATATTTATAACTCTCTTGCCTTTCTGTGTTATGTTACATTATATTTTAAATTCTTAGAGTCGAGGGTCCTTGTAATTTTTAAATTATTTTGTGTAGAGCTGCTTTTACTTCTCTCATAAAGTCAGTGATACTGACCTAGAATAAGGAAATACTGATACAGACCTAGAATAAGAGAAAGGCCAAGTGACAGCAGTCATCTCATGAGGTCTGTGAAATGGAAAATTAAAATCTTCCTGTGTGTTTTTTTTAGCCGCTTAGAATTTAGTTCTCTCCTTGATGCAGCACTGCAGGGCTCCATACTCTGCGTGTGTACAGAGAAATTTACAACTCCACGCAATGTTTATTCTCTGATCCTGTGATATTTTTTTTTTCTGCAAACAAACCCTTTTTTTCCAGTTGCTATATTCTTTAGACTTTCCTCATAAAAATAACAACATTTACTTAGTATTTCACAATTAGGAAGAGCTTGCAAATGGAACTGCAGAGCTCTGCATACTTTTCGTTATCCCTCTCTTGCCCAGCAGCTTAAGATGTGTATGAAGAGCCCCTCTGCCACGCGTCCTCTGTCTCTCAGAATGGTTTCCTGTGCGGTGCCTTGGCTGACTCTAAGTCTGGGGACAGTCGCTGTGGTCAGCTTTGCCTTGGGCCTTCTCTTTTTGTGAATCTCTGCATCAGGTCTATTGATAATCTTCCTGACCTATTCCATATGCTGGCTGGGAGCTTGCACTGAAACCAAAATGAAAGGGAAATTTTGTTGTACGTTTCTTTCCCCCATATGCCCATTTTCTTCCAGAAAACTCTTGTCTAGAGGCCACAAAAAGAAGTATGTGAAAGTAAAGAGTAAAAGAAGAAATAGTTACCCTTTTTGGAGGGAGCGCTACTAGAAACAGTTGTGCTGGACTGTTTGCAGCCTTCCCTGCAGATCCACAGCTCTTAAAGAAATTAATCTGCAGTGAAATCACAGAAATCTGATTCTAATCATCCACACTGGACTGAGCCAGCGCTACAAGGAGACGAGCATGGTGTAAAAATACTTCCAGCACGAGGAGCCGTGTCATTACCATTAAAACCTGGTGGCGTGAAAGGGGGGGAACGGGGAGGAGGTTTCTGTGCCTCTTTAGCAAGCTCCTTCCAACTCCTTGGACAACTTCTTAGGTGTCACGGGCAAGCAGTGATTTTTTGCTGAGGGTGTCGGTGTTGCTGTGGAGGCTCATGGACTAGCTGCAGTTTTCCCTTTCATAAGAGATGTTCTTAATTGTGGTTTGCTTTGTAAAGCTGAGTAAACTGCTGGGTTTAGCTTTTGTCAGGTTTACCATAATCTGGAATTTATTTTTTTATCCAGCAGTAATTGGTTTCTTCCTGCCTTTAAGTAACTGGCAAGTTTCGTATGTGTGTGTCCCTGCCCCAAGACCTATTTGGGAGCACTGTAAAGCATAATTTGAGTTACTATCTTTTGCTTGTGCATCATTCAGGATTCAGTCGAAGCCTGACTTCTGTAGGGAGTTGAGTGCTCAGCATTTTATGGTCACTGGGACTTGTTAAACGTGTTCATTTGAGCTTCCAGCTCCCTAGGCACTTTCAGAACTATTTTTTCCTTTCTTAATGGCACTTGCCAAGGTGAAAGGACACATTTTTTTCGGCAACATTCATCTGTTTGAGCTAGCGTGGATGTAGTTTATAGCAGCTAGAGCTCTGTTGATAGATTTGCTGGTACTAGGAATGTATTTTTTTTCCTCCATTCATCTGGACCAGTAGTGATAATTTAGAGCCGAGCCGCGCACGCTGCACTGACAGGCGCTTCCCGACGCCTGCGTGTGCCCCAGAGGACGCGCGGTGCCACGCAGCGCTCCGCAGCATCTGTTTTACACTGCTGACTTGAAACATTCTCTCTGAATTAAACTTCAGGCTGGAAGGGAACATTCCCTCATGCCCCAAATGACTTTTTTTTTTTTTGGGGGGGTCGAATTACAAAGTAAAAATATTTGATTTTATTTTTAAATAATACTGCTCTGAAGGCTGGGCTGGGGGCTGGGGGTGGGAGTCGGCTGTGGCTTAGCATTTCCCAAATGCTAAAGAAGATGGTTCAAGCTTCTGCTGCAAGTTGTGGACAGGATCTTGAATTACAGTGCGAGCTCTGAAGTTTTCATAATATTGCTAGCTCTGAAGTTTTCATAATGTCCTCTCTCTGGGATGCAGACTCAGTGCTTCCCCCCCGTCCCCAGTTAATAATGGGGCTTTGTTTTATTTTCACTTCTAAACTTTATGCTCCTCTTGCTAATCTTTCTGTGTGTACAAATATGCTTTCTCCCTCAGTCAGACTTGGCAATACTCAGGCCACACTAAACTAGTTCTGGGCAGTACAGCAAGGCTCTCTATTTATCAGGGCCTTTCCGGGGAAATTTATTACACTGTAGGAGTGACATTTGCAGCCTTCTGAAAGAGTTGGTAAATATTTGGCAGGTTCTGCTCCTTCAGAAAAAAAAAAAAAAAAAAAAAGGCCATATTTTATCTGTGATAAGGCCTGAAAGAAAACTATCTAGGCATTAAGGGCTCAAGTTGTTGGGCAGGAGGGTGGGGTTTGTGCAGGATATTCTTTGAATTGCACTGAGTGAAGTCAAATGTTTGCCTGCAATTTAGGAACTGCTGCTCCTCTGTGTTTGCAAATAGAGACCTTCAAGCCAGGGTTGTATTTTAGGTTGCAGGAGGGCACAGAGCGCAGCGAGTCTGCGGTGTCTGGGTTACAAATAGGTGTAATCAGGGGCAGGTTAAAGTTAGACTGTGCCTGCTGTTCAGGACACATCTTCCACAGAAGCCTGGGCACACTTGCCTCAGAGCCTGCACCCTTAGTGAGGGCTAAGTTCTGTAAGAGTGAAGCATGCAGCATGCACCCAACTTGCAGACACTCTCCCCTCTGCACTTAGCCCCATCTGCAGATGGAAAACCTTGAGCAGGGGTGTGCTGTGTGCCAGCTCCCACTACGGGCCAGCTCTTAAGCATGCAGAGACAAACCAGACATGGAAGAGAATGTGTTTTTCCCTTCCACAGCTGGTTTGCTTGAGAAAATCCTTCCAGTTCCTGTTTCATCCCTTCCCTTCCTCAGGACCCAGAGGGGAGACAGGAGGGCAGTAGAGCCTAGGAGGGGCTGCAGGGTGGCTTGTGCTGACCTGAACTGGACACACCCCTCTGAGGCTTCAGCCCCTTCCTTGAAGTCCAGGTGACTTCCCTATAACAGGAGAAAGACTGGTGGCATCTGGGAGGCTTTGCCAAGGCATAGTGCTGCCTCCCTTCGTCGGCTGTAGAGGAGTTTCTGCTTGGGTTCAATTGCTTTGGGGGAGCAAGTGAGCAGGGGCTCAGGGCTGTGGTGTTATTAACTGGAGGATTGCAACTGCTGGCATCCCAAAGAGAGAAGTGTCTGCTAACAGCATGGGGAAACTCATCCTCACTGAGGACAGAGTTGGTCTTTCAGATCCCACCACCAGCCTTCACATCTGCCTGAGCTTTAATGTGAGCCACCACAGTGTGCAAAAGAGATCATACGACTGCAGGAGGAAGGACATGAACCAGGGGTGGTGTTTCCTCTTCCCCATGTAAATGATGGCCCACAGATTCATGACATACTTCTGGCACTGGATAATCAAAAGACATCACTCAGTAGATTTGTTTTTGTGTAGACTTCTTGGATTTTATTTGGATCTTAGTGGCCTATCAGTCCAGGAGGGTTCAGCTGTTGGTTTTTTCCCTTCTGTGGCAGCAGGCAACAGGTCTTTGTTCTTCCTCTCCTTTGGCAGAAAGTCCTTCCTGGTGTCCCGAATGTCTATGTGGGTGGATGATGTGCCTGCCTTCCATGGCATCCTGCAGGATTTCAGCATTTTCCCAACAGAGATTTGTTAGTGACACTGATCCTAGGTCTGGGACTGGAGCCTTGACTCTTAGACCGTGCCTGCTCATGTGGTCATTCATTATCATTGTTTGGATGACAGTGTCCCATCCCACCAGCTCTGGTGCCTTGCTCAGACAGTTCCAGTACAGTACTTGCAGTGCAGATGACAGAGCAGGGAGGAATGTGAGATGTGAGCTGCTTTGGGGGTTATTTTGAGGAGCAAACATTGCCCTGAACAGTCCAGTCTGGTGAAGGGCTCAGTCTTGTACAGCTGCAGGTAGGGCAGGCACTTGTCCTGTGCTTTTCCTGTTGGAATCTTGATTAAATGAAATAGTGACACACCAGTTCTTGCAGCTGGTTTGAATCTATAAATGCACTCTTCTTTTTTCTTTTTTCTTTTTTTTTTTTTTTTAGTTTTAAGTATGGAATTTCCTCAAACTATTAAATTCAGCAAGATCTTTTTGCCTGATAACTTTTAAAATATAGCAAGGAACACAATTTAAAACACTTACGTTTAATTCAGTCAGCAGGCTGTAGGAACTAATCTACCAGAGGCCCAAAGGGCTGCTAAAATTAGTCATGGGTTTCTGGTTTTGCAAAAAGCCTCTTTAGGAGCAGCTCTTTTGGTTGGCAGAGATGTTGTCAATAGGGTTAAATTCAAATATGCAAGTGCAGGAGTTGCAGGAATAAATTCCAGGAGCCATTTAACTCCCAGCTTCGTTATGGAGTGGAGATCAGGTTGGGTTAGGCAGAAGTGCTGTGTGCTGGCACATCTGGAATAAGATCACATTTCCCCAACATGGAATTTTCTTTAGGAGCAGCAGCAGTTGCTGATACTCGAGCGGGTGGAGCCAGCAGCCACCTACAAATGCTGGAAAATGAATTAAGGATTTATGGAGCAAAATATTGAGACTTCTCAGGAATTGGGAATTTGATTATGGTCTCTTGTCTCAAACACCAGCTCCTTCTGACAACTGGGGCTGGGTAGGACACTTTATGCTGGGGCTAGGAGCTCCACTCCTTGGCACTTGGCTTTGTTTTTTTTGTTTTTTTTTTTCCCCCTAGTCCTGTGATTAATTCCAGTGAAACAAGTTGTGGCAAACTGATTTGGAGCTTTGGAGCCAGAATATGCATGAAAAATCTTGTGTGAAAAGAGAGCTTGTTTCATAAAGCAGAAATTGAATGCAGTTCAGTTAAAATATGCCTGATTTCAAACTGTAAATGCCATTTGGATGGTTTATGAAAGAGAAAAGTTTCCTCCGTTCTGGCATTCTGGGTGTATTTTACACCTGAAAGATACTACAAAGGTAGACTTGAAGTCTCAGTTGCATTTTAAAAGGTTGGGGTTTGTTTTTTTTATTTTTTATTTTTTTGTTTTGTATTTCTTTTAATTACAAAATCTGCTTTGACTACAAAGAGATTTTGTATAATTGTGAGTTCATCTGTTAATTTTCAAGGAAAGCTTTTTGGAGGAGGAAAACATTCCCATGCAAATAGAACAGTTGTACAGAGCAAGAAATGAAAAGGTGTTTAATCACAAACAACCTGGTCCCTTTTAATTAACCTTGGATCAGAACACCAGACAGAGAATGTAATTTGTGAGGTAACTGAATCAGATACTCAGTGTGTTGTGGCTTATTCAGCAGCATAGTTCATGGTGCCTGATGTAGCTTTCAGTGTATTGTCTGCTTCACATGAACTGTTGTATGCACCCAAACCCCAGCTTGAGTTTGCATTTTAAAAAGTGCTGTGGGGTTGTTGTTTTTTTGTTTTGTTTTGGGTTTTTTTACACAATTGCACTGAACAGTGAAATTCAGCTGAGTAACTGAAGCTGAATCTCTTATGTCTGAGTTAGTAAAGAACTTCCAGCACTCCCTGCAGAACTGATGGTAACAAGGAGCAGAGCTTCATGGAGTCCTCTTGCAGTGTTAGTCCAAGAGATCAGAGTTGGCTCATGCCAAACCCCAGCCTAAATTTAGCTCCAGGATTCACACACTGCACTCACTTCACTGGGAGAGTTTGGCTTGCATGGAACACATTTGAGCTCGTTTTGATTTTCCTTGGGGAATAAATCACAGCCTGAAGGAGAGCACATTCACACCACTGCTGTCTGTACAGTTCTGCAGGTCTTTAGCCTTCATCACTACCTCCCGCCTCCCTCCAGGACTGCAGTGATTTTCTGTATCAGTGGCTATGAAATGAGACACAATGAAACAGTTTTTCTGCCTGTTTCTTTACAGACATCTTTGCAAGGGTAGTAATAAGCTTCTCCCTTTGGAATTTCCATTGCAGTGAACTCTTTACCTCCTCCTCCCCTGCCCAGTCCCATGTGTGTAACTGCACTTGTACTGTGAATTTTCACATGCCCCAAATGAAAATGTGATAATTCCAGAGTAAGGAAAAGGCTTAGGAGGCAGCGTAAGGTGTTATGTAATACCACTTACATAAAGTGTTGGATATCTTTATGCTTTTAAAGATATCATTACCTTCAGAAAGAACACAAACTGCAGTTTGATTTCAAAACATCTGATAGGAGTTTAAACTTAAAACACAAATTGGGTGTGTGGATTGTCTGCATCACAGACTGGATGTGCAGCTCTCGAAAGGAAGAGCAAGTGTGCCCACTGCTAAATAAAGCATCTCCTGTAGCCATTCGGGATCACCTGCTCTGCAAAGGCTTAGGATTTGGCCCCTACTCTAATTTTGGTGGCTGGTAATGGTTTGGGATGAACAGCCACGAGCACTGGTGTCATTTTAGAGCAGTGTGTGGTTATGAATGGTTGGAAATTCCATCACTTTCAAACCGTGCCCAACTTTCAAGTGCATTTTCCACGTGGAGCTACTTGATAACTGGCTGCTGGTGCTACATTAGTGCTGCATCATGGTCAGTTGCTTGCAGGGAGCAAGCACAGGCTGAAGTGCTTGAAAACGCATCTAATGAGGCTGCTGTGAAGGGCAATAGCTGTGCTGTAAGCTAAGTGAGCAGGAGTGCTGCCTGCAATGGGTGGCACTGATTTGCCCCCTAATCTGATGGGCTACAAACACAAGTGCTGGTTCTTCAGAGATCCAACTTGTGCAGCCAGAATCTCACTGAGTAGAGAGGGTTTGTGTAAGGACTGCCTGTGCCTCTCCTGCCTGTGGCCTGTGCAGCATGCAGGAGATGAGTGGGATTGATGTGGTGACTGAGCTCTTCTCTCCAGTCCCTTCTCCCTTGGTAAATCCACACCCGGAAGGAAGCACTTCAGTGCAGGTGAAACAAATGTCCTACATCCTAGTACAGCTCCCAGAAATAACCTCCCACCAGAATGATTTCCACAGCAACTAAAGATATGGCCAAACACTTCTTGGTTTTGCTACAACTTCACTATTCCAGGCGTAGCTTTGAGTGTGAGGAGCACTGCTGAGCTATTACCTGACAGCCAGGAAGAAAAAGAGCTGAAAATAAAAACAGAACCAGAGCACATTGATTGTGGTGACTGACCTGAAGTCAGATGAAGAAGAGCAGCAGGGAGTGGGTAGAAAAGGCACTAGTTGGTATAGAAGCACAGAATTATCAAGGCTGGAAAGGATCTCAAGAATTATCTAGTTCTGACCCTCCTGCTATGGCCAGGGACACTTTCCACTAGATCAGGTTGTCCAGAGCCCCATCCAGCCTGGCCTTGAAAACTCCCAGGGATGAGGTTTCCACCACCTCTTCTTCACCCTTATGGTGAAGAACTTCTTGCTTACATCTAATCTAAATCTCCCTCCCTCTAGCTTGGGTCTAAACTCAGCATCTTCTTGCCAGCTAGCCCTGGTGCCTGCTTGCTTGCAGTCTGTAATCTGTAGTCTGCTAGGGCCAAAGTTAAAACCTGCATATGCCCACAGAAAGCATTCTGAGTCCAGCCCTGATGAACCAAAATCCGCCTAACCGTAGCAGAGGTAGGAGCAAGGCCAGGCTTCATCTTTATGTGAGAGATTTTAGTGCATTTGATATCAAAAGGATATCAAGGATAGCAAGGATCAACATCCTGTGAAGAGAGCAGCACAGATGAGAAGCTGGAGGTGCTGTGAGAAGACTGAGTGCATCCAGGCTCAGCCAGCTGTCGCTGAAGACTGAGTTTTTCTCTGCTGTGCCCCCATATCGGTACCAGGCACTGTTGATGGCAGTGAGCAGTGTGTGAAGGGATTTAAGGAACAGCAGAAACGTTTAGCAGTTGCATTTCTTCCCGAGGCTTCCTCAGACACGTGCCCCCTCTCGTGATCGAATTCTGCCTGCTCCCTTGGTTGGCTGTGGAAAATTGATTTGCACAGCTTTTGCTGTAATTGAAGTCCCTTGGCTTGTCTGTGAAGAGATTGGACTGGGTGAGCTTGGGCAGGGTGTTCCCTGACTCTGCCATGCCCCGGCTGGCAGCGGGCACAGGTCATGCTCCTGCAGCGAGAAGCGGCTCTTGTCCATCCACCTCCCTGAGCAGGGATTTCCTTAGTCATGAAAGAGGCACTTGTATCTTTAAAAAAAAAAAGGGACGTGGAGCTTTCAGCTCCCAGTCTCCTCTGCTTGTTCCTCCCTGGGGAACGGACACCATTTGACCTTCCTGAAATTATTATAAGCTGGGAGCTTCGGTGGAAAGGTGGAAAAGAGCAGAACAAAATGCCCAGGATAGTGAGCGCTGTGGCTGATCCAATGTGGATTTCCGTGAGCACCCATAGCTGGGGCACATTTTATGCTTGACTTCTTTCATCCGAGGAGTCCACTGCTAGCAGGGGTGCTCACTTTAATGATAGCTTTGTAACTAATTGTTACAGGGCTTCGTACACTGCTCACATAGAAAGGAACCAATCCCCAAAACGTGCGAGTGAGCCGAATGTCAGCTCTTACCTGCAGGCAAAGTAAAACCAAAGCCCAAGGCTTTTTAAAAGCCTGTGAATGATAATAATTAGCTTCTGGTTTAATGCTAACATATTCTGATAACATCCATGCTGTTGTAATAGCCCAGATCAGCACTGGTGTGGAGAAGTGCAGAAGTAGTAAGCTTTATTAAAAAAACAAAGGGAGAAGCCAGACATTGGGTGAATTCTTTGGAGTGTGCAACCACAGGAATATTCTAACTTTCCACTTAACTAAGGCTCAAAGAACTGGAAAATGGGGAGCACCAGAATCCCTGACAGAGCCACTTAAAACTCTGGGTCAGTGACATGCTTAAGCACGTGCTTAACTTTCAGCATGTGGTCAATCACATCCCTGGTCCATGGAGTAATTAAACATGTCCCTGTCTATTTTGTATAGCACAGTACCAGCCTGCAGGCATTCTCTAAATGCTGCTGTGCCCGAGAAAGTGGTGAATCAGAAAGTGATTTTTGGCTGGAGTTGGGAAATGAGCTTAAAAGAGTGAGTTAGGCACCCAGGACTGGTTGTATTTGACTAGCTGTGGAAAAGCAGGTCTGGTTAGCAGAGTCAGGCAAGGAGCAAGGTGTGGCAATTTTACCTTTATGGTGATGCTCTGGTTTTGTTTAAAGTGACAGGATTTTGAATTGTCTTTTGCTTGGCAGTTTCCTGCTGCTCTCCGGCAACTCCATTTCCCTTGATGCCAGCCAGCCCAGATTCTGTTCCAGTAAAGCCCCAGGTGGACAGCCTCTGGCAGCTTCTCTTAACTTGCTGGTCAAAGTTTAGGTAGCTTCAGAACTGGAGGCAGCGCTGGCAGGCTGATGCCAGCAGCCCAGCTGCTTTTCATTGTGGTGGTTAAGTCCAGGCACAGGTCTGTGCTCTCACACTTTGGGTCTCAGCAGACATCTCTTTGCTGCTGCTTGCTCTCTACACACCTACCAGCCTGCTTGGCTTTCTCCAGCACTGCTGGGCTTGTGCTGGGTGCCATAGCCTTGGGTTACAGCTGTGCTAGTGAACCAGCAGCTGATGGTTAGGTGCTGAGTGTGGTCCTGGGCAGAACTTTGGCCTGGGATTCATCCAACCAGGCCTGGATTTTATCAGAAAGTCAGCACAAGCAAGGGACTGTTACCACTATGCTGTTTGGATTTGGCCCCTTTCTTTTGGTGGCTAAGAGACTTTAACAGGACAGCTGTGGCCACACTGGGATGGGTGGCTGTGCCCTGGTTAATTTACCAGCAGTCATGCTGCCAGCCAGAGCTTTCCCCTTGATGCTCTTCTCCTTTCCTGTCCCAGTTTAATGATGCCAACCAGTATAATATGTTTGTCACACCAGGCAGCAGTGCCATCCTCTTCCTCACCAGTCTGAGCCAGGCAATGGTCCCATGCCGTTCAAGGCGGGTGTAATGCGGCAGCTTCTAGAAGATGTTTTGATGACTAATTGCTTTATTTTATATACTTAAAGGCAGTTAACTGCTTTAATTTCCCTGTGCTTCAAGGCCTCCACATATAAATGCTAGTGAGGTCACCACAATGAGGCAAGTCAGTGCAGCATCAAATGTTACCCTCTCAGTTGCTGACTTCTACAGATCTGAGCGGTGGGAGGTTGGTTTGCAAAGTGGCCTCCATGGAAAGTCTGCGTAATGTGTTTGATTATCCAACCCTGCCATTTCAAAAGGACCCAGTCAAGATTAACGGGGCCTAAATGTACCAACTCCTAAAAATAACTCTGGCTTTCCAGCTCCTCTGCTGATGTTGGGGGTGGCAGAGAGAAGTGATGTTCCCAGCTGAGGATTGCAAAGAAGTGAGAATGTAAAATCTGTGTGGCCAAACCCACCCCTTGCCAGCCCAGGAGGGTTCCACTGGAGCTTGTGTTCTGTCACCTTCTGGTCCCAGTGCAGGGTACCATCCTGTGCACTGGGTCTTGAGAGTTCTGGAGATAGTGACAGTGTTGTAGAATCACAGATTGGGTTGGGCTGAAGGGACCTTTAAAGCTCATCTAGTCCAACCCCCTGCAGTGAGCAGGAACATCTTCAGCTAAAGCAGGTTGCTCAGAACCCTTTCCAACCTGACTTGGAATGTCTTCAGGAATGAGACTTCTCTCACCATTTTGGGCAGCCTGTGCCAGTGTCTCCCCATGCTCATTTTTTCCTTCTCTCTAGTCTGAACCTCCCTCTTTTAGTTTAAACCCTGCACCCCTTGTCCTGTTATAACAGGCCCTGCTAAAAATTAGCCTGTCCCCAGCTTTCTGGTAGGTCCCTTTAAGTGCTGAAAGGCCACCGGAAGGTTTCCCTGGAGCCTTCTTTTCTCCAGGATGAGCAACCCCAACTCAGCCTGTCCTTACAGCTGAGGGCTTCCAGCCCTTTGTTGTCAGTTCCTTGGTAAAGCGAAAGATTTCCTGAGTTTTCCTGATGTGTATTTGTATGTTCTTGTGGATGAGGAAGACTGATGAACCCAGCTGACATCAGCACTTCTTGGGCCTGCACAAAGAACAGCCTGCTGAGAGGCAGGACCTGCTGAGGGCATTTCCCCAGTGCTGGCTGCAGTTGGGGGCTCGACTGGGGTGGATCACAGTCATATGTTTGCTCCCCTGTGCTGCACAGGTACTATCTGCTTGGGGACTTTGGAGGTGATGACCAGCCTGATCTTGGTTTTTAGAGACAATCATGAGACAAGCCAAGTTTCAGAAAGCAAACCCCACAAGTAAGTGGTTCCTGGAAGCCTGCTTTGCCAGCAGCTTGTTCGTTTCAGGACATGGTTGGTATCAGTCATCTTGCTGCTGTCTCTCAGAGCAGGCTTAGGAGCTGTATTGAGGCCAGAGCCTCTCTTGTGCTGGGTGTTACTGGTGGCAATACCAGTCCAACCCAGCTGAGGGTTTGGTGTGGGGGAGAATTTGTTTTTAATTTTTGTTTCTGAAAGGAAACTGTCAAGAAAAAAATTCACACTTAAATAAATTCAGGGAAGCAGCTCTTTGTGCATTTGTAACAATCCCCCTGGATGACTAAAGCCAGAAGAATTCCAGCAACCACAGTCGTTTGCTGCCTTCGGTGGGTTGTGTTTGCTCTGCTTCGAGTCAAACCAAAAAGCCTTCAGTCCCACATAAGCCTGCTGGCATCAGTGTCATGCAGAGATCCGTGCTCTACTCATTCAGATCTGGTTCTGCTTTATCTCGAAGTGGCACTGGGGTGGCAGGGGGCTGAAAGCAGCCTGGGCAGTATCCCCTTCTTGTAGTACACAGTCTGTGCTGGTTCTGTCTACAGCAAGGGTTCCCTGCAGCAGTGCAAAGCTGTACTTGCTGGAATCCATAAGTTAAAAACAGGGGTGAGGTAGCCCACCCAGGCTGGACTCTGCCATGACTCTGATACCTGCTTTTGTGTGCCCTGGGCATGCTCTGTCTGTCTGTAGTGGAGTTCTGTCTGTGGGGGAAGTGGTGGTTTCCTTGGGGCAGGGGCTCATCCTAGTGCTCCAGGGACCTACCTGGTCCTTGCCTGAGGCTCCTTTCAGCTACGAAGAGTTGTTTATTGTCAATCCAAGGGGAAAAAAAAGATCTTCTGCAAACAGTAACATCATGCATCTCACATTAATTTTAGTCCTAAAAACTACTTGATGCTCATTACAAAGGAATTGATTCCTTAAATGAATGAAGCAGCCCTGAGTGCTGCTTTCAGTGTGGGACTGCTGCTGCTCTGACTCACGCTTGAGCTTCTTACAGGCTCTGGCTTTTATGCTTCATTTAGGACACCAACGTCATTAGCATTGAGAGGGCTGCTGCTTTTTTGTATTACTATTCTACTGCTGCTGTGATTTTTTTCAAAGGTGCAAATACTGTTTGGAGCAGAATCGTGGCTCATGTTTTGTTACCAAATCCAGGCACGGCCTCTGCTTTCATCAGGGTCGCCGTTCTCAATGAAACACAGGTGTGGATTTCTACAGCAGCAAGAGGGTTTCGGGAGGTTGGATGCCAGGTTCCCTGCCATTGCAGAGTGTCCTCTCCTCTTAGCGGGGGTGAGATTTGTCTCATGTGGCACCTGGCTGTGACTGCCCTGAGCCCTGGCATTTCCATTGCATGCAGGGCAGCCATGCCAGCCTGCCGTGTCCCTGGAGATGGCTTGTTTGAACTGCAGAACTCCAAACAAGCTGCTGCTCACTGCAGCTGAGTGGGGCAGCTCAACCTCTCTTTTGGAACTGGATGCCAGCACCTCGGGTTGAGGCCAGCAAGTGCTTGGCCTGGGTGGAGAGAATGGGACCTGTGCTCTGGGACATTGCTGTGCTGCTGCTCTCATCTCACCTCTGGGTTCTCAGAGATGTCCAACCCCTTGTGTTCTTCCTAGCCTGTAACTGGAGCAGGGAGAGAGTCCAGAAGAAGAAAAGCCCTGAGAGTTTTCAGGAGCTCCCTGCTCTGCCACAGTGCTGTGGAAGCCCTTAGGCATGATACAAAGTCCCCCTCAAGGATAGCAACTTACAGGGGTACTTCCAAGCCCCACCCTGGGGATGGGGCCAGTCCAGCACCCTATAGACAGAGTTCATGGGGAAACAACAGCAGAATTGTGGGACTGGTTTCTGTTGAGTCCATTCCATCCAAAGTCAAACTAGTGATCAATTAAACGGGAATAGGTTACTCCTTGCCCTAAGGACATGCTGGGCTGGGCTGGGCTGGGTTTTCCAGGAGGACTTGTGAATGGGGGTTGAAAATTCCCAGCCAACTATTTGGCACCATTTCATCAGGGAACTTATAGATCTTTTTCAGCTATTACTTAAGCCGAAAGTTGTTGAGAAATCAGTAGTAATTTCCTAATTACAATCCCAGCTTTCCTAATAAGTTCAAAGCAACTGGTTGTGCAGTGGGCAGATGGGTGTGACCTGCTCCTGCAGGGAGCTGTAGTCAGACCCTGGGGATCGCAGGTTCAGAGCAGAATAATTTTGATTGGAGAAGGCCTTAAAGATCATTGAGTGCAACCATTCTGATGCACAGGGGCAAGATGTGCAGGAGCTGCTCAACTGCAGGGTCCCTGCTCTCCTGGACTCAGCTGACTGCCAGCGCCATGGGTGCTTGCAGGACAGGGCATTAGTGCAGCTGCCCCAGGGGTCTGGGGTGCTTGGAGGCTGCCTGCAGCTAGCTGTGCCAGGCTTCGTTTGGTGGCATTTCTGTGTGTGACAGATGAACCATCTGCCATTAGGCTCACAGGCAGCGTTTGCTTAGCAGGGAGCCTGCGGGGATGACGGAGCAGCTCCACACCTTCGCTGGCCACGTTACAGCTGGGCAGTGGGGCTGGGGCAGTGACTGGGCACAGGAGCAGAGCCCTGCGTGCCTGCATGAGACAGCACAGCCATGCTGGGGTGAAAGGAGCCTGGCAGACCTCTGCCCTCCCAGGGACGGACTGAGTGGCAGCAAGAAAAATGAGGGACTTTCAGGGGCAGCTGTGTTTTACTAACCCAGTCATAATGCCCCTAAAAATCCTTATTGTTCTTGCAATGGTCAACTGTGGCCTCCAGCATGGGAGGAGAGCGCTGGTGCTTGGGGCAAGGCAAGCGTGGCAGGCTGCCTGCAGGTCATGGCAGTGCTTCAGGCTGGGGAAAGCGTTTCTGGAGGAGTGGAGCTGGCAAGATGTGAGTTGTGGTATGGAGCATGGACTTGGTGTGAAGCTCAGTGCACAAGAACTGGAACACAGAGTGGGGCAGATGGACAAACCAAGCTTTTTCCCTCCCTGTTGTGTCTTGCGTTTCCTCCTATCAGAGGGAACTGCAACCAGAGAGACACTCGACCTTTCCCAACCCAGCCCTTCTTCCAGCCTCCCAGTTCCCTGCTTTACTCCTGCTTCAGTCAGCTACTCTAAGGCTCTGCTTATCGCCAGCCCCTGTCTGTGAGCTTCATTTCTGCACTTATTTTTCAGCTCAGCCCAGGATGCAGCAGTTGCATGCAAAGCAGCAATCTGTTAAACAGAACCAGAAGTCCTTCACTACCTTATGCATTCTGATGCTTCCTTTGCCTTTCTGATAGCTTCTGGACATTGCGTT
This sequence comes from Psilopogon haemacephalus, assembly GCA_013396835.1. NCBI lineage: Eukaryota > Metazoa > Chordata > Aves > Piciformes > Megalaimidae > Psilopogon > Psilopogon haemacephalus. Next base: position 290,068 of record VWZI01023541.1, read on the forward strand.
TATGTTTTTATTTTCACTGAACTCTGCAACAGTGTTCAAAGCTTTAATCCCTTAATAACTCTGCCTAGGTGTGTGGGCAGTCAGACTGGCCTGGTCCCACAGCAGCAACAGCCCCTTTCACTCTGCCTGGTTGGATTTACTCCTCACCTTTCTGAAAAGGCTTTAATGGTGTTTATCAGTTGATATGTTTATCAATTAATTCTGCTTTACTTGCCAGCACCAATAAATTACAAACACATGCTGCTTTTTCACAGCAACTGCACAGCTCTGCTTTACATATCCCTGCTTTGCACATCCCTCACCCATTTTCAATTGGGCTTCATGGCTCTGCATCAAGATTTACTGATTTGTCATTTGTTACTCTCAGGAACATTTCCACTGCTTTTCTTAAAGACAGATTCTCTGTGAAGAAGAGAGCAGAGCCCCTGAGCCAGTCCCAGGTCTGGCTTAGCTCTGCAAGGCGCCTGGCACAGGGAGGCTGCTCCAGTTAAGGTATGGTATGAGGCGGGAGCTCCACCAGCTGCTGTGGGACGAGCATATTCACACCGAGTCATCCCGCTGCTGCCGACCACGTGTGGCTGGGTGAAGCAGCCCTAAAAGGCAATCCTTGTCCCTGGCACTGTGTCACCAGATAAGACAGACAGTGGGCACAAGGAAGGCACCTTGCTGAGGGCTAAGGATGGGTACTTTCAGCCAGTTGGGAGCAAAGGAACTTGGGCACTCAAGGCCCCACAGGACTGCTTGGGAGTGCCCTTCCCTGCAGGCACGTGCCACTTTGGAATGCTTGTTTCAGGATGTCCTGCTTGACACCTTTGCTTTCTGATACTGGCCCATCACAGGGAGCCCCAGACCCCCTGCTCCTCTCCGTGAGGATTTCTCCATCTAGCAGCTCTCATGTCTACACCTGACACTGAACCAAGATGGAAGGGCTTGAATGGTTCCTTGCCAGATGCGTGGATGGAATTAACCTGTTCTGACTCTGGTATCTACCAAGCCAACTGGATCCAGCCACCTCAACTGCCAACGGGCTGCAGAGCAATGACCTACTACGGTGGAATATTCTTTGTACCGAAAACAGGACAGCCAGGAAGGAGGGTTTCTTTCTTGGATGTGTTTCTGTGTTACAGTTTTTACCTTTAGTATCACCACCTTACTCAAGAATATTTACATGTTAAAATAAATGCACTTTTACTCTGAAATACTGGAATATGCCTCCCCAGCTTCTTCCTGTCTCAGCTCTGCCTCTGTGAAGAGAAACCCACTCACGGATTTTAAAGTTGGAAGGACAATCCTGAACATCTCCAGAGGATGCACGTGGAGCACCTCCTACAATCGTCCTCGAGCCAGGGCCCTGATGAATGGATCTTTTTCTTACGGGCCTTGGGAACTTTGCCTGTGTAAATGCCTGAGGAGCTGTTCCAGTGCTTTACACCTTTGTGTCCTGTACCTTATGGCAAGCTGCACGTTCTTGTGTACACATCTTGTAGGGCCTGTGTGGATGAACCTCTTCCAGTGTGTGCCTGCATGTGGGGACAGGAGCAGAGCGCAGTGCTTCAGGGCTATTTTTATCCTTTGTTCCCAAAGTCATGCAGGTCACACACAGCCCCTCCAGCTGCCTTACTGCCTGTCAGAGCAAGGTTGGTGCAGCAGAGGGACACTTGGGATGTGGCCAGGGGATTATGCAGGATCCCCTGAGCATATCCTGCAGCTGGGATCCAGCCTTGCCCAGGACCTCTTTGGCACTTCAGGACAGTCAGCAGACCTGTGAGTCCATTTCTCAGTGCCCAGACTAAGCCACTGAGGTTTCAACAACAGATTCGCTTGGGTTGGGTGATTGATGATTTTTTTTTTAAATATTGAAAGCTCAGGTCTATTTAGCACCTCCAATTTGGCTTAGAAAAATGCAGAAATACCTAAAATAAAGGTGTTCTGAAATGTACACCCAGGCATGTCTTTTTTCAGCCTCAGGCTCAGATGATGCCTTCAGCTTCTGCTGCAGTTAAGCACTGCCCCAGACTTCATGAAGCTGCCATCTGTAGTCTTTGCTCAGTAGGATAAAACATTAAAACAGATCCTACTGAGGTAAAACACCCTGGGAATAGCATTCCCACAGTTCTTTCCATGAAAAAAATGGGTAACAATAGACAGGCTAAGCCTGAGCCACCATTCCTGCTACTTGGCACCTCCTTGGCAGGTGCCATCTAGATTGTTACCTGTGTTACAACAGCCCACAAAAAAACAGACCCAAAGCAGCACAGAGTAAAGGATGCAGGGTGAGATCTTTACAGGGAAATAATAATAAAAAAAAAATCTTCAAGCAGAAGCAATTCCTGGCTGCAAGGAGTCTCTCACTGCAGGGGACACTTGCTGAACTGCCCTGTAATATCACCAGCTACTTTCAGGGCACAGCTCCTGCCCAGAAGAGTTTAATGTGTTGCAGTCACAGAAATGGCATAAAACCAGTACAGGGAACCCATGGAGCTGGGCATGAGCCTTTTTTTTTTTTTTTTTTATTAATCTCTAATTACAGGAAGGCAATGAAGATTCCTCTGCACACCCCTCCCCACACAAATGTCTCAGGCTTCTCACCTGCCTCATGAGAGATGCTGAGAAGCAGAAGGATTTGCTGTGCTCTTGACTGTCTGGCTGAGCAATTAGTTTGCTCCTTAAACTTGGGTGCATTTTGTTCAGCATTTTTAAAGGGAAAATTGAAGAGAGAGTTGCTGGCTTCAGCAGCCTGCAGTTTACAAATACACTCTGAGCTCATCTGCTTCAGGTGATTCATTCACTTCTCCCACAACAGCCTGACATCCCCTAATTAGTGCCAGCATATACAAGAGGCATTTTTAATAATTGCATAATACAGCAGAACAGAAAAGGACTAAGAATAGAGTAGGGCCCAATGGCATCTTCTATGCTCCTTTACACAGGCTAGGCTTTGGCCACCAGCCTTTGGGCACAGTAGCTCCTACGCATCCACAGCACACTACTGGTGACAATATATTGATATTTATGGTTGGCAGCACAGATCTCACACTGTGTAGCACCAAGTTGTTGTGGGGGTTTTTTTGTTTGTTTGGGTTTTTGGTGGGTTTTGGGGTTTTTTTCCCCTTTTTTCCCCTCTCTCTATGATAAATGAGAAGTAAATCTATGGCTTCCACCATGTGGACTTCCACGTAGCTACAACTTGCTCTTAACTGGGGAAAGGAAGCCAAAGGAAATCATGTGCATTGGAGTCAAATACCATTTTTAGGAGTGGGAACTGCATGTGTATTCCAGCAGGGATTAAAATAGCCAGGAACCAAGGCACACTAATGATTAGTGGTCTCCTCTGAGCTGCTGAGGACACAGCCTGCAGAGTCTGGCTCTCCTTAGAGACGCTCATCTGCCCAAGCACATTTCAAAGGCCCAAGCAGGACCTAGCTGGTTAGGCTTTACACTCCTTTATGTTGTGGATCAACTCTCTCATGTACCTTGAATTATTAGCTCCTGTTTCCAGTGTGTGTTGCTCTAAAACCACCTGAAGCAGAGAGCAATGCTGTCTCCCCAGCAGTGGGAAAGCTGTAGCTGAAGCAAAGCTCAGACAGACACCACCTGCATGCCAAGAGCAAGCACATCCTCTCTCTGGCCCTGTTGCCTTGCCTGGGCTGATGAATCCTTCACACAGCACTGCCTGCTTTTCAGGCCTCTCACTTGCATCTCCACAGCCTGAGCATCCACTGGGGGTTCCACTCCAGGATCTGCCCTCTCTCAGCATCCTGCTGGCACCACCCACTTGCCCCATTGTCTGTGTTGCTGCAGAGGCACCAGTACAAGGCATTGCTACAAGAAAACCTGAAAAGGACAAAAGTGAGGACCGGCTAGGAATAGCTCAGGTGTTTGCCAGCTGCTGAGGAGGATGAAAACAAACCTGTCAGCTATAAAAATATTATAGGTTATGCTGTTAAACAAATCATCATTTGTCAACAGGTAGCTGAATTATATCCAATTCTGCTAGCAGAGCCAGAACTGATTCACAGTCGTCCCCCCAGTATTACTGAATGGTTACCAGCTGGCAGAAAACTGGCACCAAGGCTGTGCTGGGCTGAGAAATCAGCAGTAAGCCTCACTGCAGAAGACAGCAGTGTCTCTTGGAGCAAGTGCAGCTCATGCTGGAATGTGTTGAACAAACACTTAACAATCTGTGCCCAGGTGGAGACTTGGTTGATTAAAAGGTACTAGAGAAATGCTATTTAAATAAGACACAGGTTTGAGGTGTAAGAACACTAAACCCCCAGCAGCAACCCAACAACCAACAAATGTTGGTTGGCATTTCTCACTCATTGAAACAAAGTTTGGTAATCAGGAGTCAAATGGCCCAGGCAGTTCTAACACACAAAAGGCAAGCCAGGAAACAACAGAGAGAAACAGCTTTGTATCGGTTTCACAGCTCCCAAATTCTGGAGAATTTCCCACTCTTCCAGATGTTTTCTGAGAAAGACCTGCTCTGATCTGAAGTGCTTCTAAGTTGATCAGCTCACACTGTACCAGCTGGGAGGAGACAAGGTAACAAGTGACAGTGCCCTGCCAGGAGTCACTGCTTCGGGCTGGGGCTCACCACCCTGTGCAGCAGCCTGTTCGTGCCCTGTGTTCTGTACTCAGCACTGCTCTGGTTCTCTCTCCTCTGCAGGCATTTTGTATTTATCATGGGCAGGAGCAGGAATGTGTGTCTATGAGAGAATGAGCATGGGGCTGCAGGCTTCACTGATGTGCAAATAATGTTTTGGCAGGAAACCTGCAGCAGATTAAATTAGAGGCCTAACCATTGAATATTAAAACATTTCAAACTTTGAGTCCCTTTAAATAAGCAGCTACAAGCCAGGACATCAGTCTGACAAAATTGGTGGGTCCAAAGCACTAAAGGACTCCACTGAAGGTCACTTGTTTACTGGCGGAGATTTAAAAGGACCTTTCTTACTCTTTTTATTAGTAGCTGTATATGTCAACATGCTATTTCCTCAATGCATTTTGAGTCCAGATTAGTTGAAGTTTTAGATGTTGGCAGACTTGCTACAATAGAAGGGAAATGCCAATGGAATAACTTTAAACATGATCCAATCCCTGATGATTCATTGGATGTGTTAAAATTTCCTTTGAGACCATGTAAGTAATGCAGGGACTGGAGTGCAGAGTGCCTGTGACTCAGCTCTCTGCGAGGCACCAGGAGGATGTCAGAATTACTCACTGGGACAGGAGGAATCTCATTTATCTATTTATAGGCAGGACTGAGATGAGCTTGTACCATTAAAGAGCTGAGTTTGCCAGTTCCCATACAGGGAGGAGGAGGAGGAGGGAAGGACCTCGCTTTAGCTGTTGAAATAAAAGCTTCACTATCAGCCTCCTTTCTTCCTCCCCTTTCCAAAGCTGATGACTAGCCACTTCTATTTTCTCATGCTCACACAAGCAGCATGGAGCCCCCAGCCCCAGGCTCCCAGCCTGTGCCAGGAGCAGAGCAGAACTGGGAGCCCCTGGCCCTGGTTGAGGGCACACTGGCTGTTACTCCCAGCCCTCCTGAGGGGCCTGTGGGATCACCCAGATGAGTGCCAAGGTCAGGGGAACTCCTGCCACTGCAGAGCATTGCTGAGGCATGAATCTGCCTACAAATTTCACCAATGAAGTGCTTGTTAGAGGCCAGTTCCCACTGCTGCAGGTGTCCCTTTGCAGGTGTGCAGCACTGTCCCCTGGCCAGGCACTTGGACTGAGGGGACATCAGAAGAGGGAAGGGCTTGGGGCTGAGCACATTGCCTGCTTCCAGTTCCTGGGAGACAGCCAAGGAGACTTCATGAGGCAGTAATCTCTTAGTAAAAAATACCAGTTCTGGGGAGAGGCAGTGTGGGGCTCAGTCACATACTGCACTGCTCCATGGCTGGGAACACATCTGAGGTGTTGGTCTAGGCTGTTGCTTTCAGCTCCCTGCATGTAACCATCACCAGGCTGACTCCCTGCCCAGAGTTATCTAGGAACACAAGGCCTTGCATTACTGCTCCAGTCTGCCCCTATTAGAGTCAATTACCTCATATCTGCCTTTTTGGCAGGCAATTCAGCACTTATTTTAAGTTTCCAGCCTTTAATATCATTTGTTCTTGTGCCAGCATCATAATTTAGTTTAAACAATTCTCTTTTTTCTTTGGTCCTTACCTATCAGATGTATTTACTGAAAACAATCCTATCTACTCCACTCTTTGTCTGAAGAAACTAAACAAACACAGCTCTTCTAGTCCCCTCTTGTTCTAAACCCTCTGATCAGCCCTGTGCCCTCTCTGTACCTGCTAATCTTCCCTGAACATGAGTGAACCTGTACCTTCTAGGACTGTGTTTGCCCTTCCATATCAGATCAGTGGCTCACAGTTATCCCTCAGAGCAACTAATTCTCTATCTGTTTTTTTTGTTGGTTTGTTTTTTTTTGTTTTTTTTTTTCCCCCCACCACCCTGCTTTTGTCATTCTGAAGTGAGTAATGTGATCTTCCAGTTATTAATTTCTAACTGCACGAGTTTTTACTTTGTCTATTCTATCTCAGACAAATTCTCTCATTCAGTTGCTGTTGATTGATGTTCTGATCCTCCCCTGTGTTAACAAAGCCTGTGTCCTCAGCACATTTCTCCACCACATTCCTCCTGCTGTGCCAGAGTCATTAACCAGCTAAGTAACACTGGCTCAAGACTGACCCTTGGGGAGTTCCACTTATTAACTGCCTCTGCCCAGCATTTCTCCTTTCCATGGAGCTCCCTGTCATTGGCTTTAGTAGTTCTGCGTTTGCCATCCACACTAATCCCCATCCTCTCAACTTCCACCAGTAATTTCCCATGTGGTACACGATCAGATTCTCAACTCAAGTCTGGATGGAGAAACTCACCTGCATTTCATTTGTCTAGGAAACAAATCAGTCATCAACGAGAAATATGAGGTTAAGCTGAGCTCCTTTAATGTGCCAGTTCTTTCCAAATGCTGGGATGGAAACCTGCCAGTGCACCTAGATCTGAACACATCCAATTCTTTAAGCTTTCCCTTCAGTCTTACGTGGGATAATTTCCATTCCTTTATGGATGTTCCTACAAGAATTCCATCCTTGCCTCACTGTTCACTGTGATCATCTCTGCTGAAAATGGAGCAAAGTGCTTCAAATTCATTTTTAGACTCCATGTAGACTAGTCTTAACTCCATTCTCACTCCATAATGACCACATCTCTTCTCTTTGGTATTTATCTAGCTGAAACCTTCTGTCCTCTGATTTCCTTTTTGAAGGCCATTTCATGACCTCAGCAAATCAGAATTAGATGAATGAGATTGCCCCACTACTCTTCTCTGATGCCACCCTTGTGGCAAAGATGACAGAACAGCTCCTGAAGTGGGGCCAGAGTGTGTGCACATCACTGGCACCATGGCTGTTCAGGACCTGCTGCATTAGCTGCTCTGTGAGCCCTGTGGTGGGCTGATGTGCTCCAGCAAAGAGCAAAGCAGGTGGTCACTCCTTGCAGTGGTTCCCCTACACACATCTGATGTCAGTCCTTTGCTGGCTGAAGCCTCCTGTGCTGCCCAAACCTCCTGCCCATTCCTCCCCTGCTCCCAGCTAACTCACCCCATGTGTGTGTGTTTGAGGCTGGCTCCTTATCCCACCACTTTTGGTGTTCTTCCCTTCAGGGTTTGTTCTCCTGCATGTTCCAGCTAGTTTTGGAATCCAGTTTCCATCACATTCAGCTCCTCAGCTTTTCAGTGCAGTTGATTCCACTAATTAGTTCCCGTAATTTCTCAACATTTGCCCTTTTCAGGATGAGTGTGGTTGGTGTGTGACTGCAGACAGTGCTGGAGATTCAGCCCTAATGAGGTGCATTTAAAAGCTGCTGTTTCTTAACCAAAGCCTTCAGAGGCTCCAGCTGACTCAGAGCTTGGTGCTTTAGAGACAGTGAAAGAACTGTTCTTGTCTTGCTGTGTGTGAGACTGTGTAGCACCATATCACTTCTCAGTATTAATTAGCCTTTTCATTTTATGGACAACTGAGACATAAAGAGCCTAAGGATCACCTTTCAGAAGATACTGCACTGTATGTAAGGTGAAGTACAAAGATTCCTAACCCCCTGGGATCCCTGCAGGAGTCATAACCTTGCTCACTTGAAAACCACGTGTCCATGCCAAGCTATTTTCTTCCATTCCTGTCTAGCTCTTGAAGAAAGCAGAGCACATCCAGAGTGCAGGGCAGCCTGCCCCAGAGACACAGCCGAGGCAGGCAGCAAAGGCCAACCTGTCCTCAACACAAAGTGTGCTCATCTCCTCAGCCTCTCAAAAGGCCTGGCCTTGCTGTCACTCAGCCTGTCTGTCTTGACTGTGGCATTTGAACCCCACCAGTTTTCCCTGCTCTCATGAGAACTGCTCTGAGATCCTGTCCATGACAGGTGTCCTAGCTTCACCTGCTTCCCCAGCTGGAGCACAGCAGCAGCAAAGTCCTCACTTTGGAAAACTGTGTGAGGCTGATAGATGGAAGCTATCTTCCGCTATTGAACTTGCACATCAAACCCTGTAGAGACAAAATGGCAAACTAAAGGAAACCTCTCCTCTCCTGTCCCTCTTAATATACCTAGAAAAACATCTCCCTCTCATGCACATTGCTCAGCTGGGCACCTACTGACCTTGGCAGTGTCAAAGGCCTGTGTTTTTCTACAAGAGTAGCCTCCTTGTGAGCAGGATCTCTGCTCTGGGCAGCACAAAGCAGGCTTGTCTCCCAAGTGCCCAAGCCTTCTTTTCACGTCTGTTTATTCCTTCACTAGCATTTATTTTTGGCCTTGAAAGAAAAACACAACTCCACATTAAAGGCATGGTGTCCAGTTAAAACCCACAGCCTCCACCACCCTTTTGCTCCCCCGTTGCAGGGGAAGGCATGGAGGAGACCCACAAAAAGAGACAGAAAAATCTATGGCCTGCTGGGCACAAAACTGCTTTTGCTTTCCAGTGAAAAGGCAGCAGAGCATCCTCAGAAGCACACAGCAGCTGGTCAGACAGGCCAGAGCCTGGATGCCTGAGGCTTTTCTGCAGTCGTAACAACAAGCCCAGGGGCCACATATCCATCTGTCCTGGAAAGCCTTTTCAGATGGAATTGCTGAGGGGAGTGAGACACCAATGCTGGAGTTTCTGTGGGGCTAACTGGCAATCCCAGACATGCCAGCACCAGCTATCAGTGATGCCAAATCAGAGGGATACCTTTCAGTCCCTTCTCCACACTGACTCCACTACCTGTCTGGATGCTGCAGAATCAGCAGCTCAGGACACCTCTGCTTCTGCTGTGGGAGAGAGCTTAGGAGGGGCTGCACATGATGGCTGCTCCTAAGAGCAGTGGCAGCTGCAGGCACACTCCCTCCCTGCTCAAGGCTGCTGCTCAGTCAAACAAAAGTGCTTGGGCCACCGGCGGGTTCTACTCACCTGTTGGACTTTGCAGACGAGAAGTATTCACAGAGATCTGTGCTTGTCACCTCCCAGCAGAGACTTGTGACTCTGTGTGGCCTGATGCAGCTGCAGAAGAGCTCACAAAGCTGGGGTCTGAAGCACAAAGTTCCAGGCAGAGATCTTGTGTGGGCCTTACTGTGGGCCTTTGGGAAGAGGCAGAGGAGAGCAGGACGACATCAGGACATCTTTGGACTGGATCTGCAAGAGAAAATAAGCTCACTTTAGCAACAGCCATGTTTTGGGGTACCTGTCAGCATTCAGCACCCTATGCTGGGTAGCTGTGCTCCTTTCCTACAGCATGGTCACTGAGTTGGGCACTGGAGAACCAAGTCATTAAAGCACCCATGTGACAGTGACTGCAGTCCTGATCACTGGTGTCAGTGAGACTGATCCATCTCCCTTCTACAGTAATGCCTTAGCTTTGGGGCCCTTGAATTGTATGAAATTAGACTTGTCAGGCCCTAGATGTCCAAGAGGATGCAGGTGGGCCAAAAGAAACGGGAGCAGCAACGCTTGGCCATGAGAGGCACTGAAACCTCAGGAAGTCTGTGTCTGCCCTGCACTCTCAGTGAGTTAGCAGGATATTAATGATGCAGCACTCATCCAAGAGTGAGTGCTTCTGGGTCCTGGGCTGACTTTGGCAAGGGGCACTTTGAGAAGGATGAAACTGCATTTTCACTGTTGAGAATCTTCTCAGTAATCAGATGTGTCCCATGGGAGGTTGGTAACATATTTGCGTTGTCTGCAGAGAGAAGCTAGGGTCTAGGGTCTAACATTGCTAAATGACACACACAAAAATGCTTACCCCTGAACAGCCACAGGTAGGCTCTGCTCCAGTCAGCTCATGAATCCAGACAGGGAAAAAAAATAGTAGTACTGCATTCATTCCTTTGCACACAAAACACCATTGCAATTATTAGGAAAGCAGATGGATCAGTAACTTGCAAGACTCCAGTCAGAGCTGCTTAGGAGCCCACAGCCTCCTTACAATACCAATAATAATTGTTTATAGCCCACTCTGCAAGGAAAGCAGACCAGAAAGCCTGGCTGATTCTACTGGAATAGTTATCCCATGAGGGAAGCCCAGTGCAAGGTGCAGACAGCCAAGGGCTCACACCTTTCTCCTGTTGTGAATTACAAAGTTCATTGTAAGTCCTTGTCTGTATCCTGCACAGAATGCCTCAGTTCCTTTCTAGGACCATTTCATTCCTGCTCCTTTTAACTGAAGTTATCCTGGATTTATCCTGCAGAGCAGAGGCAGATCCATGTTACTGCTTTATACATCATAGAATGGATTGGGAGGGACCTCTAAAGGTCATCCAGTCCAGTACTCTATATGAGGCCTCGCCAGAGCAGAGCAAAGTGGCAGAATCACTTCTCCTCATCTGCTGGCCACATTGCCTTTGAAATGCCTCAGCTGCCTGCTGACCAGGATACGCAGCTTGGCAAAGAATGAGTTGAGAGGAAAAGCAGGGTGGCAGAGCAGCTATTAGTCTTGGGGAAATTAGAGGCAGGGTACAAGGAATTCTCTGCTCTTGGGAAGAGCTAACAAAGAAAATACACAGAGGGTGGAAGGTAAGGAAGAGCCACAGACAAGAGAAGGAGCCTTAAAACATCAAACAGCAGGCAATGGGTAGAGCAGGAGCACATCCCTTCTCTGTCAGCCCTCTCCAGCTTCACACTGCCTTTTGGTCCTTGCTGGTTCTGCAGATGGATGTGATCCATCTTTAACCAGAAGCTCAGACCAGAAAAAATATTTTCTTTTTTTCCTCAGAGAAGTAGCTTTCTGCTAGTTGTGCAGACAGATTCCTTCCTGTGATTAATACCTGTCTCCTGTGCTGAAGACATCAGTCCCTGCATGGACCAAGGCCCAACCAAGAAAAGCTCTCTCAGCACTGAAGATGTTTTCCCTTTTTTTTGCTAACATTCCTCCTCACAATTGCCCTTGTTTAGTGCTATGGTAAAGTTATGATGCAGCCCCAGCATAACTTGCAGTACTTCCCATTATTGTGTGCCATAAGTGTTTGCAGAGCCGTTTTTGTGGCAGATACCAGCCTGTAGACATTCCACATTTCCTGTTTCACTGAAGCCAATCCCACACAGCTCAGCACTGAAATGTAGGTCCCTAACTAATTTATACAGAACAAAGTGCTTCACTCATTGAAACGACAACATAATGGAGAGCAGCCCATTAAGAAAAACTGCCCATCCAGCTTGGACGAATTATTTTCTTTTCATGTTTCCATCAGTATTAAGATCCGTTAATCATCTCTTAAAAAAACAACTACTCCAGTCCCAAACTGTTTCTTCACTTTTCCACTGGTGCTCTATGGGATTCCTTATCCAGGCCTGTTTTCTCCCCCAGCAAGGAAAACTCTCTGCTATGCTGAGAAGAGCTGGGCTGCGCTGATAGGAATTGGGCTTTGACCACCACAGGGGACTTCACAACTGGCCCAACCCCACTAATATTCTCTCTCTAGAACCAGAATATAATAGCCCAGTAGTAACAAGAAGAAATCAAGATTAAATTCAATATATTCCAAAGGAGTGAGAATTCCTAGCACCAGCTGAAAGGGAAGCGGAATTCATAAATACCTCTTTCATCTTTATCAAATCACCATTCAGTGCAGTTACCTTCATTAATGACACCACCCCTTAAAGCATATTGTGAAAAGCCATTAGCAAGAAATGCTTTAGAATGTTCAACAGCCCACAGCAGATGATTTATCAGAAGCTAAGCCAATTAAATGCTATAAGCAGAGTGGGCACTTACAGGAGCTTGCCAGAGGGTCATTATGATATATTCAGAACTGGACGGGCTGCTGGTGTAACTCAGCTTTTCCCTTTCTTTCAATCACAGTCATTAGCTGGGGGTAATGTCAGCTAATAGCCGTACTTGAGTTTTGTTCCATCTCCCTTCCCTATGTACTTGCCCCTAAAAATGCTGATGGTCACTTCAAAGGCATCACCTGTGGTGTCTGCCACATGCTGAGGGACCAGATTGCTGCTCTAAGTTTGGAGAGAGGGAACCTGTGAGAACAGGTCATTGCCTGACACTAGGACTTCACTTTAAGAACCCCTACCCAGCAGTGCCCTTTGAGAAGCACTTCAGCTACCCCCAGACTGACCCGGGGCCCCCACCATGTGGTTTTCTCTCAGCCCAGCCTCCCTTTGCTCTGGAAGTTCAGACATTCCCTCCTTCTTTGCATGTTCTACAACACAGTGTAAATGGTGACAGGACATCAAGTAATCCCTATGAAAGCAGGAGACAGGAGCCTCAGCTCAGAGGGGGCATTTTGTCACTGCTGTCACACAGCACATTGCCAGCCTTGGCTGTTGTGCATGCCCTGCTACACCCAAGGGTGGCTGGGGTCCAGGGCAGTTGTTACAGAAGGATTGCATTGCCCTTTTGTCTGCCTCCAGCTTGCAGCAGAGAACAGCAATGGCAGGACCAGGGCAGCTCAGCACTGCTCTGTGCAAGGGAGGCTGTGAGACTTGGGCTTTCCCGAGTCAGGGATCGCAGGGAGAGGCGAGGGGATGGGTAGGAGATGCGATGGCATCTGAGGAGCGGAGCGCAACAGCAGCTCTGGGGCCTCAGCCTGCGGCCAGGGCTGCACACAGCATGTCCCTGGGCTCCACCGGGGCTTGGTTCAGTCTCTGACAGATCAGCCATGCAGGCTCTCCTTCCAGATCCGATCATCCCTTACATCTGTAAAAACCAGATACTCTCAGTGCCACCCAACTCCCTCTTCACTCCTTGAAGCTTCAGGCTGAACTCAGCTCAGGCTACAGGCAGAGCTGTGATGCAGCCCAGCCACACTCCCTCTTCATCTGTTTGCCCAGCGTGTCCCACAGCAGGGCAGAGCAGTGGCAGTACAAATCAGAGGCAGAAGGCATCTTCTGTCACTGCACACGAGCCAGCCTGTGTGGTTCTTTTCTGTTCCAGCTGAGACTGTAGCTCCATGACTACTTTCAACTGCACACAACTAGAACACACTTTGACATGAGGCCAAGCACAAAGATCTGCAGCCACAGTGCCCGGTGCTTAGCTGGTAAAGTGCAGCACAAGGCAGGAGAAAAGGAAGTTTGAAATGCAGCAAATGCTGCCAGCCCACCACATCCCTGCTGCCATTCAGGCTGGAGCAGAGGGAAAGGCTCAGATGTCCAGGGTGCAGTGACAGGTTGTGTGGCATCAACCACTGAACCCAGGATGTCAATGCTGGTGCTGCAACTGGTCCAGCCAGATGAAAGCAACACAGACTGATGCTGCTGAGACAATACTTGGCACCTCCCAGCACAATCCCCCTCCTGCTTCATATTGTTTTCACCGTTGTTGACCTCCAGTATTGGAGGAAGAGGGCTGGACGTGGAGAGGAAAAAGAGAAGGCAGTGGCTGGTGCTGTGAGCAGGAGAAGGGCCTGTAGGAACGGGAAAGAGAGGGAACAGCTGTGGGGCTGGGAGGGAAACGGAGACGGGAATGAAACAGATACACTTCCCCTTTGGGAGAATGGGCTGAGCCAGGCTGAACAAAAAAAGGGCTGAAATGAAAGGAAGGAAACCAGAGAAGGGAAAAGAAGAAAGATGGAACAAGGAAGATCACAGAGAACAACAGGAAACAGCTCTAAGAGGACAGAGATGAAGGCTGAGCCTTGTTGGGGGAAAGCAAACAGGAAAAAACTTCAGGAATATTGTGCAAGACAGATTTTTAAAAGTGCCCTATGACGGTGCCAGCACCCCAGCTGCTGCAAGCCAAACTTCAGCAGGCTTACATTGACACCACACCACTGCTCAGCACCTGGGAGGAGGTTTAGGACTGGTTTTTAGCTGCACGGAAGCACTTTTAGCACCACAGAATACAAACTCCAGCTTCCACTGAAGGCAAAGGGGTCCAGAGGTACTTACAGTCCATCAAAACAAAACCCATGTAGGTAAAGCCCACGAGACCCCTGAGAACAGCCAGCCCTGCACCTCCAGCTTCTGCCTCAAGCCCAGAGCGATAAGAGTAGCACCTGCAGGGAGGGGCCACATGGCAGCTTCAGCTGTGTTTCCCCTGCTGAGCAGTGAGGTCCTTGGCTTCCATCTCTAAGCCCAAGTAGGGGTAAGAGGCATCCACTTTGCCAATGGCCACTGTGTGTCTGGAGAGTCTCAGACCTGTGTCTGAGGTTGGCTCCTTCCCCCAGTGCCAGGATGGCTGCTGAGGTCAGAAGTGGGGGCAGACATTTAGCTCTGATACAAGTTGACAATTCAGAAGCACTCAGCTCCCAAAGCTCTGTCAGTTTTGCTGCAGTGCAATATCCCCAGAGGCAACAGGAGTCCATCCTCAGCCTTATCTCCTTCCAGTCAACACAAACTATAACTAGAGACAAGTCTGTGCTCCACTGTGCACAGGTTTGTGGATTGTGTCCTGTCTGCCACCAACCCCACGAATCACAGCAGCTGCAGAGGATGCTGAGCAAACACCAGCAATGGAAGCTCCTCTGCTCCAGCAGCAGCAGCTGGGACTCATGTCAGCCTCCCAGGCTGCAAATATTGACCATATTGTCACTGATGTTGAACTTAATTGGTCATCTTCAAATCCTAATTCACATTTGCATGTACTGCTATGCTTCACTAGATGCACTTCCAGCTCAAGGGTTCTTCTGCAAACGACCCTTCTCCATCTTTGCAGTCCTTTGCAAACCTTGGGGCCCATTTCATACAAGACTCTTCCTCAACTTGCAACCCTAAGTAACACCACCCTAAGTAACTGCCACTCTCAGCAGCCCATCTTATCAGCTGCACAGCCTTAAAGCATCTGGGTTCATAGACAGCTGCCAGTCAGGCATGCAGCAATGTGGGAGAGGTAATCCCCTTTTTACCAGCTAGTGGTTCTAGAAGGACTTTGAAGAGCTCTAATCAGCTCCTACACAGCCCTGCTGAGCTTTTTCCAGACTCAAGTCTTACACTTACCATGCTTTTGACCATTTCATTGGGGCAGGTTACCCCAGGCACAGGGAGGCAGTGGCAGACATCAGTGGTGTGCCTGCAGCTTTCTCCCAGGCATGCTGCCATCCCTTCCTCCACAGCAGTTGCACACCAGGCTCTTAGAGCTCTCCCAGAGCTGGGGGGACACCTACAGCACCTCCTGGGATGCTTGTAGCTGCAGCTCACCCCACTTATTGCCAATAGCTGCAGGGGGGAGCCTAGAAATGGGGATGCAGGAAGGGAAGGGACCCATAGGGCTGTTCATCCTGCCCTTCACTCGTGAGCACCAAAGAGCTGTCGGGTGTGTCGGAGCAGGGCCGTGCCAAGTACCATGCACTACCCTGCACCAGGGGCTCTGCTGGTCTCTCCCTGGGCAGGAGGCAGAGAGCAGAGCCAGAGAGCAGCAGCTGGCTGTCAGATGTCTGTCTTAGCCTCTGACCAGCAGGAAGGTCTCCATCGAAATCAACAAGAGCTCTCTGGACTTCGAACCATGGCAGGCGGATATTTTTAGAAGCCAATCAATCAGTGGTGACTGTTCAAGTTCAGACAAGTCAAACACAGCCTGCAAAGTTACACAGAAGCACTGTGTGCTGGGGAGAGGTTGGTGAGCCTCAGACTCAACAAGCCATGCCAGAGGCAGCAGCTACCAGAGCCGAGGTGTTTTTCGTGAGATAGCTGTAAGTGGCAGATATGTAAGCAGGCTGTGGATTGTAAACACAACCCTTTGGGGATTGAAGCAATAAATTACAGTGTGAGCTTCCTTCTCTCAAGCTGCTAAAACCGTTTTCCAAACCTGAGCACAGCACTAGGTTGAAAGGATTTTCATTTTGGCCTTTTTTTTTTGCAGATGAGGAAATTGAGGTACTGAAGTGTTTAGGGCTATTGAGGTACTTCAGGGTCTCTGAAGATCACAGCTTGTCCCCAGAGATGTGCTGCACTGCAGCACTGATGGAAGAAGAAAACAAACACCTGAGTCCTGGCATTCCCTTCCAGTCTGATGAGCTAAACAGCATGGATGACCCCATCCACGGCCACAGTGTGGCCTTGGAGCTTTGAATGGCAGTGGCAGAAGGGAGGCTTTTTGGTGCGTCTGTTACCAGGTAAGCAGCATCTGAAGCCCTTATAGATCCTTCCTCAGAGATCAGCTGTGGTTTGCTGACACTGAGCACAGAGGTGATTCTTGCCAGATCCTCCAGATGCTGTTCTGGTGTGCAGAGCTGAACTGACCTAACCACAAAGAACTGTCTCAGTCCATGGGCAGTACCAGTGTGTCCTGTGCTTAGGCTGAGCCTCTGACCTAGGCACCACTGGGTCAGGAGCCAGATCGTAATAATGTTGCTGACTTGAGAAGAGAACCTGTGGCTTTTGCCCTGGCTGCTTCTTCTCCCTCCCTCCACTGGCTTCACAGCTCCTCCACAGTGATTCTGCGGAGCTGTACAAAATGCAGTGCCCCATCTGATTCTCAAATTGGGCTTAGCTTAGATGGTTCAGTGCCAGCTGGAGGGGCCTGCTGGGTTTTTGCTGATGCATCAGAAATGTATTTTTAGGAGGGTTTCTCTATAATTATTACATTATAGCTACTGCTGGATGGCTCAGAGCATAGTAAACAGTTACTATGCTTGTTAGAGGTCATGAATACAGAAAAACATCTCTCTGGGTGAGGTCTGCTGTTAAATAATAACTTGTCACTTCGTGGTGCTGGGGGAGTGAATTCCCTCAGAGACTTGCTGATATTGGTGAAGCCACTGATCCAGCTTCTGCAACTGACACCATTTCTTAAAGCTGCTCCTATGTTTCTATGATTCTTCTCATCAGGAACAGTAAATGTGCCAAGGGGCAGCTGTCACCTGCTGCAGCTCCCTCCTCTAGTGCCTTCATCCTCTCCTTGTTTCTCCTCTGGCACTGAGGTTCCCTCCTCAGCAGAGGTTTAGTCCTAGGGGTGACAGGCAGGTGAGTAAGCAAAGCTGTTAACCACAACCCAGCTGAGTCCAGGAGAGGTGAATGGTGAGAGGAGGTGATCGGTGAGAGGAGGTGATCAGGCACACGAGGCTGTGGAGTCAATTCCTGACCAGCAGGTCTGGTGAGCACTCTGTGCTGCCTTATCCTTGGGAGATACTAATGGTGTCTGTATCTGTCATTTCCAGTGCACTTCAGGGAGCTTCAGAGCTTTGTGAGTCCTCTGTTTGGTTGAAATTGTCTGAGCTATCTCCAGGCACATGGAGAATGATTGCACCTAAAGCTTGGTATGGTTGGGAAACCCAGGCTGTCCGAGGACCACCTCGCTGTCTGCCCAGAGGTGAGGTGCAGCAGTGGTTTTGATGGTGCAGAAGAGCTGTGAGAATACAGCTGTGGCTCAGATCTGGGAAAAATGGGCAATTTCATGTTCCCAGGGCCCCAGGGGTCCTTTCTCAAGGCCACAGCAGAAGCCCAGAATTCTGACTGAGCTGCAGAAGCTGAGGCAGGTGACAGACCTGCCCTTCCATGACACACTGCCATAACCCTGCCAACCACAGATTTTCTTTGTCTGATATTCTTCCTCTGCTGCACCTACAGGAAGCAGTATCCTCAAGTCAGCTCAGCTCTGCAGAACAACCCTCACACTTTTGGCTACCCCTCACAAGCATCATCTCTTGTCCCAGTCACCTTCTAAGCTCCACTTTGGATTTATCCTTCCCCAGGATGGATGATGAGAACCGCCTGTGGGTTTCCAGACAAAGGTTCAGCTGTTCCTTTTACAGTGGCAGGAGCAGCTCCTCATCTTTGTTGGAAATTGCTTCCCCAACAAACCCTATGATCTCATTTGGCTTTTGTGTTCAGTTTTAAAAAGGGGAGAGAACTTCTCTCCAATACTTCATTTTATTGTAGCGTTTGTTATCTGGAAAGAAGAGGGTAGCTAAAACTGCCTTTTTAATTAAGTTCCTTTAAATCTCTAAAAACAATAAAGAAAGAAAGATAGCAAACAGAGTCTGACAGAAGAACCTCCGTGTGTGCGAGCTGAGGGATTTCTCCCCCAACACGTTTAGATATAAATCTCTCTTCCAAAAACTTGCAACATTTCTCTGTTGCTCAGTCTGTCTCCTGGGAAACTTTGACACCTCACAAGAGGAGCCTTGTGCCTCTGCTCCTTACTGGGACATGAGTCTTAGGAGCTCTGTTAAAACTCTAAAGAAAGAGTATTCATCATTTCTTGAAGTTGAGAGGAGCTTGTGGTACTGCATCCTCCTCTCTGCTTCCCTCCATCTTCACACAGCTATGAAAACAACAGCAGCAACAACTGCAGTAAACCAGGGGCTTTGAGCTGTGCTCTCTTCAGGCACAGCCTCTTTCTGTAGCTCTGTGAAAAGCTCTTAAGAATTTACATGAGCAAGGAGACAGTAAATAGGCTTAAATTGGCTGTAAAGAGAGTTCAGACCTGCAGTGTCAAATGTTTAGAGCTCCATAAATTCAAAATCAGGTTGGACAACACTGGCTTGGATAAAATAACCTGACAAAGGCCCTCTGACATTCCACAGGATGAGATCTCACCACTCATGTTAGATGTAGGAGAGAGCCCAGAGCCTGCAATGAACCAAATCCATGGTGCAATGATTCTGGCCATAACTAAGACTTCTGAGCACAGAGCTGCCCCCAGCCGCACCTCCTGCATCAGAGCAGTGGGAGGTTAGCCCCAGGAGACCTGGGCAACTGCAAGCATCAATTTGACCAAGCCTGTCATCTCCCACTTCAATTGCTGCTGGCAAGTGGCACAGAGCAGATGTGTGGATATCAACTCCTAAAGGTTGTTGGCATTCACAAGGCACTGGAAAGTCACAACATGAAGACTGGACCATGGCTGCAATTTTGCTTGGCACTGGGAATCTGGGGCACTGCCACTCAGGCTGCTCTCAGTGACCTGCACAGCCCCCAGACACTGCATTTCTCTGTGACAGGGTTTGTGGTGCTGCAGCAGCACCTCAGAGCTACCTCTAAAAGGAGACCTCTGTGGTGGGGAGGTGGTGCTGTGCCAGCACAGAGCACTCAATGTGTGTCCAGCCTGCTTAGAGCCCAGACCTCAGAACTGTGAGGTCCTGGGTACTGAGGGCCACTTCACTGTCCACTTCACAGGTTTCAGACCATGCCTGCTGCTTGCCCCTTTGCAATATCTGCTTCGCTTGCTCCACAACTTGCCTAATTTATATATANCCTGTGTCTCCTTCCTCAGACACCACTGCTCTCCCTGGGTCCTCTCAAACACCAAGACCAGAAAATGAGGCCAGGAATTGTACATTGCAGTTTGTCTCAAATTGTCCATGCTAATAGTTTTAATTTCCCAACTGTCTGCTTGGGTTACACACATAAAACTTTTCAATAATACTCCTCCTCTCTCTCCCCACATAGAAAACCACTGTGTTCCCCTGTCCTCCTTACAGTATGTGACCTTTAGCTGCTCCCTCTTGCTTATCAAGTCAAGGAATTCATTCAGCTTCTCAGCAGCTCCGGACACTGACTCTCCATTCACATCCCTCTAAGGCCCCACCAGCTCCTTGATGGCTTTAGAAAGATTTATACTTGCTTGGCCCTCCATATCCTTCCTCCTCAGGCTTTGATTTACCACCCTGGCTTCCTTATCACTCTCTAGCACTTCCTACATGCTTGTCTTTATAGCTTCTCATTTTCCCTCTTTGAAATCATCACTCAGTTGTGTTTCCTTAAGGGCAGTGGGAAGAGCTCAGCCAGCAAAGAGGCTTTTGCACGGAACTCTGCAGCCCTGAGCTCCAGTGGCATGTCAAAGGCATTTGGCTTCTGTCTCTGGCCCTCAGCACAGGAAGAATTCTCAGCCCCTACCAAACTTCCTTACGTAGCTCTCAGCTCCTTGCCTGTTTCTGTGTTTCCTGTGCATTCATTAAAGGAAGGCTTTGTGCCCTCCACAGGGCAGGAGGAAATCTGACCTTTTTCCACCCACTTTCTTGGTGCCTCCCTCCCCAAAGGGTGACTCCAGCCCAGCACCACTTTCTCTAGCAAAGACAGTGCCACAGCTGCCAAGTTCTGCTCTTCATTCCCCCCCTTCCTGGGGTTTCTGATCAATCTGCTACACAATTTGTGTTACCTTTCAACCACACAGTTTGTGTTACAGCAGGGGCTGCCAGAGGTGCAGATGCATCTACCTGGGGGACAAAGATGGGTCAGAGCAATCAACAGACCACTTTGTGCCTAGCTGCTCCTTGGCCAGAGCTGAGCCAAGATCAGTTCCTGATCTTGTAAATCAGCATTGGAAGTTACTTTCACATTTAACCCCTTACTCCTAAAGATCCCCTCTGCCATGATCAAAGCTGGCAGCAGAACATCTCACAAGTGTTTAAGCTCACAATTACACCTGTTCCTACAAGACTTACAGCCAGTTGAGTCACATCATTCTTTTCATATTGCCCTTTCCTTTCCTGCTATCCAGACTTCCCAACCACACAGACCAAGAGACAGCTCTGCAGTTCTGATTTCAGAGTATTCTCAGCTCAAATCCTCCCCAAACTCAGACACACAAGTCAGGCAGATAATGGAATGGCTTTAGGTAGCTGAACTGCAAAAAAGAGGAGGAAATGTTTTCTGCAAACATTGCCTCTGTGAAGGACTGGGATGTGTAAGGTCCAGAAATCAGGCCAGCTGCTAGGAATACTGCAGAACCCCAAATTAGATCAGTTTTACCCAAATTAAGGCATTCCTACTTTAAACCACACCACTGTGATCCCTTAAGGGGGGGATTTCAGTTACCAGTGTGAGTTAATCCTGATCTGGGTATGAGCAGTACTGCAGCAGGCAAGAAGCTGGGCAGAAAAACAGGGGAAACTTTTAAGCTTTCTTTGGCCTTTATTCAGCCTGAATTTCCCAACAGAAAAACAAAAGATCAGCACTTAGGGGTGAAATTCCCCCCGACACAATGAGGCTGGCCTGCTGAACGGGAGTTAAGGCATGCACGGTCAGGCCATTGGGAAGTAGCCTCTGCAAAGTCTAGCTAGAAGCTGGAGTAGGAAATAGAGCAATATTCCTTCAGAAGGGCCTGCTGAGAGCCTCCTGATCCTGTCAAAATCACCTGGAAATCCCAGGTGCTGTAAGCAGAGGAGAGTCTCCATTTGGAAAACATTCCTGAACAGAGTTCCACTGTGCTATCAACTTTTGGGCCCTCTTCTCCTCTAACCTACTTCAGCTGTTAGCACCAAGCAGCAATAAAACAATATCTATGGCCACTCAGAAATCATCCTGGAATGCCTTCATGCACAGGGAAATAGTTCCAGAGCCTGCACATCAGATTTCACACAGGAATGTCTTTCAGCTTTCCAGTGCAGAATAGTTTTTCCTGAAAGAAAACCAAAGTCCCCTAGCAAAGGCTAATCTCATCTTTGTGTTCCCAAGGTCCTCTCCCTGCCTCTGAATGAAATAAATAATGCTGATAAAGGATTTGCAGTCCAACTGCATGGAAGAGCTCACACAGCTACAGCACTAAACCTTTCTGCCACAGAGACTAGGGCACCACAGCTATATCCTTCCCTGGTTCTAAGACATCTCCCAAGTGATCTCCTCCGAGGGTGCAGCAGCTCCCGGCAAAACACTCAGCACTCACAGCTCTGTCCTGAAAGTGCCATTGCACAACACAGTAAAAGGAGATGCAACACTGAAAAAAATGTACTGCAATGACAAGCAGAGCTGCCAAAAAAACACAATGGCAGGCCTTGGTCCTGCACAGCCTTCTGCTGCCTCACACACTTGGAACAGCTCTTCTGAACTCCATGGAACCCTCCACAACAGACAAGAGCCTTCTGCGGGACCAGGGCACTCCATTCTTGCTGTGCTGGTGAAAGATCAGATCTGCGCCCTCCTCTGTAACCTCTTTCAAATAATATTGAATTACCTACAAGTTTCTAAAATTAGACTCACAAATAAATGACTTTGTAGCTGAGCTGATAAAATGTGACTGTTTACATACAGTTTAATCCTAGAAGTAAGATTAAAGATGACTTCAAGCAGAGCCTTTGCTCAGTGTGTCATATAAAATTCTGTTTGGTTTCAGCAGAGCCGAGAATGACTTTAACAACCTTGTTAATCACAGATTAAGAATGGAAAGGATCCTATTTGGCACCAGGTGTGCCATTAATAACACCCAGGGATGCAGGGGAGCTGCAGAATGACCTAGCTCAAACGCCAAGGAGAAGCTCTGTGCTGGAGCTGTGCCATGCCCGAAGCGTGCAGCCCGGGCACGGCAGGACAGAGCAGCTCTTGTGCTTCCACAGCCTGCAGGGACAGGAGCTCTGTAAGCTCTGCTCAGCTCGTTTCACTCTGAATTCCTGTAAGCCTGTGCTGGATGCATTTGTAAAGTCAGCAAATATCCCTGGGAACCCCAAACTGTCCTGTTCTCTAGCCCTAATGAAGTCCCCTCCCATTATGCTCTTTGTGTTTTGGAGGAAACAAGGCACTAGGTTGGTGTTCCTCAGCCAGTGGCACCACACATGTCTCTTTAAACACCTTGTCCATTTCTGGGCTGAGCTCAGTGCTCCAGGGACACAGGCAGAGACTAAGCGTGGTGGAGCTTCCCATGCTGGTACAGATGGAGGTTCCTGCCACCCTCCTGCTCCCGAGCAAACAGACACCTCCCCCTGCACTCCCCAAGGCCAGGCTCAGTGCCAGGCACCTGGGCACTTCCCACAGCAGCCACTGTCCACCAGGACATTCCTCTACTTTCTACCCTGTCTCTCTCCAGGAAAATCCCCTGAAGTGCTCCATGGTGCTAGTACAGGCACCCAAAACCCTCCAGCTCTCTTCCCCAAGAGCATTTTTCTGCTGGGATGGGAGATCAGCTGCTGGGAGTTTATGCAGTGTCTGGTCTGTGAGAGCCCTGCAGGCACTATCACCAAACCAGATGTGCTGGAGTAGGGAGGTCCAGACCTGCAGGACTCTGAGCCATTAAATGAAGCCCCACAAGGTCCTCTTCACTCATCCAAGGCAAAGTGCCAGCACCACAGGCTCTCCAGCCCCACCAAGCTCTCAGAGGCAGAAGAGAAAACCTGTTCTACATTAAAAAGTTACCTAACAATCATTTTTAAGCACAACCATGAAGGCTTTGCCAGAGCAGCCCTCCTCATCTTCACCTCCTACGCAGCCCTAAAGGTCTCCCAAAATGGATGGGAGGAAATTTGCACATCAGAGCAGTATGGTTAGAGCAGCTGGCCTGGAGATGAGCACCGGGCAGTGAAAAGTTTCCCCAGCAGCAATCCACTAGAGAAGCTCCACAGGATCATCTTCCAGGCTTTGGTTCTTGCTCTGCAAAACCGAGGTCTGGGTGGCACCTGGTACATTAGGGTGGTGTCCCAGTATCTAGGTGGCATCCCAGTATCTAGGTGGCATTGACAGCCACAGCTCATTGCCAGCATGCACCGAAGCCAGCACAGCTAACCTGACCACTCACCATCAAGTTATCTCCCAGCTGTCTGCTGTAGGGCAGACAGAGAAGACAGGCAGGGTGTGCTCTTTCTGGAAGATCTTCGCCATGCATCTGACAAAGGTAAAAAGCAGAGAAGAAGACCTGGACTCCTCCTTTCTGCTGTGCAGAAGATAAGCTGTGATTCAGCAGGAAAGTTCTGAGTTTCTCCCAGCTCCCATTACCACAGTGCCCAAATATCCCATTGTGAAGCAAAGGCTCCCCCAGCGAGGTGTGGAGCCAAGGCACAAGAAGCATCGGGGAGGGGGTTACAAAAGCACAGAGCAGTCCTGGCACCTCCTGCTCTGGAAATGCTGTGCAGCTGACCTTTGAAAAGCCATTCCAAAAGCCCTCTCATCACAACAGAGGCTCCTAAAATCACTTCTCATATTTTATGGCATTGGTCAGATCTCTGCCCTGACAGCTCTGCTGTGGAATTCGAGTTTATGATCCGTGCTCCATAGCCTCTACTTGCTGGAATGTAATGCATGCTTGAGACTCAGGCAGTTGCAGAGAGCATGCACAAAATTCCCTCATGCTCATGCTGCATGTGTTTTATGTTGTGCAGCCCTTACTGCGTTCCATACTATTAATGCCTTCTGCTTCTAGAGCACCTCCCAGGTGGAAGGCTCAAAACACTCGAGAAATGGGATTGAAGCTGAAGAGTACCTTCAAGACTGGCAGGGCCTCCTGCTCTTTAATTGCTTTGACAACTTTAAGTTGTCTCGTAACTACTGAGTGTTGCCTTTCTGCTCTTCCACTAAGCTTTCTGCAAAAGGCTGCCAAACTGGTGCAGGACCAGACTAGTTTATCCCTGCAGTTCCTCTGGCAGGCTCTGGGTAAATGACTCTGAGGTTTATACTCTTTTCATAGCACAAAGCCAGAGCCTGCATGTATTGATCTCCTTAGGAAGCTCTGGAAAGGGGCAGAGATGAAAAATCCACTGCTGTGCAGCCAGCCCTGAGCCAGCTCTTCTTGCCCTGTGAGTCTTGAGGGCTTTCCCAGCCTGTTCCTGTCACTACCAGAAAAAAGGGAAATTCTCCTGAAGGTGCTGGAAGCCTGGGAGCCAGGGCAGTGTGCTGCTGCTACTATTTTCTCTGCACAGAGCTGCCGTGTGTTCAGGTTTTCCTTGGTGCATCTTTTTCTCTCAAATAACTTGTGCCTGGCAGAAGCACACCGCCTAGGAGCCCTTAAATATCCAGTGGCCAGGCTGGGAGCAGCGAGTGCTGGACTTCTGGCAACCCTTGGCTTGTCACACACAGGGATCAACTCTACCACAGGTATGAGGCTGCTCTGTGCCTCTGCCATAATCCCAGTGTCTGAGATTCCCTTGCATGTGTGGATCAGCTGCACACACCCCCTGGGTGCTGCAAGTGCTGTGCTCACAGTGCAAGCCAGCAGATTTCTGCAAGACTCAGGACCTCAGCCTGACTTTTCACAAGCCTGCCTGCACCTCAGCCTGTCAGTGGGATGCTATCATCAATCTACAGAACTCCTAGGACAGATATCAGTTGAGCTGAATCAAAAAGGTCACCCAAGAGCAGCACAATAACACAGGCAGCTCCATCAGAGAGGCATTTGTCAGACCTTGTTGCCGTGTGTTGCTCTCCAACACACCTCTCTGGGTTGTGATTGGGCCATCACACTTCTAACCATGCCCCCAGCACTCAGATGTGTGTTCAGCTCCGGATAAATTTGACTTCTTGTCGTGTTATGCAACTGAGCTTTTACTCAGTGTTATCTTTTGATTGACTCCTCCACTATTCCCCTCCCAGGGTATTTATCTGAGGCCAGTGACAGCCAGCAAATACTTAGTAGAACTCTTGTCTCTGGCAGCCTGTTCTGGCAGTGAGTGTTTTCAGGCAGTTTGAGAAGTGGGTGTCACTTACATTAGCTTGCTCTCGAATCCTGACTCACCCTTCACACACACAACCCCTCCTGCAGATTCTAGGCTGTGGATTTTAATGGAGTTTCCAAAGGAGGTGTGAGGGCTGCTGGCTGTGCTGATTTAGTTCCTATTGATTGATCTTGTCTCTGTTCACGGCAGCAGCTTGTAACTGCTTCCCCTGCTGCAGTCGGTGCCTGCTCCCTGCGTGACAAGTCCCTAGCACTGATGGAATGTGTTGGTGAAAAGTGCCTTGATGTCTGTTTGCAATGGAGACAGAGTCACCATGCAGTGACAGTCTCACTGTGGGAGAGTTGCCTCAGTCAACCTCTGCCTGCTCACTCGAGAGGAAAGCTGCGCCCTGTGACGTGAAAGCTCCATAGTAAAGGACACAAACCAATCTCCACAGCAGAAGAGATGAAGCTGCCTTTAGGACTGGAGGTAAAACCAATCCCCTGACACATCACAGCCTGTTCATGCCCTGTAGCAGTGGCTACCGTGGTTACAACTACGAATTTCTTTCCCTGAAGTCAAAATCAGTTGTTGCAGGCTGCTTTTGGTCAGCAGCAGAACACACCCAGAGTGCTGCCACAGGCCTTAGTCCTTCAGGGATTCAGCTTCAAAGATTAAAATCCAAATTTACCTTCTGTCAGAAGTGGCTAACAACTAAGAGCTCTTGTTTTGTCTCCAGCTGAGCTCCTCTTTCTACAACAGGAACAGAACTATTCTTTGAAGCTGCTACAGTTTGAGAGGGGTGAAAGGAGAGCCTGACCTTCCAGTTCACCCCAAGCCACCACCTTCCTCCAGGGCTTCTACTGAAACCTATAAGGTAACACTCCCAGTTAGCTGGTGGCAAGTCCTTTTGTGTTTATTCCCTGCAGACACCTGTGTGGCAGCTGGAGGCAGCTCTGGGACTGTGCAAAAGGGAAGAAATGGTACTCTGGAAAATGTGGCCATCTTGTGTTCAGCAGCCAAGGCATCCATGAAGAAACTGAGGACTTCACCTTGGGACACTGTGTCTCAGCCACTGGTTTGGGTGACAGAGCGTAACTAGTAGGAATATGTGGCCAGATGCTGGGGGGCAGATGAAAAAACAGGATCTCCCTCTTCCAGCAGCAGCAAACTACAGTGTGGCTCAAACCACATCAAGAAATCACACTTGAGTTCCTGTTCTCAGGAATCATCTAGGCACCAACCTCCAAATCTGCTGAGGCATGGAGAGGAAGTCAGGTGTCAGCCTGCTTTCAGTGCTGGGGCAAGGAAGTGGAGGTGCATGGTACAGCAACACACTGCAGGAAAGC
Organism: Psilopogon haemacephalus; assembly: GCA_013396835.1. Lineage (NCBI taxonomy): Eukaryota > Metazoa > Chordata > Aves > Piciformes > Megalaimidae > Psilopogon > Psilopogon haemacephalus. The sequence goes on from VWZI01023541.1 coordinate 317,133, forward strand.
TGCCACCTCAGTGGTGTGAACAGCACCATCTCCATCTAGCCTCTCACAGGCACCTTTCAGTAGCTCTTGATTCAGGCCTGAGCTCTCTGCCTCACACAAGAAAGGTCTGTTCCAACTGCTTTTAGTTCTCGCTTATGACTTGGACATTAATAACTTACTTTTTGCACAAACAGCATGAAATATTCCCTAAGGAAGGGGACCTCTAGCTGGAGCCTGCAAAGAGGATGTCTCTCCTCTTTGGCTGTAATTATGTATTACGTTAGTGGTGTTTGTCAATGAACAAAACAAGCAGCTTAATCTTTATAATTACATATTTGAAAGGGAAAAAAATTGGTTTAGGTGCCTTTTGCAGTCTGCTTTCCCTGCCTGCTTCACTGGGAATCCCAGCTCGTGCCTCTGGAACAGATCTGTTGGGGCTGGCACTGTCCAGACCCAAATCCACAACCTTCTGGTTGTGCCAGTCAGTGAATTACAGACCCAGTGCCTGCAAATGACTGGTTTGCAAAGGGAGGGCAGCCTTCCTTCCAAAGGCTGAGAAATAAACATATCATAAATCAGCAGATGTGGATTTTATTTATAAAGATCTAATTAAACTGAGTTCTGTAATGTCAATCTGCAGGACACACACAGCTGCATGCTGCTTCTTTCCCTCTGGGCCAGAAACGCAAATTTACCTTAAAATGCCCTTCCTGCTTCACGTCCCTGAGTTCTGAGCTGCTCAAGTGACATCTTAGCCTTTTGCAGTGCCCTATAGAATTTTTACTGTATGTTACAGCCTGGGTTGGCTGTCATCCAACAGAGAGATCTGCTTCCTTTTACAAAAGAGCAGAAAAGGCTGCATTTTGCTGCTGTGTGCGTGAAGCCACGCAGCGATCCAGGCCGGGAAAACAAACACAGCACTGCCAAGCCTGAGCACTTAGCAGCCCTGTCCTGGGCCACAAAATCATGAGTTTGCCTTACAAAAAGATCTGCAGAATTCACTGAAACATAATTTTGGGTTTCCTCTGTTTGCCCCTGTTCCTTTTAAAACTTTTTGGTTGTTTTCAAGGGGTTCTGTGCAGTCACTGAAGCTGTCAGCTCACCTTCAGCTCTAAAGAACGCTGAAACTCTCCAATAATTACAGGATAGGAGGAACCAAAGCTTTGAAAAACAACTCTAACACAGGTTGTGGTGAAATGGCAAGAGCTGGTGCTGCTGCAGGCTGAAATCCACTAACTGGCACAGTGCTGAGACATCCTCATCCCTGTTAACTCAGGTGTTCAGAGGAAGAAGCTGGAGCTAAGACTGCCCTGAACAAGTGCAGCTTCTCTCTACTTCCCCTTGAAAATCCTATCTTTTCAGCTTACCTTTAACAGGCTTTCTGCTACCAAGCCAAACTGTACCCCCAGGCTGAAAGGAGTATTTCAAGACAACACCAAGTATTTTCTTCACTCTAAAATGTAATCACCTCTAGCAGAGTTATGGATTTGTTTTTCCTTCCCCAGGAAACACTGGGAAAAGGCATTATTGACCAAGCCAGCACAGACATTGCTTCCCCACAGGTGTTCTGCTCAAGCTTCACTCTGAAAGCTGCACTTCTCACTGCTCTTGTGGTGCTTCTGGTGCCAGATGACAAGTGTCACTGTGCAGACACATGTGCTGGGCCAGCTCTCATGGACAAAGACATCCATGGATTTCCTTAAGGGAAAGGCAACAGCCTGATGTCAGTGAGTGCTCAGTTAAGCCACCTGCATGGTGGGGACTCACTGAGGGACCAGAGCTGCACAAGGGCTTCTGGGCTGTTGTGGGTTTGTATGCAAGAGTCACATGGAGTTAGCACAGCTCCAGGAGACACTTCAGGCATTGGGTTTGTTAAAGCTAAAGAGGCAACATACCCTTGGTGGTGGCACTGCAACGGCTCCTGCAGGGATGGCAGCTCCTGAAGGGCTGGGCTGGATTCCCATCCTCCATCTGCACCCTGATCCTTAAGGTTTACAGGACAGGCCTGTGTGGGGAGTGCTCAGCCTTCCCTGGTGGAAAAAAAACAAAAGCACTTCATTGTAGGCAGCGTGGCCAGGGAAACAAGCACCCAGTGATGGCTCATCTGTCCTCTTCAGCCCAAGCTCAGGCAGGACTCAAAGGCAGCACTAACAACCCAGCTGCCAAGCTCCTCACCTTGGCTCTGCCCAAGGTGTGTGCAGCCAGGTTCCACAAGCACTAAGAGGACACTAGATCCCAATGTAGGGCAGAGCACAGGCCTCACCACTCCAGGAAAGGCTTTCTCAGTTTTCTGAGACCCTGAGATTTTAAAAGTTCTGGGACTTTAACACCAAGATTTGAACACAAGATCTCTCCCCTGTCTTGCCTGATTAGGCAGAGATAGGAAATGCACTCTAGAACATCTCACCCTCTGGTCACTGCCAAGGTTGGACTTGATGACCTCAAAGGTCTCTTCCAACTTCAATGACTCAATAACTCTATGATTCAAAGGGAAGAGTCGAGGGACACAGACACAAACCTGCAGTCCTTCAAGGCTGGGATCATGGGAAGGCTTTCTGGAGTAAGAAGGGAAGACAGCACGAAGCACGTGAACTAAAGGGCATCTCTCAGCACAGCCCTGGGTGCCAGCAGACAGGCTGCTGCAGCAGACACACTCTCAGTGTTGACATGCAAGGGGAGCATTGCTTCAGCAGTGACAGGGAGGTGCTGATGGGATAAAGCCTACCCTCCCAGGAACTCCAGCTCTGTAACCACAGCAGGCCAGGAGCCAGCCTAACAGTACCACAGTCCCAGCATTAACACTAAGCAAGTGCCTAAAGCCTCCAGCGGGACTGCAGAGACCTCCCTGTGTGCTCCCTTTTGCAAGGAAAAAGCAAACCTCACATGCAGGCTGACCAGCAAAAAGCAGATGAGGAAAGGAATGCAGGATCTGGTTTAGATGCTTAGTTCCTCCTGGCAGATCACCTGGGGTTTGAAGGATGCACATTTCCTGCAAACTCAGGGCCTCAGGGCTGTTGTGGTGTGGCTCATGCTGACCTCCCCAAGATCACACAGTGGGGTGCAGCAAAGCAGGGGGAACCAGGCCTGTTCCCTCAGCCTCTTCAAACGACACTGGTGTGAGCCAGACAGGTTCACCCTGGAGAGATGGAGGCAGTGGGCTGCAGTGTTTCAGCAGCTAACAGCACAGCTCCCATGTCCACAGCCATCACAGGGCACCCTGCAGCACTCCGTGCCCTGTTCCTGTCAGCTGACAAAGGCCTTTTGCTCCTGCAGAAAAAGATATTAATAAAAACAGCAGCATGGTTCTCCATGAGCTTCAGTTGTTGCCTAAATATCTCCTGCACCCAGGAGCCAGCCTGGCAGGTCGCAGGGCTGTGTTGCAAGGCTGTGCTATGTGCCACACCGATGTCATCAATCACACAGAACAAACAAGCAGCTCCAACAGCCACCCGGCTCCAGCCAGGGCAAATGCCACCCCTGTGCCAGCAACAGGCCCTTGAGCCTTCCCACCCAGCCAGGGCAGGGGTTTCAAAGCAGATGACAGGATCTTGTAAGAGCTGGACCTCACAAACAGGACCCTAACGCTACAGCCCCGAGGATGAGTTTAATCCTGAAAACACAAAGCAAGTTCAGCCCAGATTGTAGGCCAGGGCAGCTCAGCCAAGCTGCAAGGCTCCAGAAGCTGTCCTAATATTTACCTGTGCTCATGTCAAGTCAAGTCCTGACATTCATTTGGTCTGTGTAGCTAAAGCCTGGAGAAGGAGGCAGCTCCCCTGGCTTAGTGGAGCTGTCAGACTGCAGCATGCAAAGTGCATGAGGGAAGAGTTTGGGGCCAACGTGGAGTGAAGAACTGTTCAAGAAGGTCTTGCTTTATGAAGGTCTTGGAAGCAGCCCTGTCAAATCTGCTATGCTTTAGCCCCCAGCTTATGAGGGCAAAGCCACAATTAAAACAGACTGTGAGGAGAGGGAAAACAGCAACACAAAGTGCCACAAACCCCCTGAGAGGAGAAATTCTTCATCGTGTGTGCAGGCAGAGACTGCACAGATGTAGTGGCAGAGCCTTCCACAAAGTCTCCTGCTGGTTGCCCAGCAGCAAGGCAGCTCTCCACAGGAGCCTGTCCTGCAGTGGATGGGGCTGGAGATAGATGCAGGGCAAGCTGGGGACAACCTCTGGATCTGCCCTGGGGCCAGGCAGGGAGATGCTTCCAGAACAAGGCTTGTTTCTATAAACCCCTCCTGTGCTGCATGGTCCATGTCCAGATCCCAGCTCAGGGTGGGTGTCTCAGGCCGCAGCCCAGATCTGAAGGGGTGAGTGGAACACAAGGCTCAGAAGGTATTTCCAACACTCTCTTTCCCTCCCAACATGTGAGAGGTTTGACTTGTATCCTCTTAACCTCTGCTCTGAACAAAGAGGCAAAATCATTAAGTAAGACAAAAGCAAATAAAAACTGTGGATGGTGAAAGAGGCCATGTGTGTGTGTATGGAAAACACAGCACTAACCCAGCAGGGCAGGCAGCAGCAGCTGAAACTGAAGCTTGGGACATGATGGATTGGCCTGATCCACAAAACCATTTGGGTTCCTGTGCCCCAACAGCTCCTGCTCTGCAAGCACCACACAGCAAAATGTGAAGTATGATGCCCAGCAGAACCTGGTGCAGGATGGCAGGGGTAGATCCTCTCTGGCAGAGCCAAATGCTCCAGAAGCACTTAGAGGAGGGCTACTCTCCACAGAGAGCTCTCTTGCTAATTGAGCAAGCAAAAGCTCTTCTGGAAGGAAAAAAAAATATATTTGCAGACAGACTAAAACAAAGAAGGGAAGTTTAAATGGCTGAACAGGGAAACCAGAAAGGCAGTGATGGAAGTTAAAATCTCAGAAGCAGTTGCCTACAAGCAGCTTGCAGAGAACTCTGTCTCAATCCTCCCAAGGTCCTTTACCTGCTGTGGGGGAAGAGGAGGTGCAGCAAGAGGCTGCTGGAATGAAAAAGATCTTTCAAACAGCAAGAAATTATCAAAGCCACAATCTGCACCTAGGATTTGAAGGCAGAGAAGTGCTGAAGCTATGAACTCTCCTTGGGGAGGAGCCAAACGCCAGGGAAAGTCAAAGCTGCAGGGCTCTGAGTCAGGAAGAGAAGCTCAAGGGGGACCTGGTGACAGGAGATGGCTATGAAGGCACTCCTGAGTGTGGCAGGAAGCTTGAGCCCCTCCTTGCTCCTGCCTTTAGGAGCAGGAAAGATCATGAAGCTTCATCACAGACCTCTCCCACCACAGACTGTTCATCCTGTGGTTCAACCATCTCCACCAGCTTTCAGTCCACAGGGACTAAGGAGATTTTCTTGTTGCACCATGAGATGATGGCTGGTAGTGGCAGCACTGAAGAAGCTTGGCAAGGGAAGTCCCAGAGCTCTGTTATGCTGATTAGGCTAACACAGAACAAGGTTCTCTGCATTCTGCCCTGAGTGATGCAGGAATAAAGACCAAGGAGTGAGACCATCCCTAAAATTAAACCCAGAAAAGCAGGCAGGAATCACAGGTATCAATAACCAGTAGACATAATTTCAACTGGTAGCCCTCCTGGGCAGCTTGGGTGAGTTTATGTCAGCAAGATTTCCACCCCCAAAATACCACTCTCCAACCTAAAGCTAGGCAGCTGTATTTTAGTGGCATGGGCTGTGATTTATGGGATGGTGCATCAGTCCCAGCCTCCTGAATGATCTTAATTAAAACTCTGAGGGTAAAAAAATTAATCACTGCAGTTATTTTATTATGCATGACAAGTTTAAAAAAAAAATTCACTGCAAATTTACACAATTATTTAGTATCCACAGTGAGACTCAGATTATTAATAATTATTTAACTTTTATCACCAGGGAGGCTCAGGCAATGTTTCAGCACCAAGTCTGTGTAGGAAGAAAGGCAGGGAGCTGCTTTGGTGTATTTCTGCCCTTTCCCACAGGTGACCAGGAGCCAGACCTGCTCTGCTATGCTGTGACAATGCCAAATGTCTCCTCCTCTCCCCAGAACTGTTCTTTATCAGCACTCCATTCCCCCAAGTGCTTTTAGCAGTAATATATAGCAGGCAGTGCATGCCACTAATTAATCTCCATGCCAGTCCTGGGTGGGAATGACTGCTCTTGGTCTTGAGCAGGCTTAGATGCAGGTTTATCAAACAGGCAAGAAAACATGATGGAACAGGAGCTGCCCTGCAGGTACCTGCCCTGCAGGTGCTCCCAAAAGCACCATGTGCACAGGACCCAGCTCTACCTTTGCCATCCACTCATTTGGGGATGTCTCTGACAGCTGCCTTGCCCCTGCAGGGGACATGAGCCCTGCTCAGGGCTCACGAGGATGTTTCCACGCCTTGAATCCCATCAAGGCACCTAAGTGCAAACTGAGCCTTGAAGCAACAGGCTGGTGCCAGCCAAGCCCTACCCTGCTGCTGGGGTAAACAATCCATATCTGCAGTCCGTGTGCTGTCTTAACACCTCCGTCAGGGAAGTGTATCTGGGGCATCCTCATAGACCTCTGTGACCTCCTCCATCCGTTGCAGCATCTGATTACTGAAGCAATGGACTGAACAAACTCCACTCTGGCCTACCTGAGAGGACTCAGAGTCGTGGCCATGAAAGGTCTCCTCAGAAACCTCCCCCAGCCTCTTCCCCATGGCCCATCCCCATCCCTTTCCCAGGACACACCCTGGCCACCCCTGCCAAGCACAGGAGGTGGGGACCATAAATCACCGTGCGGGACGTGCTGCAGCACTTGCTGAGAACAAAGAGGAGCATACTGACAGGGCTGTCCACAGTATCAATGCATCAACCTCAAGGTAAAGACAACAACCTGCTTCATTAAATTAGCACCTTAATGAGCTGAGGCAACGGTGTGGGCTCAAGCCTTGGTGTGAAAGCAGATAAAACAGAGCATGGGCCAGTGTGAGCCCTGCAAAGCAGCAGGCTGCTGCTACTGCTTCTCCTTAACAACACCAATAAAAAAAGTCTCCATGGAGAAAGCACCCAGAAACCAACCTCGTAAAGAATTCAAGGAGTGCCTGCTAAACCATTACCTGCTGCACTGCATTTGAAAGCTAGCACAGGAAAGGATTACTCCATGAGAGTCCTCACTACCAATTTCAACATCTGCAAGAACTTGGCCCATGATTATATCAGGCAGAGATCAGCCTGGCTGCTCCTTTCTAGCCCTGCTGAGATGGCTTCCAGCTTTGTGCTGCATGGTGTAGCACTGCTCATCACGGCTGGTGACACCATGCTAAGTAGCCATTGTGGTGGACCCTAACCAAAAGGTATTCCCAGAACTTCAGGAGATGATTTAAAGGGTGTGAACGGTTTTACCATCACCTGTACCTACTGGCTTTCCTGATTCTGGGCAGTGATAATAATGATGTCCCTGCCCATGGTGGGGAGGTTGGAGTAGATGTCTCTAAGGTCCCTTCCAACCTAAGCCATTCTATGTGCCTGTGGTGAAGTGTTACTGGACCAAGGCTCAAACAGGAAAATAAAGACCTGGAGGCTCAGATTTTGCTGGACCATAGGAGGGAAGAGGTGCTGCTCCTCAGGCCAGTATATATTTATACATCACCCTTCAGAGAAGAGCAATGCTCAGTCGTCCTCTTACGTTTGCGTGCCTGGGGAGAGGTTTCCAGTTACACAAATTTATTGCAGGGTGACACTACCAGATCTGGTTTCTTGAGAGAGATAATGAGGCCCAGGAGTTTCTGGCAGGGAGCAGAAATGTCAGTATGAGAAGCTGATCACTTACTATACCATAACTTAATACATCCTGTGCGTGTTTGAGAGGATGTTTTTGATGAACTAGCAGCCCAAATTAGCAAAGAATTTTTGTCATGTGCCTGGGCTGATACATCAGGTATCAGGATTCACCTTGAACAGGGAAGATCATTCCCTAAGCATGACTCCGTTTGCTCTAGCCCTGCAACTTATGACTCCAAGGTGCTTGAAGGGATAAGTGGAGAGGTGGCAATGTCCACAATTATTCAAGGAAGCAGATGCTGTCAGACAGAACTGCACCATCAGTCTCCAGATCACACAGCTCTTCTCTAAACAGGGAAGCAGAAAGGGCTGCCAGCACTGTCTGCCTCTTGACTGGGTTAAGAAATAGTCAGTCATAGCCTCCTCTCCAGCTCTGGAGAGATTTGGAATGCTGGCTGATCCCAAACACTTAAGTCCTTCTGCAAATCCCTGCAAGAGCAAGAAGCAAGGTTGGTGAATTTTTGCTTCCAGCAAAACAAAAAACTCTGCAAGTTAAACACTGCAGTGGTGGGGTGCAGAGGGGTGAAGTGAGAATGGCTGACAGGAGCATTGGCAGTTTGTAACTCAAGCTGCAGCAGAAGGGGACAGTTTTGTCACCTTGCTGTAGTCAGTCCCTGTTTACAAGGCTGATGAACACAACAGCTAGAGAAGTGAAACTGTTACTTATGGTAAACTGCTGATGCTCACAGCTTGCGCTCCATGTGCCTCTCGTGTTGCTTTCCCCTCCTTCCAAATATAGTCTGCTGTGACAGCCCAGGTCTGGAAGGCTTTTAAGCAGGAGGCTCCTCCCAAAGGGTACTGTGCAGTACAGTTTGAGGACACCAGAACTGGACAGTTAACTTTGATCCTCTGTAGCCATGGCAAAGCCCATAGACATCCTCTTTGTTTTTCTTCCCTGTGTTACATGGATTCAAATCCAGAGCTACAACAGAAAAGGAAGCAAAATAATTTCCAAGAGCCAGAGAGAAAGAGCAGTGATGTGAAGACAGAGAAGGGAGTGATGGATGTACCAGAAAACACAACCAGCAATTTAACAGCATAGAAAAGGTACCACAGGGACTGCCAGGGCCTATGAGGCTGCCATGGACTGAATATGCTTTGAGAAAAGCAGCTGAACAAGCAGACAGCAGAGTGACAATAACATACATGCTCCTCACATACAGCACTAAGTGAAATGTTGATCCACTGAAGCCCATGGAGATTTTGCCATTGATTTTTCTGGGGCCATAGTTTCGCCCTGGTTCTTCATTTCTCCTGTTGACAACACCGTAAGCAGTCTCACTGAGTTAGAAAGTGGGAGCGTGCCCAAGGCACTGCTAGTGATGAGCTATGTTGCTGTAGGTGGTAGCTGAACTGTAAATAAAGCTGTAACTCTTTGGACTTTGCCCACAACAGTGGTGTTTTTTTTCCCCAAGAAGAAATTCAGGCTTGGTACAGAGAGGGAGAACACACTGACTTTTAGAGCCTCCTAGGGCAGACTGACATGGAAGACCAAGCTGATGCCAGGAACACAAGTAACTGACCTCTCCATCTTAGAATGCTCTGCAAAGCTCCAGTGTATAAAATGTATATGAGCAGATCTGAAAAATGAGCCCAACAAAACAACCACCCCCACATCAAGTCTTTGTCATCAGCTGTAAAGAGAACGTGGCAGAAAGCAGTTCTCTGGGCCTAGGGCTTTTTACTCCTTTCTACATAGATCTTGCTGGAGATGAGTTGACTTGGTTTTGGAGCTGGCTTCTGAGCCCATACCTGCCAAACTGCTGGAGTCTCCAGGAACCTTCCCAATGCTTTGACAGAGAAGGCACCAAATCCCCAACTTTGAAAGGGAGAGCTGGAGATAATCAGAGTGATAATTAGGAACTTGGATCTACCTTCCTGCTTTCGCAATCTGGGCTTTCTTGGGACAAATTCTTCTCTTCTTTTGTCTCCCAAAGCAGTGCTGCCAGAGCAGGCCAACAGGTGGGTGAAGCCAAGCCTGTGTGCCTTCCTGGGAAGGGATGACCAAACACAGCTACACTCAGAAGTGAGGTACCAGAAGGAGGAGAGGAACAGACCCAGTGTGTCTATTTAGGAAGGAATCTGGTTTCAAGTTTTAAACAGCAGAGATGTCAGTAACGATATTATTTAGGCATTCTATAAGCTTGCAGAAACCCTTGCAGAACTATGGGGTTTGCCATGGTGATCCCTGAACAAGTCTTTCTCCTCTGTCTATACTGCAAATTCCTGCATTTCCAGCCCAGGTCGCTCAGAAGAGCAGCCTGGTTCCAACAGACAGGTTTGCCAGATGTCATCCTGACCACAAATACTCCTTGAGCTATGTGAGCAAAGCCCTCAGCAGAATGCCAGCAGTACACAAACCTACACCTGAGAGACATACAGGTGTTTAGCTCTCCTAATCTCAGCTCCAGATCTCACTCAGAGCCATCTCTGGTTCCTCATGCATCTTTTGATCTAATCCTTGTCCTGACTTGTATTGGTGATATTGCCACTGGCGAGAGGCAAAGCCAAGAATGTGAGAACAAAGAACATAGAACAGCCAGAGACCAACCAGGCCATAAAGGAACTTCAGGAAACACTCACCTGCCTGCAAACTTAGCTCTTAGAAGAAATGCAAACCCATGTCTTCTGTCTTGTCAAGTAAGTTTTTACACCACCCCGTAAACAGCCTGGCACAGACATTTTCACCTGGTCAGTGCAACCCCACCTGGTTGGGTTTTTTTTTCAGTCAAAGAAGATATTCATGTTAATGAGACGAAAATTCAACTGAGTGTTTTCAACTTGCAGGTTAACAGAAAACTAAGTTCTTGATAAACAAAAAATACTTTGCCAGGTTGATGTTGATTGAAGTTAATGAGTGCCAGTGTAGCTGGGATCTCAGAGCCAAGCTTGAAATGATCAGCTATGGCCAGAAGAGCTCCACTGACTTCCTTGCATGACCACCCAGCTTCTGTGGATCAGCCACAGACTGGCCATGACCCATGAAGAGTGAGCCCCTCACCATCCCTCACTCCTGCTCCTCAAGGCAGCAAAGCATAGAAACACCAACACTGCCTGTCCAAAGAAGCTGAGACAAGCAAGGAAGCCCAGCACTCTGGCAGTGCTAGGGTACTCCAAATAGGATAGGAACAGGTGCTAGCAAGGCAGACAAAAGAGTCACATCTATCACTGTTTGCTGGGACCTCTGTTCTTTCCAGTAGCATCACACATAATGTGCCTGTTTCTCTTCCCATCAAAGTTATGAGCAGAATCCCCACTGGTAGCCCTAAGGATCAGGCCCACTGTATATTAAATCAGCAGCTTTCAAAGTCTCTGGAGGGTTTTTATGATGCTACCTAATTAATTCAGAAGCAAATAGATTCTTTCTCAGGAGGTGAAAAGCAGGAATTATTTAAAAGCTGCCTTTAGGCAAACTACCAGGGAATAAGAAAAATGTAACTACTGGTTATGTCAGATTTCATTTTCCAGATCAAAATTCATCGTGTCAGCTCCTTTTCTTTGTTATGATTCTTTAAAGACACAAGAGCCCTGGGAGGGAGAAGAAGGTGCTGCTTGCCAGAGCAATGCAGCTCTGGATACCCAAGGTCTACATTTTACTTTTCCCCACCTAATAAATATCTTCCAAATGGGAGTGTGGGGGAGGGCAGGCAGTTAAGGAAAGAGAAGACAAAGGTGCTTTCCCCTCATCTCCAGGTTGCCTCTGCATGGGACAGGAAAGCCTTTCCCACACTGAATTGTGCAATGCAGGTGATATTTGGGGTCAATTATTTAAGCTTGACTGTAACCCCTTAGATTAACTCCAGCATAAAAGAATAATAAAGGAATCCTTATCCAGAGGTCTCATCTGTAAAGATAGAGTTGAGAGGACAGCAGAGCTGCAGATAAAGTCCCAGAGTAGCTCAGTGACAGGGCCAGAATTAGTCAAGATCCTCTGCTTTTAGCCGCCCACGAGGGCTGCCTCCAGCTTTGGAGTTGCTGCAATTTGGTAGGGATCTGCTGAATCACCTGAAACCACTCCTGCCCACACCAGTTCTGGTTTGGGAAGGCAGCAAATGCTTTTAGACATTATGGCTGGAACACCAGAAAGGCATTGAACACCCAAGTCCTAGAGGAAGCCAATAAAGTCAGCTTCCATTTCATTCCTTGAAACAGCCCAGCCGAGCTGGAGAGGGACAGGAGAGCTCTCATCTCAATGCCTCACCTACTGGTGATTTAGAAAAGCTTACTTAGTTTTAGCTCTGTGTAAGAGGTTTGTGCTGCTTAATCCCTTCTAAGCCTCCTAAGACACTGCTTTTTAATTCAAGGTTTTACAAGGGAGAGTGTCAAATGCTGTCCTGCCCAAAGAGACAAAGAGGGCAGGGCTGGAGATCAAAGGACTCTGTGAAAGCACAGCAAGGCCACGATGCTGCAGAACTCAGCTCTGTGGCACCCCCAGAGCCCAGGATGAAAGGAGACAGGATTGGTAGGCATGGCACAGCCTGGCTGGATCCTGCCAGAGCGAGGGCAAATGGCAACAAAGGTGGATGCTGCAGTGGCAGGTCCAAGGAGGTGAAAGCTTCCTGTTAACTCCAACAGCTGCAAGGACAAATACCCCACTTCAGGCATGGGAACGGCCTGATGGCCACCCAAAAACTACAGCATCTGTCCCAAAGGCTTTTACACTTTGCAACAGTTTCCCTGATTTGCTGCAGTACTGCTGCAGAGGCTCTTTCAGAAGTACTGCTTTGCCTGAAGGACGTGGGAATCATTCCTATGCAACAGGACTAGCAGAAGCCTCTGCATTATTCAGTCCCACCACACTGTCAGCCTTGCTGGTTCTCTCCAGAAGCAGGAATTTCACCCACAGCAATATAAGCCCAGATTCTGGAAACCACCAGGCTGGAAAAACAGCACCTCTGCAGCAGCTCTTGGCTCCCAACAGCACTCCCCGGCCACGGAGTGGGCTTCCAGGGGAGCACTGCTGCTGAGCTGGTTTTGCCTTTGGCTTGGGGGTGTTACCTGGGAACTCTGAAGATCTTTAAGTATTCAAATTTGGGCTTAGCCAGTCAGAGTCAGAAAGCACTTAGAAAACACCAGGGCTTGGGAGGGCTGGCACAGCCTCCTGTTTTTCTGGGATACCCTCCAGGTACCTGAGGACTGTGAAGTAGAGGGGAGAGTTGGTAACTCAGGCTTCTGCAGGACACAGTTCAGATAAGCCTGAGCAAAGCAAGCCACCCATGTCCTCTGCTGGGGCTTAGCTGCTTCAGTCCTTAAATACTTTTGGCTGATGACTCCTTTGAATTCTAAAGGAAAATTAAGCAGCTTGCTGGTTTAAGAGGGTTTGCAAATCTCCTTCCTTTAACCCTCTTCATGTAATCTGTCAGGGTGTGTTCTCATTACAACTAGGAAAGACCTGAAGATCTTGTTTCCAGGCTCTTCATTGTGGGGCAGATTTAAATTCAAGTTCTAAGAACATGAAAAGAAAGGAGCTAGGGTTGAAGAATTTCCTTACTCACCAGCTTCACCCAGGCTTGACTCAGATCTTGGTGACTACCAATTTCTGCACCTGTTCACAACTACAGAGTCCAAATTGTACTTGGTGAGAACGTGCTGGAGATATTTACAGCACTTCTTCACAGAGTTGTCTACATTTGATGCCGCCTGAGCTTTAGGTGGCCTTGAAGGAAATAAAGAGCTGAGCTAACACCCATGGAGTCAGCAGGACTTGTTTTTTACTATGGTGGGGCTTAGATCTCAAGTCTAGGCAGCAAAGCAGGTACTGTGGCAAGCAAGAGTGAGAGTGGTGATCTCAGCCAGAGATGGCCAGGAGAAAAAGACCAAACTCTGTGCAATTCAGTGACAACTCCAAAATATCTAAGAGATGCAAAGCACCTTTACAAACACCACAGGTGAACTGCCGTGTAGAGCATGGAGCTTTGCAAAGCCATTTTCCTTGTGTCCTCCCAGGAAGTCAGGGGTAGGATGGGGAAGACAGAGGGACAGTGAACATTGCTGGGTCAGGCAGCTTCCAGCTCTCCTCACTTTCAAAAAGACAGAAAATAGAAGAAAAAAAAAAAATAAAAACAAACCCAAACTCTTGCCTGTTGAGAGAAGCCCCTAGTTTAGTCAGTGTAGTGAAAGCCTTGGAGTAGTCTAAAGAAGATTCAGATGAGGATATCTACTTATGATTATTTTATAGCCTTCACAATGTTCACAGCAAACTAAGGCAAGCAAGCACTCATTTCTGTTACATTCAAGAAAGTGTTTGTGTTGGCAGAAAATGGATCTGTTCAAAGCCTATTAATGCAGCATTACAAAAGAGAGCAGTGAGTTACCCAAACTGCAGACCAAACCTGTTTGCTTTGATGAAAGAAATGGTTACGGGCAACAAAGGGTGCAGCAGCTGACACCTCAACTCACTCAGCCCAATCCTGCCAATCCTTCCTCTTCTGCCCAAACACCTAAATACCACCAAGGACAGAACAGGCCCAGCAGCTCTGCTATTTCTAGCTGAAGTGAGGAACAAACCCAGTCAGGCCATTTGTCAAGGTGCAGCCATGCAAAGCACGACAGCGTTAGTGAGGCCTAAGGAAAGGACCTTTTCATGAGAGGCTTTGGTTGCTTCAGCCAGTTCTTGGCAGCTTTGCTCACTGCGGTGGGGTTTTGATGGGCTTTGCAGGGAATTCTGGCCAGCAGGGACACCTTGAGACAGCTGATTTCTATTTTCCCACTCTCAGTCTCCCTTGGGTGGCTTCTGGATCAGTCGTGTCAGGCCAGAGACACTTGGGCTGCTGCCAGGCAGGGCAGCGTGCTTCAGCAGAGCCCCTTCTTCTGCACACTGTGGATGTGACCCTGCTGCTCTCAGCAGGCAGCCCCAACGTCTCCGTCCCACATTCCTGACACCAGGACACCACTCCCATGCCGGGATGTGCAGGGCTCAGACATCCAGGCACGTTGTGTGGAGCCAGCCTGGATAGGAATTGCTGGCGCCGAGCCAGAGCTAATAAGGCTGGTGAGACCTGAGCTGACTCCTGCAGTCAGGAGTGCAGGCAGCCAGGGCAGCTCCTGCACCAGCTCTGCCCTTGCCCGGAGCCAGGAGAGCTGAGAGATTCAACTAAGAGCAGCTGGGATCCAGCAGGTCACCAGCACCAGCCAGATCTGGACTATGCAGACCTGCCTGGGTACTCCAGACTGCTCTTCCCAGGAGTCACAGCACCTCATGTCTTCCCTTTCCTGACCTGCCCAGGCCTCTCGCAGGTCATGGTGAGCAGAGCATGTCTGAGATTAATTTCTAACAAAATGAAAACTCCCTGATGAGTTCCAGCCAAGATGCAGTGCCAGTGCTCAGCCAGATGGCCAGGCTTCCATGACTAGACTATCTCCTGATGACCACCTAAACTGATTTCGTGGTTACCATGGGTCACAGAACTCCTTATAGACAGCTGGTGGAATTAACTGGAAGAGCCATTGGTCAACAAAGCATGAGACCAACATGGATCTCCATCACAGAATTAACCAGGTTAGAAAAGACCTTTGTGATCATTAAGTCCAACCTATCACACGCATAGAGGTTGAGTGGTGCCATCAGGCAGGATGGGGACTTTTCCCCAGCAGCCAGCATCACTGCCATGCAAGATGCAGAGGTGCAGAGAGTTCAGAGCACTGACAGTCTGTCAGGAGCAGCAGGAGAGCATCAGCCCTGAGAGCTGCCACTGAGCCCTTGCAGTCAGCTACCAGTGGCAGGGGGGTAGATCACAAAGTTCTGCCTCCACTGTAAGGAAATCAAGTGGAGTTTTGCTTAAGTAAGGGCTGAGTCAGTCGTGAGTCAGGATTCATGGAGTTGGCCCAAAACACACATACATTTAAAAATAATTGCCTTGAGTGCTTGGATAAGTTTTCAGCAACAGTGGGGAGATGTGAATAATTTGGGGCCAGTAGGAAGATCAAAGCCCACTGAAAACATCCATATTACCCAGCCTTGTGGGCACTCTCCAGCCCAGCCACAGGAGCTCTTTGCTTCCCAGGGTGAGAACCTCAACCCATGGGTGTCAGAGAGTGAAATCATAGCTACTCTTTGATGTATTTATATGGGTGGAGATTCCAGGTCATGCAATGAAATGGAATTGCTCACACCCTTTTGTTCCCAAGGATTAAAGCCTTTATCTTCATATTCTCAGCAGCAATATCATAATGTTTGGGGAAAGAGACCCTAAGATCTCTACCAGTTATACTCTACTGTTCTTTTAAATATATTTCTGTGGTTAGCCTTCAGGACAGAGAGCAGCAGCACAGGAGCAAGCAAATGAATGGAGAGTGAAGAATGGCATGTGACTGGGAACAGCTGAGCACAGCCTATCACTATGGACCTTAGCTTTTTTTCTCCTCACTCCCACAGAGCACTCATCCCTCATAATCATATGGGAAAACTTCACCAGCAAAGTAAAGTATCATTAATATTCCTATGTTGATTCTTTCCTGCCTGTGATATCTTGCCCTAGCTCGAACAGCCCCAGGCACATCTATTACATTCATCCAATGAGGATAGCTCCTACAGTTTGAAGGTAATGAGGAGATGCATGAAAGTGTTTGCCTGCTTGGTACCAAGTTCCTGTCTCAGGTGATGAGCACAACCCCAACATATACAAATACAGGCTGGGTGGTGAGTGGCTGGAGAGCAGCTCTGAGGAAAAGGACCTGGGGGTCTGGGTGGATGAGAAGCTCAACATGAGCCTGCAGTGTGCACACACAGCTCAGACAGCCAACCGTGTCCTGGGCTGCATTAAGAGAGGCATTACCAGCAGGGCAAGGGAGGTGATTCTCCCCCTTTACTCTGCTCTTGTCAGACCCCACCTAGAGTACTGTGTGCAATTCTGGAGCCCCCAGCACAAGAAGGACATGGAACTGTTGGAGAGAGTCCAGAGGATGGCCACGAAGATGCTCAGAGGGCTGGAGCACCGCTGCTATGAGGACAGGCTGAGAGAGTTGGGGCTTTTCAGCCTGGAGAAGAGAAGGCTTCGGGGAGACCTTATAGCAGCCTACCAGTATCTGAGGGAGGCATACAGAAGGGCTGGGGAGGGACTGTTCACAAGGTCTTGTAATGACAGGACGAGGGGGAATGGGTTCAAATTGGCGAAGGGGAGATTTGAATGAGATGTTAGGAAGAAATTCTTCACAGTGAGGGTGGTGAGGCACTGGAACAGGTTGCCCAGGGAGGTTGTGTCTGCTCCCTCCCTGGATGTGTTCAAGGCCAGGCTGGATGAGGTCTTGAGCATCCTGATCTAGTGGGAGGTGTCCCTGCCTGTGGCAGGGGGGTGGAACTGGATGATCTTTGAGGTCTCTTCCAACCTAGACCATTCTATGATTCTATGATATAAAGAAACTTTAGGAACAGTTAACAGGTATCAGGCATTCTGTGCTACCTGCCTTTGTGCTTGCTCTCCCACCTTGGCAAATCTAAAGTAAGCCAAAGAAATTTCCCCCTTCCACCAAAAAAGGGAAAGCTGCATTGCCTCTGCTGGGGGAAGAGCATGAACAAGGCAGCTGTGGTGAAGAACCTGGCAAGCAGGAGCTTGTTAGGCTTTGGTAACTCTCCTGTACGACAGAGCCTTTAACACAGACCCAGAACCAGTGCAGGTTGTAAGCTAAGAATGGAAATAAATAATACTGTGGAGGTAAAACTAAAGGAGCTCAGCACCTCTGTGCTGGGTCACACAGACAATACCTGGTGCTAGGCCTTGAAACGGTGCTCAGCCATTTGGCAGTATGGGAATTAATTGCTTTGGTGGCATCTCCTTGTGATCTGTCTTGGCTGGGTAAAAGGGGTGTGAAGCAGAGCAGCTATTAGAGCTAATTATCAGGATTTATTCAGCAGGTGCTGAGAACCATCCCACAGAGTGCTAAGTGCTGTGCAGGACACAGCAAGGAGTAGCCCATGCCACAGAGAATATGAAACTGAAGTGAGCAGTGTGTGTCAACTCCCAGTTGTAAAACATGCCTTATGGTATCTATGTGCTTCTTGGTCATTTGGTCAAGTAGGAGGCGTCCCTGCCATAGCAGAGGTGGAACTACGTGATCTTTAAGGTCCCCTCCAACCCAAACCATGCCATAATTCTATGGCAAATCAGACTCTAACCACAGCTTCTGCAGGACTTTACTACACAGCCATAAATGAGTCCATAGTTCTCTTTTCATTCCTCAAGCCCAGCCACAAGGCAAGCACCCCATACCCACTACAGAAGAACATCCTGTCTGCTGCTCATAGTTTCAAGCTAAAGTCTTAATATCTTGAGCACACCTCAAAGCAGAGCAGCAAATCCCATTTACATTTAAAAACCTATTTCATTCCTTTATGGTGAGAGATTGGGGTTTAGGGGATTGGTTTGGTTGATTGTTTGGAAACTTGGTAAGGCCCAAAACATGTCAGAGAAAACAGCCACGTGAGTGGTGAGGACAGCACAGCATGCAGCAGCCATGCCACTGGTGCCTTCCTCACCACTCAGCATTTTGCGGACATGTCTAAGAGGACCTTAGTAAGGGATTCCATTATCTACCCCTTCTTTGGACAGCCACAAATTGCACTCACCTGCCACCAGAGCAGACCACTGACCTCAGGCTCAGGAAAATGCTTCCACACAAATCCCAGTGAGAGCCTCTTCCTCATTCTGCCATTACTGGGGTAACCAGCATGACCCAGCAGACTTAAGCACATGCTTAAGAATAGGCACAAGAACAGCCTGAGCGAGGGATTTTCTGAAGCTGGGCTGAACATCTGCTGAGTGTTTTTGCTGATTGCATCTGCATCAATAAAAGGATTGTTTCAAGAACAAGCATCAGCTGTGTGTTACATGGAAGGGAAAGGTGAAGGGAAGAGAAACCAAGGAGGAAAGTTGGTTGCTAAGGGAAAATTGAGGTCTGAAGAAAGACTTTTTGCCTCTTCCAGCAATTACAAAACCTCTACAGCTCCCAGAAGGGAGAGCTCAAGTGAGCTGCCTATCATAGCTGTGACTCTAGTCTTCATAAAGGTCAGCCTGGCCACAGGAAAACACAGGCACAGCCAAATGCCAGGCATTTGCTTGGCTTTAGGAGTCATTTGCTGCTTTAAAAGCTACAAATGAAACACAGCATGAAGCTGGAGCACCCCAGGACTGGAGCTTTCTCCAGCCGCATGGAGCACGTGGGAGGCTGCCTTGTGCCAGCAGTGCCTGTGGCTCAGGGAGGTAAGGCTGGGTGTGGGCCTGGGCTCCCCACCTCCTCCCAACCAACACCAAGCCTGCATCCTGCAGCAGCCTTAGGAATGCTGGAGAAGGCTCAGTGACTCGACAGAGATTAATCTGTGGTGGAGAACAGAGGAAAAGAGAAGGTACTGATCTGAGACATGCTACTGGGACTTGACAAGCAGGGCCAGGACTCTCAGGACCTCCTTTTTATTCCCAGCCTGCTGGCTGGTCATGAATAAAAGCTCAATTTCTCAGTTCTCTCTGTAAAATGGAGTTAAAGATGCTGACCTTTGTAAGGCTCTGCCTACTGTGCTCTGCCTGGCATTATTTACACACATTAGGGCACAAATGGCTTTTTCTGTGTGGTGCAGTCATGGAGCTGCTGTCTCCACCAGGCTCAGCACTACTGTGACAGGAGTCAGCAGTGACATGAACAAGCACTGCCCATGTTGGGATGTGAATTACTGCATTTGGTCAGTTATTAGGATGACCAGACTGCAATAGGAATTCTATTCTTTTTCTTTCAGGGCAGGCAGCCAAAGGATTGGTATCTACCAAACACTGCATGGACAGGGCACCCTGGGCACTGCCACTGGGAAGTGTAAACCAGGATGGGCCCATGCAGGTCACCCAGACACAGAGACTGCACTTGAATTGCTGAGCCCAGGGTTTGTCCCCATTCCATGTGAGCGTTTCCAGGGCATTCAGATGAAGCACTGAATAGGTCCCCAGCTCTCACTCTCGCTGGTGGCCACTGGGCAGCTCAGCCCTCCAGAGGCAGGCACTGTACCAATGAGCTGACCTCCTTCTCTAGTGATATTATTAAAACCTTATTTCTGAGTAATTTTTTATTTCTTTTTTAAGTCTTCACTAACTACTGTTACCCTTCAGTCCTTTCATCCCTTCCTCTAATTTAGTAAGTCCTAAGGGTCAGGTCCTGCAAGTCCACAAAGCTAGACCAAGTGCCTCCTCTGGAAGCCCACATGAGTGCTGAGGGCACAACACTCTGCAGCAGAAAGGAGATCACCATGCTTTGTCCTTCTCCAGCACTGCAGCTATTCCCAACGGTTCCAGCCTCAGCACTAAGCAAGAACTGGGGTTAGGAAGATCATACTGTGTGTAAGCACCTTGGTGCTATATTCATCCTTAGTGGGCAGAGGTCCTGACACAGCTGGTCTGGGATCAGTACACAGGACCAGACCCACGGAGGGATTACCAAGAGGGAAGGGGGCTGGCCATGAGTTTGCACAGCCCTAAATCCTCCCACGCTGACCACTTCCAGGGACATTTGCCGAGCAGGGTTAAGTCCCCCCCTGCTCAGGAATAGACCAACAAGGGTTTGCCACAAGAGGGAGCAAAATTGCCAGCTGGGCACGGTGGGGAGAGCTCAGCCAGGGGACCCCTCACCAGCCCTCAGCCTCTCATCTCGCCTCCAGAAGGTCACCACGCAGCACTTCATCAGACAATCCCATTTCTACCAAAGAGAGGTCACAAGGAGACAAAACAGGCACAGGAAGGAGCTGTGGAAACTAAGAAAGTGGTGAAGGTCGATGGGCACCTCCAGATTTCCCAGCTCCCTGTGTCTGTGTATGGATAAACACATCCACACATAAACACGTACACATCTGCAGGGAATCTTCCCTTCTGCCCCTTAAGGCATTTCATTGTTTTGTTAATTCCCAGGATGTAATCTGGTTTGCATTAAGTGGTATGTTAAGCATCTAATTGTCAAGTGCTGATAAGCCATGAGAAATTTTATGACAAGATAGGCATCAGCTGAAGGGAGATAAAACACCTCAGATGTCAAGGTGTGATTTCCAGGTGAGATCAGAGATATTGGAAACAGAGCATGCCAGGGATGAGCTGCTGAAGTGCTACAGGTGGAAATGAGCAGATTGAGGAGTTTTGGATCAAACTCTGCTCTTAACAACTGCTTCATGTTCCCAGCTGCACTGGGCACCTACAGCATGCACCTGGGTGATGTCAACACTTGGAAAAGGCCTCAAACTTGATGCTTTTCATGTAAAACCTGTCATTTACAGCTGCCACAGGTCTAAAACCACTGCCAAGTACCCAGAAGTACCAGAGCAGGGCTGTAAACATGTTTTTCTGCCTCCTTTTGTCTCTTCAAATGAGATGGAACTCACAGCTTGGCCCCAGCCAGTCCTTCACCAGCCAGTCTTGCCATGTGCCCTTGGAAGTGAAGATAAGACACAGTTTTGTACTTCAAACGGAGCTGATTGTCAGCCTAAGTAACTTCTTGATCTTGTAATCACCACTGTTAGCTTCTGACCCCTCCTGCCTTTATACACCACCAGCTCCTACCGTGGGCAACAAGATCTCTGGGCCCACTTCTCATGTCTGCTATAGAGGCCCCAGAGCTGCCTTCACTCACAGTGTGTCCTACCATCCACTTATCACCAACTTCCAATTTGAGGGTGTCAGAGGCTACCCTGGGTCTTGGTCTGCTGCTTTCCCTATTACAATTCTTTAACTGTCATCAGGCTGTTGAGCAACTTTGTCTGGAGCACCAGAACACAAGGGAAAGGAAAGTGAGTCCCTTTGGCACTAGGGCTTGGGTAAGAGCTTCTCCACCAGACATAGAATTGCATCAGTCAGGTCCTGCTTATCTCCATGACCTCCTGATCTTTGCTACTCTCTGCCATGACTTTGGAACAGCAGATGCAGAGATTGGATTTTGTGATACTAACACACTTTAAGCTTTTTAACCTCAAGTACTACTTGTTTTGCTTGGCACTTCCTCTATGACTGACCACAGAGGTTGGTCATCTCAAGCAGTTCTGTGGTTAGGAGCTTCCAATCAGAGACTGAAAGTGATTGTGAGCCTATCCCTAACCTGCTCCATCAAGGGTGAAGCTCAACAGGTAAAGAACCTCAAACAGCTCAAAGTAAAGGCCTTAGAAGTGGTGGGAACTTTGTGCAATTATTGGGAGGTGGTGAAGAAAAGGAATCTGCTCTGTGTGCCTCCAGCACCTGTTTGGTCAGAGGCTACCTGCTCAGCAGTGACAAATCACCAGCTTGTGTTCTGTGATGTCTGCACAGGGGGCTAGACAAGGTGACCTCTGAGGGTCCCTTCCAACCCAACGCAGGCTGTGATTCTGTGAAGTGCTCATCTTATACACACACAAAAATGAAATGAATGGGGCAGAGGGAAAATGTTCCAGCCAGTCCCTGGAGGTCTGAGAAAACTGGTGGGGCAGTCCAGAGAGGAGGAAAAGATGATTTTGGTTCCCAGCTCTCTCAGCCTGTTCTTGTAGGAGAGGTGCTTCAGACCTCTGATCATCTTTGTGGCCTCCTCTGGACCCTCTCCAGACGGTCCATGTCCTTCTTGTGCTGGAGGCCCCAGAGCTGGGCACAGCACTCAGATGTGCCTGCCATGTCCTGGTTACAGACCACACAAAGCTGTGGGCAGTGCATTCACTCCTAGCTCTAAGGAGCTGCTTTCTCCTGTACTTTCTTTCCCCTTCCTTGCCACAGAAGGTGGGAGATGAAGCCGAGAAAGAAGCACTGCAACATTCCTACATATTTTCAGGGCAAAAAGCAATTGTCATTCCAGGAGGGATCTCAGGAGGGATTTTTAAGAAGCACTGCTTTCAGCAGGTGCCAGGCGGCTCTGCGCACAGCCGCTGCAGGCGAGGTAACCGCACGGCCTGGGATTAGACTGTACATGAAAATAAGCTCCAATTCCCAGCTGAATCAGAGCTGCCTTCAGCCCAGGGCTCCAGCAGTCCTGACTGCCACTGGGGGCTGGTGACTCAGCAGCCACGGGTGACTCAGCACCAGAAGGTCGATGGAAATGCCTGCAGCACTTTGTACCAGAGCTGAATCAGGCCATAATTGCATTTTAGCCTGGAAAGTGAAACGCTGCTGCCAGCCCCGCTCGGAGCTCCCAGACACTTTGTGTATCTGCTCTAAACCAGCTTCGACTGTCTTTTGACAAAGGCAGCATTTCCCCACTGGCTGCTTGACCCAAAATGGGTTGGATTTCAACACTTGGAGCTATTTGAGCTCAGATCTTCTATGTGTTGCCTGCAATTACTGCAGGGATCTGAAAGACTTTTGACATTAAATTCTTTGGCTTCAAATCAGCAGTTAGGGACACAAAACCTTTTTTTTTTTCTTTCTCTCTCTTCTCTCTTTTTCCCCCCCCTTTTTGCCTCAAGGTGGAATGTACATTCTTTGGGTCAGAAAAATCTGTGTACAGCTATTAGGGCTCTGGGTACCCTCACTTAACATGCAATCAGGCATGGCCACAGCAGGTTTAGCACAACACAATCACTGATTTGAAGCAGACACATCTGCTCACTCATCATCTGCTCACCCCTGGCCAGTAATCCCCATTCTCCCTATTTCCACACAAGGCCTCTGCTAGGCTAGGTGGGTTTTTTACTGACAAGTAAAATACTTTAGCAATACCTACACCTGCCAAGCTGTAGCTACTGCAAAGTGCTGTTGCTGCATTAACTAACAGGTTAGCAAGGTTTAGTAAATTCAGATGATGAAGAAATATCTTGCTGGCCTTCCTGTCAGAGTAAGCCCTCTTCTAGCTCCCTTCCTGGTGAGCTGGAGGTGTACATCTGCCTCTCAGATATCTGCCAGTTTTCTCTTGGATGAAATTCTTAGTGGTGAAAGAAGGTCATTAAAAATGTGACAGGGAGGGAGGTAAAATATTCAGTTGCTTTGCAAATAATTTTGCTCTGCTTTATTGCTCCTGATGTTTCTGGCTGCCTGACTGCAGCCCAGCTCTGTATCTCTTCCCCATGTACAACCCAGAAGCACGCCACAAGCAATGGCTCAATGTTGAACTAGTCCAAGCCAACTCTGGAGACCTCACAGTTCAAGGGCAAAGCCCTACTACAGCAGTTTGAATGGAGATTGTGGAGGCCCTGACATCAGGTTTTGCACTTCTAAGGAGGGGTAGCAGCAGCTTGGAGGTGGAGATGCCATCTCTTACAGCCTTTAAAATGCTGTGTGTGCTGGGCAGCCCCTCTCCAAGGTGCAAACCCTGCCACTTGGTGCCAGCTCTGCCACTCAACCTGCATGTGGGAAAACCACAGCACACCCACACACAGAGTCACAGGCTCCAGCCCAAGCTGAGTCAACTCAGCCCCTTATTTCTGCAGAGAAGATAAACAGAATCTGATGAAGCTTATCACCTGTGCAAGGGCAGCTCCTTGACTTCAAAGAGCAGATAAGGCCATCAAAGTGCCATCTTCAACTACTGCTTGTTTGCTGCCAGACCTGCTTACTGGGGAGCTGAGGATCAGAGCATCTTGCTTCAGTGACCACAGGGACATGGCTACTGTTCACCAAGCCTGCAGAGTCAGCACAGACCTGGGGAGAAGACTCATTCCTGCTGTCTGCTTGCACGTCAGCAACACCTTAGTTAGAAGCTCTGCCTGGAGATGCAACTGTTGTACCTACACTGTGTAGTACGCTGAGTGTGGGTAGTGGGAGCCCTTTACTTACCAAACCTATCCAGTTACTACTGCCTTCCCACCCTTCTGTTCCCCAAGAACGTCACATGGATAGGTTTGGGAAGAAAAGGAGTTGTGTCACACACCGTGGTCTAGGTGATGAAGATGGCCACCTGAGAAGAAGAGTCACTACTAATCCCAGGGGCCCATTCCAATACTAAAAGTGGAAAGAGCAAGCAGGCAGGTGAGATGACAAGTTCCCCACCCTGGTGAGAACAGACATGGGAGGCACCACCCCTGGAGGCAGATGGGATGCCAGAGAGGAGGCAGAAGTGGATGAAAACAAAGTGAACCTTCTTGGGTGACTCAGGGGCAGGAGCAAGGACAAGACAATCCTCTGCCAAAGGCTTCGTTTCACCCAGCACCACCTCAGGAGGACTCAGATGGAAAGAATTTCACTTGCGGGCAGGAGGGCAAGTCAGATACAGTATCTAAGCACCCACCCAACCCTTCCCTAGGCTTGTCCTAGATTTTGATACGCTGTGCGCAAATCTGGAATGCATTGGTAAATGTCAAATTCTCAGCTGCATTGTCAGCCTCGAAGACAAGAGCAGCCCTCACTGCAAATCCTCCTCTTTGACTCACGACCTGAGTCACAGCCCCAGCCTGGCTGGGTTTGCTCTAGTGAATGCACATACACACCAATACAATCAACGTTTAGCAACTGCAAGAAGCCAGCAGGGAGATACTGCTCCAGAACCCCACCCCTGACTACAGCAGACAACCAAAGGCACAGAGGGCACCTAGACCTTGCACACCCAATTCATACTTGCCAGTGTTAGCCTGTGAGAAGGCTTCCTCCAAACCAAAGTGCACCATTTCCATGGCCTTTGGCTCAGGTCTGGTTTAAAGCCCTTCCTTTTCCTGGACAACCTCATTCCAGACCCATTTTGGCTTGTCACAAAGCCAGTGGTTAGCACCACTCACTAGTCCAGTGACTTCAGTAGATGTGTTTTAGCAAAGCTTATCACAGGCAGGGTTAAGTGGAAGGCTGCAGGCATCACCTATAAGCCTCTGGCTGAGGCATTCTGCTGCTGGGCCGTCAGCAACAAACTCTTTGGAATCACAGAATCATTTTGGTTGGAGAAAGCCTCTGAGATCATCCACCAGGCAGACACAGGCTAGGTGGCCTGCTACGCCCTTTTCAGATATACTTTCTGTACCTTATTTGCTCCTAACAAGGTTTATCTTTGAGGCTTGCCACTAGAGAAGGCTCTTGGAGCTGCTGCTAATACAGAAGATAAGGACCACAGGCCAGCTGCTGCTGTGGTGACACCACGTTTCAGCACTGGCAGTGAATGTGTAGGAACAAGCAGAATACTCCTTAGCACCTTTGCAAGCTCCAGTGCCAGGAAGTCGACCTGTTGCAAAATGCTGTCTAAACATCACACAGTTGTAACATCTGCACTGCCCACTCCTGACCATGGTTGATAAACCCAAACCATCTCCTTGTGCAGAACAGCAATCTGGGCTGTGTCGGGCTAGTGGGAGGAACTTATTAGCCCTCTTTCCATGTTCCAAGACATTAGAATTTAGCCATAGAAGTTTTACTCTGGGGTTCTGCAGCTAACTGAACCCCCTCCATTCAAGCACTGAAGTGGCTGCACTGTGATACCAGTGTCACCACTTTCCCACAGAGGTTATTTGCCTTCTCCTCTGCCCTGCTAGACACCAGACCACACAGTTGCATTTAAAGCACACCAAAGGACAGTGGGAATTTCTCCACCACCTTCCAGGGTCCTCTCAAAGCATAGCTCACTGCCCTTTTTTTTTTTTTTTTTTTTTTTTTTTTGTGTGTTTACCTAAACCAAGCTGAAGCTCAGCAGGCCAGCTCTGCTCAGTCCAGCACTTTACTCCCAGAATTTCAGAATGGGCTTAAAAGCTTGGTTGGTACCAGAACTGAGCATCATTTTATTCATTATTCATGGCCCCAACAATACTGGAGTTGTCTTTGGACCTTGCCTGCTCCTCAATACTGCTTTTGACCTGTGGAGTTGCCAGCCCTTCCTGGCAACAGCAGCAATCCACCTCCACTCTGGGAGTGCACCATTAATTGTGGAATTTGGATATCAGTGGACTTCCTCATGCTTTCTCCTCTCCCTGTGGAGAAAGCAGAGCCCATAAAAGGATTCAGTGGGGCTATTTCCTACTTCCAAAATAGAGAAAACAAAAACTCAGCAATTTAGTCCACTTTGGACCTGTTGAAGACTGAAGGTCAGGCTCTAACCTCAGCTCCTCCACTGCTCGCCTAGAACACACACTGAAAACTTAATGGAATTACTCCAGACGTTCCCCAGCACGGCTGAGATCAGACACTGGCCCACACTGTCTGGGGCTGGAGATATTCTGAGCCAGACTCTTCACCCTCAGCCTTGGGAACATTTTCATAATGGAACATGATGTTTGCAAAAACAACCAGTCCAAAGGTGGCTTCTCCCTCTGTAAATATGTCAAGAGCGAATCGGCAAGGCGACGTCTCCGTCCCTGGAATGTGCAGGAAATAGCTGTGACTATACTTATCCATAGAACAAATAGCTTAATTCCCACCACCAAAAGGGTCTCTGCTGTGCTGCGCTCACAGCAGCGCTGAGAGAAGGATCTAACACGCCCCGTAAAGGCCTTTCAAAGCTCAGCCCAAGCGTTTCATTAGGAGCTCATTAAAAGATGCCTGTTCCCTCAGCCTGGCTGTGGGCAGGCAGCAGAACAGGAGGTAATTGGAACCACTTCCCCGCTCTTGTATAAATGTGTAATGTAGCAGTCAACGTAAACCTTCGCTTTGCCTGCCAATGTTGCCATACAAATCAGCACCCCAGACTTGGCAGCAGCTCAGCCGCCTTTGGCACAGGCTCTAAGCCAGTTCGTTTCACAGTTGTTAAGAAAAACAAATCTGTATCATGAACGTGCTTCACAGCACTCACGTTTCTGCTTTGCTGTTGTGGAAAAGAAAAGGCAAAAAAAAACAACAACAAAAAAGGGGCAGATTCTGCCCTGATTTACTTTGGTGCAAAGCCAGAGCAACTCCACTGGTTTGATTTTTCCAGGTGGATGCTGCTCTGTCCTTGATCACGCCGTGGCTCTCGGTCTGACATAAGGGATGATTCAATTAGGTGAGATCAGGCTTGAGTTGTTGGTTGAGTTTTTTTTTTCCTACTATGTCATTAGCATCAGAATCTTATTCACAGAAATTAACAGCATTCCTAAGAGGGTTATTGATTTTGCTAAATTCTGTGTCAGAACTTTTCACAATCTCATTTCAAAAGTTCATTAACTGCTGGCAACGCTCCACTCTCGATTAAGACAAGCAAGAAAGAACATAATTTGGGTTTAACTTTGAAATCATTTTCTAACTTGCATCCACTCAGGACAAGTGGGTTTTGTTGGTTGGGGAGTTTTTTTTGGGTTTTGTTTGGTTGTTTTTTTGTCTTGTCAGAAAATATCTCCAGCTCTCTGCAAAAAGCTATCACTGCCTTAAATCTAGTTATTCTTTGTAAGGAGAGAGATGCTGCAGACTCTTTTGTTATAATTTGCAATGTCAGATAAAAGAAAGTAAGTTAAGGATCTGACAGTACAAAGTAACGTTGTTTGTAAGAGGTTTTAGGAGGAATCAAAGCTATGTTCTGTCCTACAGCGTGTGTACAGGCAGCAATTTGTCACCCTGCTGTTAACAAGGGCTAACTTCAATAGTTCAATAGGTTTAATTTCATTTAGAGTCTAATTAATTTCAGTGGTGAAGACTGGATACTATTTGAATCACATATACTTAATTTAATGTTAATTAAAAACCTAATACTACACTTTGTCCACCAGCCAGCCACTGACAGCTCTACACAGTGGCAGGGAACTTGAAGCAGAGGACAGTTAGAAGCCCATGGTAACATCCAATGACATGTAGCTCCTGAAATCATGTCCTTCCTACATCTAGGACACGGATTTTCTATACTACAGCTGCTTACAAGCAATACTGCCTGTAAACTGTGCCCACTTCAGGGCATCCTTCTTTGCACTGCTGGAGGCTGAGGGTTTGCCAATCCAGTGTGCCACAATGCTCTGCAGAGCCCACAGCAACTCCTCCTCCAGCTCCATGGCAGTACACAGACAGACCCCTCCTCGAAAAAGCTAAGTGAAACACAGCAAAGGAGCAGGAGCTTAGAGGAAGAAGATGAGAGTCTGGGAAAGCAGGAAAGATGCTGGCCCAGCCACACCAAAGCTGGTTGCAAGGCACAGCCACAAAACCTGAACACAACCAAATTTCGTAGTTCAGCCTGGAAATTCCTATCACTGAGGCTTCCAGCAACTGGGAAGCACACGTGCTGGAGAGGGAATGGGAGCTCAGCTAAAATGAAGGGGCTTTAAGAAAGAGGTATTTTAAGCATGTGGTCTGTAACCAAAGTACCATGCCTGGAAATCACACACCCCAGTAGGATACCAAGAACGCCATTGTAGATGAAGTATCAGCCAGCCTGGTGGGTCTGTGAGACCTGTCAGTAGCCTCTGCCACACAACACCTCCCAACAGTCAGTGATTTGGACATGTCTCATCTCCTGGAAACGAAGCTATGTCAGAAGTGAAAAATAGTTGCCTAAAATAGGGGTTTCTGCACAGCAGTTACAGGAAAAGAAGGAATGTGGCAGGCCAGTGCCCACTGCCTGGCTTGTGTGGGATTGCTGGGTGGGAAGGGTCCAGAGACCTCTTCTCAGCTACCACACACCCAGTGCTTTATGAAGGGAAGGCTCCTTCTTAGCTCAATGAAAGCTCCACCTTACTAAGACATTTCTTCCCCCCTGCTTCTGCTGAAGGTGGCTCCATAACCTCTCTGCTCTGTACTTGGAGCCTGTCCTCTAGCTTCCAGCTTAAATCCAACTATGGCCAGTTAGAAATCCTTGTCCTCTGGCCAGAACTGGGGTTCAGGCTGATTCAACTCCATAGAAATTAATGAGGGTTTGTTCCCCATTGACTTCAACAAGCCTTGAATTAAGGCCCTGTGTGTGGACAAAAAGGTTTAGGGCAGTTTTTGTGAAAGCGGAGTTTTATCCTGTTGATCTTGGCCTCTCTCCTCAGCCTGCTGTGAACTGTCTGCCTTATTTTAATGCTGAATTCTCGCCCCTCTCTAGTGCAGAACTCCAACTGAAATCCAGGACAGGCTTGCCAAGTTGTTATTAATTACTGTGGTTCTCCAGGCTCAGTCCTGCAAACTGATCTGCATGAGCTCAGAAGTCTCTCTTCAAGGATCTCCTTTCAGGACCCAGGCTGTAGGGCTACAAAACCCAGCACCAAAGGGACCGATCTGATCTCATTCCGCTCTGCCTGTCACTCCAGTGCCACTGTGACCCAGAGGAGCACACAAGCCCAGCATGGCTGTTTTCATTAGAAAGGAGGAAACCAGCAGGGAAATGGTCCTGTCGAGGCAGCCTTGCCCTGGAACTGAGCTCTCCAGGCCAAAGAACCAAGCCTTTTCACTTGTCAGGATTAAAGCACAATTCAGCCATGTTGGAAAAGGACACAGCTGAGCTCGGCTGTGTTCACTGCCAGGGCTGCCAGCTGAGGAAGGGAACAACTGCTGTGGAATTTGACTTCTGTGGCTGGAGCACAGAATCCTTCTTATGCTAGGGAATGGCAAGCTGTTGCACAGGATGCAGTGAGGTCAGGGGTGTATCGATATGTGGGCAGTTTATTGTATCCCAGCACCGGGAAATCCTCCTTTAATTACAGAATGGGATTCACTTGCCTTGCCTTCACTACTGCATCCAGTACTTGGTGGTGCCAGGACCACATTAAAAGCAAGTTTTGGATACATTTGACTTGTTCGTTTTAGCTAAATGGTGGGGAATAAAAAGGAGGTGGGGGGGGGGGGAAAGAAGAAAAGAGGAAAAACCTGCTTTGCAGTGGAAACAGAAAAGTCTCAACTAGTTATTTAGAGAAGTCATGAGCTTCTCAGCTAGACCACAGGCATTTTATAAGGCAGGTCAGCATGTACTTTACTCCCCAAACCTGAAATGTAGAAGTAGCCACCTTAGGTATTTGCACAGTTATGCAGGATGAGTTTAGGTCTCACTTGTCTAGCTGGTCAGATGTCTGCAAAAATAAATAAGAACCTAAAAAAGAATGACATCAGCCAGAACTGCTTATTCTGCTCCAGATTTGGCAGGTAAAAATCAGCAAGAAACCAAGTGCATTATGCTGCCTGGGCTCTGTGCCTGTTTCCCATCATGTAGGGAGCCAGGCCAAATCCTTGACACAATAGCAATTTTTGCCCCATGCCAACTATTCCCAGCCTGGCAGTGTGAATGCAGAGCTGTCTCCTGAGGTCATGGAACTCTAACAGCATCCGAACTTCAACGACCATCCCTGCTGGGGGAGGTGAAATGGCTGTTACATGTGAGACCCTTCCCACCAAGCCTCTGGATTCAAGCACAAGCTGTCAGAAGAGACATTACAGTGACAAGAGACCAGCACACCCTCAGCAGAGCCATGGCTCATGCCAAGCCTCATGTAATGCATGGACCAGTGGCCTGCAG
The DNA here is from genome assembly GCA_013396835.1 of Psilopogon haemacephalus. Lineage (NCBI taxonomy): Eukaryota > Metazoa > Chordata > Aves > Piciformes > Megalaimidae > Psilopogon > Psilopogon haemacephalus. The sequence goes on from VWZI01023541.1 coordinate 348,105, forward strand.
AGAGCCTGGAAAACAACTGGGTCAGAAGCACTGCTAAGCAGCCCAAGATCAGGTATCTGTGGGCTATGACATCACAACTGTCAGTTAAGTGACAAATGGCTTCTATTTCAATGTGCTCCACTTGGTGCTGTGATAACAAAAGCACTGTACTGCGTCCTGCCACGGGGACAGGGACACCTAACAATGGCACAGTGGAGAGTTTAGCTGCTTGACTGCTATTCCCTGCAAGCACAGAGAGCTCTTCCTTACCTTTCTGGCTTATCATCATGTCCTCCCTGGTAAAACTTGAGGCCATTCGCTCTTGACCTCCTACTTGTTACTAGGGAAGAAGAGACCAACACCCACCTCACTATGACCTTCCTTCAGGTGGTTGCAGATGCTGGCCACAGCTTATGCTAAGGGACCACAATCTGCCTGCACAGCAGAAGAGAGCAGCCAGGCTGCTTGAGTTTCATGCTTCCAAGACACTACACAAAAGATGCTCTTTCTGGTTAGGAAGCTCCTGTCCTCCACTCTTTCTGCTCAGCAGAGTTAGTTGGGAAAGGGTTCCCAACACCAAATAAGCCTCAGGCAGACATCCAGATTTCCAAGCCCTTTGCCGAAGGGGAAACTGTGCTGCTGCTTTTCTAAGTGCTCTGTGATCTTGCACTTGCAAGGCTTCTAGAGGCTTTTTCCTCCCACTGCACATTAGCAATTCATTGATGGTTTTCTACAGGTCTGAAAGAGAGCAGACAGGCAGACTTCTACCACAGGGAGAGACAGCATGGAAGCACTACAGAAACTTCCCTGAGAGACCATCAGTAAGGCCAGAGCAGGAGTCAGTAGCCCTCTGCACTCTCCCAGAGATGGCACAGCCAGAGGGAGTGGAGATGGGCACAGGTAAAAAGCCTACATCTCCTCAGGGAGAAGAGCTGTGCATTTTTCAAAGCTCCTGAGACATCCTATGTAACCTCAGGTAAGTCATTTCACTTTCCCAGGTTCTCTCCCTGTAAAGCCGTAATAAAGCTTCACAGGAGGCTCAATTCATTAACTCTAAAAGGATTCAAATACAGCAGCAAAGATTCTCTCTGAATATGCAAATCCACAAATGAAGCAGCATTGGCACTGGAGGAGAAAGCACAGGCGGGGCTGAGAACATCCAGAATTTGAAATCTCCCCCAGCAACCTCCTCCTACTTCAGATTCCTGAAAAAGGCTGTTCTGACACACACTCTCTAGAAATAAGAATTTGGTTCAACAGCTCAGTATTACTACTTCTATATTTACTAATTCTGCATACAAACACATCTGTACTCAAGAAAACCTGCGAGCTCCCAAACTCTCTCACACACAAACAGAAGCCATTCCAAACACCCTGCTGTATTTAGAATGCTGCTTTGAAAATCTGCCTCGTAGAATCACCTTTGGTTGCTAAATAAACTTGTTTGGAGATTAACCACAGCCTGCACAAAAATAGTTACAAACCAGCTTTATGACTTTGAGCAGAAATGGGGGTTGGGGAAGAAGCTTGCTGCTTTTTTTTTTCCACTTAAGTTGAAATGGTAAAAAAAAAAACAAACCCAAACCAAAACCCAACAATATAAACTCTGTAAGCAGATTCTTCATGGTAAATAAATATGCAGAGATTGCTAAGTGATCGTTTTTAGAACATTTATTTTTGGCAGGATAAACACTTTCAGACCCCAAGCAACTTCTCAGTGTGTACAGAATCTCTCATTGTGAAAAGAAAACAAATAGCTGAGTTCCATTTGTTGTAAGCAGGACTTTTTTTCCCGACTGTTTAGAATGAAGCTGGCTCACATTTGGAGTGCCTTGGATGTTCATTGTTTAGGCATTAGTCCCCAGTGGTAAACATCCTACAATATGTGTATAATACAGCAACTATTTTTGTACTTCAAAGCCTTCCCTCCTAATTGGGGAAGGTGCAGGATACAAACAACCTCTTCTTTCCCCTTCCAGGGCACAGTGGTTTCATTGCTTGTCTTGACCCAGCAGAAATCCTTTGTTGTCCCACACTGGACTCCAACTACTCACACAGAAATTAAACACAACCACTAGACAGCAAATGGCACTTGAGAACTGTAACTCTTTTGATAAGCAGCAGGAGAATCCTAGAATCATGGTAGGGTTGGAAGGGACCTCCAGAGATTATCCAGACCACCTCCCCTGCCAAAGCAGGGTCACCTAGGGTAGGTGACACAGGAATGCACCCAGATGGGTTTTGAAAGCCTCTAGAGGAGATTCCACAACTTCCCTGGGCAGCCTGCTCCGTGGCTCCAGCACTCTCACAGTAAATGTTTCACTCATGTTGAGGTGAAACTTTTGATGCTGCAGTTTGTATCCGTTACCCCTTGTCCCGTCACAGGACACCACTGACAAGAGAGCCCCACTCCTCTGGGCACAGGGGGTCTTAACACAGGAACTCACTGTTGACTCTTCAGGATTGAATATCCTGCAGATGAGGTAATCTGGGACAACAAGGAGAGGTGCTTGGCTTGAAGATCACAAGGGCAAACTGCAGTACCAGCTACCATCACTCCCCTCTCAAGAGGAAGCAACTTTGATCATGTTAGGTAGACGAACACAAAGCTCAGGAGCAGGGGTAAGAAATGCATCTTCTTATTTGGATCAGCCCAGTGGAAATCTGGCTGCTCAACACTCCTGCAAACACCGAGCTGAACTGTCCCACACGCCGTGTCCAGGGAACCAACAGCCAACATCAGTCAGGGTTCTGGGAACCGTGAGCTTGCCAGGAGAAGTAACAGGATCGTCTGGCGCTTCTCCTGCTTCTCAGCCACAAACCCTTCTACCTCCCCTAACAATTACATATGTGGGTTTCCTTAACAGTTTCTTTTTACATTCCTGTTTAAACAGCACAGGGAAAAGGAAGAGGAGACTTGATGTGGAAGATTAGTTTTGGAAATGTTGAGCAGTGTGGATTTGCCAAGTCCTGCTCCTCCACTCAGCTCATTGTAGACACACTCAGCTCTCTCCGAAGTGCTATTTTTAGGCTGGATGTCAGATTTCACAGCAGAGACTGACAAGGCTTTTCCCTGAGAACTGAAAAAAAAAAACAAAAACCCAACATGGAAAATCTGCTTTCTTCCTTGTGCTGCTGGGAGCTCCACCACTGCCACTCCAGGCAAAACTCCAAAGGACCCAGCCCCACAGGAGTGGCTTGTTCAGCAAGCATCAAGAGGTTCCCAGCACAAGGGAGATTTGCTGGTCTTTTTACATCTGAGACTTGTGGAACCTGAAAATGCTCTGAGGAGATACTCTGCAGCAAAACCCAGCACAGAAGCAGAGCAGGGCTTCAGAAAATGCAGCTTTCCAACAAAATCCTTCAGCTGCTGCCAGAGTTTCCAGGCAGCTCCTTAGGGGCACAGGCAGCTGTGGAGCCATAGTGCCAGGAGTTACTGCTGCTGCTGCCCCCAACCTAGCTCGGGCACCTCTGAGACCTTGACCACTTTTTCACACTGCTCAGTTGTGTAGCCCTTAAATGAGAAGGCCAAAAATGCAGAGCTGGCACCTTCTGTAGCAGTGGAATACCAGTAAAGCCTCTGGCAGCACCAGCCGTCCCCGCTGCGTCACTGGTTGAGCACTCGTCATGCCGCTGGACATGCACATTAAGAAATTACAGTCTCTGCATGGTTATTTCCTGAAGCTGACAGGTGTCTAAAGTCAGCTTCCAACTCTGCTTGCCATCCAAACCTGAGGAACTTGAAGCAGGTTAAACTTTTCGGTTTGGGATTTTTTTTTTTTAAGAGGGAGACTTTGTGCTTGAGATCGCTGCTGTGGCTCTTTTGATCAGGCCACCTGCACACTGGCAGCGTGGGGCCACGGTGAGGACATCTCATCTCAACAGAAACCAATGTCTCAACCAAAACCTACTGCTGTAAAAGCTCTGCCACTGCAACATTGCTAAGTGTTTGTACTCAATATCCACATGGACATTTGCACCTGCCTGATGATAATGCAGATTGTTTCCAATATTCCAGGGCCATTTGTCCATAAGAGGCTTTGGAGAAGTAATCCATTGAGATTGGAGTTTGCAGATCAATGTGTCTGGATATTTGATTGCACAGAGAAAATGGAGTGTGGCTGTGCTAGCTGAGGCTGGTGAGTCCACACAGGTGTAACTGAGCACAGAATCCACTTCCCAAGGGTTTTCTGGTGCTTCCTGAATCTGACAAGATTAATTTAGTGATCTGGAGAGCTCTTGCCAAGCCCAAGTCCCTAGAAGACTGCATAGCAATATGAACATTAAAAGCAGATGGTTCAGCAACCCTGGTTTTATAGTTAAACTTTTAGCAGACATAAAATTCCTGGGCTTTATATCATCATCATCATCATCATCTTCATTCTTTGCTTCAGTGCCACGTGTTAGTATCTTCAGTGCCCTTCCACAGCTCGTGAAGCCAAGCACATCTTTCTAACAATATGACCTCAAAAAAAAAAAATAGTACCTTTATGACAAGCTTAATGAGAGGCTAAGGAAATGTTGACTCTAGCTCAAGCAAGACTCTGTGCAATTAGGCCATCTCCATGGCATTGTTAACTTCCACAAAAGGATGCTGGAATGTAAAATACGAAGAGAGAACATTTCCGGGAGCAGCTTTAGCAGCTGAGCCTGTTAAACACAAATCAAACAAAAACCTCCTCATTAAGATGAGGCCTTTGGGAATGGGGAAAAGTGGCCTCTGGGAGCCAACACCGCTCCCAAGTTCTCATTCCCACCAGAACCACTGGAATCCTCTGTTGTGGGCAGCAGTAGCAGGGGTCAGGCTGTTGGCACCCCCAGGCCTCTGGTGATCTTTGAGGGAGAGGAGCAAGCTGGGAGCAGCTAGAAGCAGGAACAGTTCTGGAAATTACCTCACAAACTTCTGATTTCTCTGCCTGGCCTAGACTCTCTCCTCTCCCACTGTCTTGATACGTTAACCTGTCTTGGGCCAGCTCCGTCATTGTTGTGCCCAAGTCCCTACTTCAGGCTCCTCTCCAGGTTAGCAGGAGATAGATCCCAGCCAGACCAGCTCCAAACCTCGGCATACTGCAGTGATCTCCTCTCTAGACCTTTTAGTCTCTGCTGCTAATCCTGAGCAGTCGCGTGAGTGGGACAGAAAGCGAGGCGGGTCCGAGCCAAGAACGTGCCTGGCTTAATCCTTAGCAATATCAGAAATGAAAGCAAAGCAAGTGTCTCCCATCTGTCTAGTCAAACTCTCCCCTCTCTGCAGAAGTGGCAATTAAGCCAACCTCCAGACCTTGCACGTGAGGCCCAACAAACATCAAATACATTGAATATCTCTACAGGGCATTTCTTCCCTTCCAGGATTTCAGAATGCATCTTTACAACACAAGCCCAGGATCACAACTGACCTTGTGGCTACCACACAGAAGCTGAATGCTGATGCAGAGCCACCAAGGGTTCATGTTGTCTGCACTGAGCAACCTCAGGATTTGCTTTCAGAGGTCATTTCAGTTGGCTCTCACAAAGGAACTCGGGGGACCAAGCAGCAGCTATTTCTCTCACAAATGACCAAAATGCTCAATTTTAGCGGCCTTCCTTGCCCAGAGTCTTCCACACTACCAGTCTCAGTGTCCCCAGCTGCTAGGGCACTGCAGAGATAGGTTTCCATACCACAGGTCATGCCCACACCAGTACCCCCTCCACTTCAGTGCAAAGCACAAGAAGCATCTGCAGCGCCTGGTACTGAAGCCTTCAGCCAGAGAGCACAGCTGGCCTGGTCCCTCCCATCCCTAGAGAGGTTTGCAGAAGGGTTTTGAACACAGTCCAGGTGCCTGGATGCCCTTCTGCCATTCTACAGGCTGTGCTGAGCTCTCTCCAAACGTCGCTCTGAAGGCAGCATTTGTTGTAAGGACAAAAACCTGCACCTGCAAAAGCTGAGAGGCCTGCCTTGAAAACCCAAACTCCAGAATACTTTTGGACACAGAGTGGCCAAACCTCAGCTTAAATCTTCCATATGAAGTGTAAAGAATCAAATAACCACCCAGAAAAGATGTCTGCAAAACAACTTGGCTCATAATAGTCTCATTTGGGTTAAATTAAAACAATTGTAAATCTTGGGCACACAGCACGAGAGCTCCATTCCATGTAGCACTCTCCACATCCCGGCAAGCTTTGTACTTGCTTCAGGCCCCCAAAAATGCTTTGAAACCCAGACTTGAGTTGCCTGTCCTTGGGCAGTCGACTGCGAAACTGCAAGAAAGAATAAGCTCCATGAGTGAACTTCCTCCACTGCAGTTAACCAGAGCTGAAAGAGGCAGGGGCACAGGAGGGGCAGAAGAAACATCCCTTGGAAGGAAGTGGCAGAGCATCGTTACACACTGACCTCTGGGAGCCCTGCTTGACTTGGAAGCCAGTGTCAAATTGCCTATCTCACATGCAAACAAGGTTTATCTAATGATCCATTTGTAATGATTTCCAAGTTGTGACTTCGTGGGCATCCTGGGGGTTTAAGGACAGAAGATTTCCCACCTCCATCCTCACACACAAAGGAATTGAGCCTTGCTGGCTGCAGCTCAGCTCTGTGGACAATGTTTGCCAAGTTTTTTGCTCAATCCAGAAGATCAAGCAAAAGCAAAGGGGGTGAAAAATCAGCTCCAGACACAACCCTGCTCAATCACTGCTCACCACTACAGATCAGATTTTAGTAACACGATCAGAAAGCTCAATCCCCACATTGGAAGGGGAATTTACAACACAACACAGATGCAGATGCCTGTGAAAACCACACTGATTCCTCCTGCTCCCCCTCTCATTTAGGAACATTTCACCTCCACCATCTTGTTTTGACAACCTGATCCCTGAGGGTTCCCACAGAACTGATGTGGGTGAAGCACAGAAGCACAAGGGTGTTTGCAGACCCTGCCTTCACTACCCAGCTCAAGGATGATCCCAACTAGGGGAATACAGCCACGTGCTGAGACCTCTTGGCCCCTTCCCATACACAGCACAGTCATGTCTGACCCTGTGGGATGAATCCACACATGGCATTGTCCATGTGTCCTGCACCACCAACAGACCACCTGTGGTACAGGAAGCTGCCATGGAGGTCAACCTGACACCTCTTTGCCCTGTATAATAAGGAAATTGGATTAGTCACAGCACTTTGCTTGCACCACACAGGGAGCTGCAGCTAGCTCTCCAACATCCTAACATTCCCTGCTTCACTCCTAAGCATCAGCCTGAGTTCTTCTGGAAACTCTCAAGTCTTTTTCACAGCACCACATTTTGTAGGAGCTCAGCCCTTGCCACACAGGTAGAGCAGAGTCATCACCCATGCTGAGTCTCACTGAAGCTCTCATTGACTGTGTGAGGCTTGGAGTTATCACTCCATTTACACTCCAGCTGTAAACAGAGTATTAAAATTCTGTCCCCACAGCTGTACTGGCACCAAATGCCAACCTCAGAGAGGGTTTAGGAATCTTTGTTAAAGGTGGCAGAGAAGGGTAAAGGTTAATGATTAACTGGCGCAGCTCTGCTCATTAGTTCCTGTAGAGGAAGAGTTCAGAGTAAGTTAAACCCAAAGACATGAATTTATTTCCAGAGCTCTTTCTGAAATTGCTCCTTCGTATTGATGCCAATAAATCTGACATTCCAGCCATGCCTCTCTAATAGATACAGGCATAAATTCTTATTTCTAGCTGGCCAGATTCATGACAAAGAAAAATGGAAGAATAAAGCAAAAGCTGCAGCTAGCATTTATCTGTCTTTGTGCTGCAGCCTTCTTTCTTCATTACTCCTGCAGCTCTCCCTATGCAGCTTTACTGCAACACCTCTCCCCCAGCATCCAACTGCAGCATTCAGCTGGGACCACAGCTGCAGACAAAACCCATTGTACACTTCCTGAGCAAACACAGCAATGGCAACAATACCTCCTAGCACTGAAACCAGAGCCATCCAAAGACTTCAAAGTGCTCTGAGACATTCATCGTTGAAGACAATCCACATCCTCCTGGAGGTGATGCTGGGCCCGCACATTGCAGATGGAGAACGGAGGCATTAAAGGATTAAGGGATTGAGTGGCACAGAATAGTAAGGCAGCAGTGAAGAGGGTACCAAGCCCAGCCAGCAGCTGGACTTTGGGATAGCTTCTGCAGGCACTGTAACCATCACCATAGGCTTCTGAAGTTTGCTTTACCAACTGCTGTCTTTTACTCCCTGAACTACACTTATGGATAAATCCTACCCCTACTACCCTCATCTTCTTCACTGATCTGAACCCTGTTGTTTCCCACCAGTAGCAATTACACAGTCCCTATTACACTGGCTGGTAATTACTGGTGACACTGGAGACCAAGGGGACCTGCTATTTCTACATCAGGCAGGCAGAAGCTGCTTTGCTGAAACAATGATGATGTTTTAGCTCTTTTCTGTGCCTCAGATATCACTGACAACTTATTCCACACACCCTGCCTTTGCTGACTTTCCTGCCCAGGCTGTTTCCAGTCCAGCACTGCACAAGCTGTGGCTTTAATGAGCTGAGCTGTCCTTTCCAGGAGGGATCTGTGGAACCAGCCTTGTTAAACAGGGGCTGTTCTAGCCCAGGGTTTTCACTCAGCACAGGTTCTGTTCACTGAACAACCCCCAGGTTAAAAGCTTTAATTGATGCACACGCAGTGGTTTGATGAGGTGCTGTCTCCTGATGGATCTCTCCCTGAAGACTATGAGACTGGGGAGCTTAAAAACAAAGATTTTGCTCCTCCACTCAACTGCTGTGCAACAGACCTTCTCCCTCTGTAATTAATCCCAGGGAGATGAAACACAGCAGCCTGATGGATTCACCTGTTGTGGTGCACAGTGCAAAAAGGCTGATGGAATAGACAACTCCAGAGGTGCAGTTCAGCTTTTCTGATGTACCTCTAACAAGCATCTTGATGAACATCACAGAGCACAGGACAGGCCAGAGAGACAACAAAAAGCTTCTACAACACGAAGCAGAGGAGAAGCAGCACTGCAGTATGCTGAATTATAAATGAGTAAAGCCATGGGTAAGGACTCTCTGTCTCACCGACAGCCAGAACCAAACACAAGGCTCACTCCAGCCAAAGTACAAGCTGAAAACAGAGAAGCCAGTTTGCTTCTGAGCTGACCCGAAACAAAAAGCTCTGCCCTTCCCCACATCTCACCACAGGAATAACCCTCCACAGGGATTGTTCTAGCTCCAGTATCAGGCCCATGACTCTGGCTGAACAAGGGAAGTGATGTCATTCTTAAAGAGGTGATGTAGTTTTTAAAGAGATGATGAAGGCACAGCCCTCTCCTGCCCAGGAGTGTCCAACCTCTAACTTGTAGGCTAAGACATGGGCACAACTAAGCACATACACCACAGACTAGAGCAACAGATCAAGACATGGTGCTGGGCACCCTGTGCCCTATGCTTTTACCCTGAGCAGCTCCAAGAGCATGCCAAGAACTATCTGCCAGCTTCTGCTCTTACCCAAAATGCACCCTTCAGATGACAATTTCTGCAAGGAAAAGCAGTACCTGAGACCATGCAGAAACCAGGTAGAAGTTCATGGAGCTTGAGAGTATGCCCTAAAAGACAGAACTTTCCTCACCAGATATCAAGGAAAAGCTCACAGAATCAAAGAATGGTTTCGGTTGGAAGGGACCTCAAAGCTCATCCAGTTCCATTCCCCCGCCACAGGCAGGGACACCTCCCACTAGAACAGGTCGCTGAAGGCTTCATCCAACCTGGCCCTGAACACCTCTAGGGAGGAAGCATCCACAACCTCCCTGAGCAACCCGTTCCAGTGTCTCACCACCCTCACTGTAAAGAACTTCCTCCTAACATCCCGTTTCCATCTCCCCTCTGCCAGTTTAAAGCCATTCCCCCTCATCCTGTCATTACAAGACCTTCTCAATAGTTCCTCCCCAGCCTCCCTGTAGGCCCCTTTCAGATATTGGAAGGCTACTATAAGGTCTCCTCGAAGCCTTCTCTTCTCCAGGCTGAAGAGCCCCAACTCTTGTAGCCTGTCCTCATTGCAGAGCTGCTGCAGCCCTCTGAGAATGTTCGTGACCCTCTTGTGGACTGGCTCCAACAGTTCCATGTTGGGGGCTCCAGAACCACACACAGTACTCCAGGTGGGGTCTGAGGAGAGCTTTGTTTTCCATTTGCCTTAGCAGAGCCTTCAGGAGGATCTGCTCCATGATCTTGCCAGGCACTGAGGTGAGACTGACTGGTCTGTAGTTACTGGGGTCATCCTTTTTTCCCTTCTTGAGGATGGGTGTTATGTTTGCCCTTTTCCAGTCAGCAGGAACTTCACCAGTCTGCCATGACCTTTCAAATATGATGGACAGTGGTCTGGCAACTTCATCTGCCAGTTCTTCCTCAAGGTTACACTGGTACTGTGTTGAGGACAAACTCACAGAACCAAAGAACGGTGAGGGTTGGAGGCTTGGAAGTGTTGGAGACCACCTAGCCCAGTCCTCAACTAAAGAAAGTTCACCCAGAATAGGTCACACAGGATCATGTCCGGGTGGGTTTTGACTCTCCAGAGATGAAGACTCCCTGACCCATCACCCTCAGAGTAATTCACCAGGGTAAGGCACACACTGACATTTCAAATTCAGCTGCAATGCCTAGACCTCCACTCTTGATAAATACAGACAAAAAATTATCCTACTGATACTCCTAGAGACAAAAGGCAGTATGATGGGGATGAAAAATGCTGGTTTATACTCCAAATGAGTAAGACACAAAGCTGAGATTTTACTGATGGATTTTAGGTAAGGAATCAGTCACCATAACCCAACAGCAATTTGAATGTCCCAGTAGAGAACGTGTGTCAAGAAAATCCATTCAAAGCCTGGCTGCACTTGATCTCTACCAGTTGAAGTTGCACAACACAGCAAAGCTTCAGAGAGCAAAACCAAGTACTTAGATAGTGCTATTAAATGACAAGAATTTGGATTAATTGGAGAGTAAATGGAGCTGGAGGTTGCTAAAGAAGTCTCTAGCAACCAATAAGATCACTGAGGCAGAACAAATTGTTTTCCTGTTTTGTGTGTCTGTATCTCAAGCCTTCCAGGCGCTGAAGTGAGTGTATTAACAACTCTGTATAATGAAGAGGGGTTGAAATAAAAGAGTTTGGGGTGAGAAGGTGAAGCTGTGACTTGTGCAGCAGTATTTCACCAGGGAAGTAGAGAGAAGCTGACAGTTTCTGCCTGGAGAGGGATGAGGAAACATGGATAAACTAATGGAAATCCTCCAGAATTAAAGGCAGCAGTTGAGATGTGTAGGACAACTTGACCCAGACCCAGTGAGTTGCTGCAGTACCAAGAAAGCTTAGTGGTACCATAGGTAAAAATCAAAACTCCAGGAGATGGTGAAAAAGGTTTGGACAAATCCAGATTTCTCATAAACTTCCATGAAACACTCACTTGAGTGGACAAGGCACTGCAGCACCATCCTTTCCAACAGTGCAGCACCATCCTTTCCCACACTGCAGCACCATCCTTTCCCACACTGCAGCACCATCCTTTCCAACAATGCAGCACCATCCTTTCCAACACTGCAGCACCATCCTTTCCCACACTGCAGCACCATCCTTTCCCACACTGCAGCACCATCCTTTCCAACACTGCCGTCCCAGAGCCATGCTCAAGAGACTGTTCTGGTAACATGAACACATCCTCAGAAACACTGAACACTTCCCTCACCATCTCTGTTAGCAAAAGCTCTGCTCCTCCACGTCTCCAAAAGAAGCTGCAAACACCATCTGAACAGATCCATGAGCCAGGATAATTCACACCAGCTGGAAATCTGACCCAGCTCTTGAACGCAAGGGAACAGGCATCACTCCTGCTGCAGTGACTGAATTCTCCTTACCCAGAGCTCTCTAGGCACTGGAATATCAACCACAGCAAACTGAGTGGAAATCCCCAGCTAGGAATAAAACATATGTTTAATTACAGAGTCTTTAGGGGGAATAAAAATGAAAGAGGAGGAGGAGGAAGAAGGAAAAGGTTTGTAGTTGTGAGATCATAGGACTCCAGCCACAGAAGTAATGACTAAGTGTAACCTTGTGTTTCAGCAAGATGAATTAAAAGATGGTTTAGACACTGTTGAGTTTGGAGTTCCCTGCCAACAGATATTCTTTTATTGGCCTGTGAGTGACCCTTTCAGCTTGGGCTTTCCTCCAGCCAATGGGTCCATGGCAATGCTTGGAGAGCAGAAAACCCCTGCTACTGGCCAGCTGTGCTCCAAATTACCTTACTCAGCCAAGCCTATAAATGTAATTGCTTGTTTCCATGGAATTACAGCAGACTGACCTGCTCACCTCTCGCATAATTCATCTATCTGCGGTCTCTGTCTCTGCAGATAAAAATCTTCCTTTTGCACGTGTCTGAAAGCGTTGTGAGGACAGTCAGTTCCTCACTAGCCAGGAAAATGCAGAGAGCAGATAACTCAGCTACAGCAAAAGAGTGCCAAGCACAGGTAGAGAATGTGTTAAAATGTCCAATAGGAAGAGGGAAACAGGGAAGAGTTTAGTGCTGCTGCTGACTAGAGATCATCCATCAACAGAAACTGGCAGGTCTGCACCAGGCAGCACAGCTCCTGTGGCCATGGCATGTTGAGCCCAGCTCAACACCTTCAGTAGCTGAAGGACAGTCTGTCTAGGGATAACTACAGCTTTGGCTAGGGGTGTACAAACCGTGTGGACAGACACTGTGAAAAAAAACAAGTCCCAGTTGAAGTGAGAGCAAAAAATGCCTCCTGCTCCCCCAGAGGAAAGGTGCTCCAAACTGGGTAACTCAGTGCTCTCAACTCTGCCACTTCTTCCCAACTCACTCTTTTTCATGCCTCTTTTCTCCTTCCCTATTCTTCCACCACATGCTGAAGGAACTGCTGTTCCTCAGCCAACATGGAATGAGTGCTGCTGTATCCCAAAGCAGCCCACAGCAGAGCAGGCCCTCCAAGCAAAGGGGATAGTCAAGTAGTAGCAGAGACAAAGGAGGATGTTTTGGTGGCTCCAACGACAGAAGAGTGCCCTGGTGCAACCTGCAGCTTGGGCCACACTATAGGAGGGGAAAGAGAAGACTACAAAGACATTTGGCAAGAGCCTGGGTGATCTAAGAAGAAAATTTTGGATCTAAGACAGAGAAAACCCATGGTTCAGTTTCAAGATGGATCAGATCAGCCATGAAAAGAGATGGAGACCGAGGAAAGATAAGAACTCACCTCCTTTGTTCTTAAAAGAAATGCCAGAGAAGAGGAAAGTCACCTAACAATCAAAAGAGTAAGTCAAACATATGGGAGTAGATCTCTGTATCAGGACAGAAACGTGACTCTCACAAAGATGTAAGTGAACTCTCTCCATCCAAAGGCTGTTGTAGGATGGACAATTTCATGGCACCTTCTCCCTGCCCCACCAGACCACCACCATCTCCTGCCAGGCCCTTGACCCAGCAGGGCAGTCCCGCTCCTGACAATGACTGAGGCTCAGGACTATTGTAAGCAAAAAATCAAACATGTTCTCATTAAAAGCCATGGATGATAGCAATTAATTCCACATTTTTGTGAATAAATATTGTGTGGTTTGTGCCAGAGCAATTTGGCTTCTCCACAGCAGCTCAGAGTGAGACATAAATCTGGTTTCCCTGTTGCTCAACAGCCCAGCTCACTCTGCCCACCACATTGTGCAGTGCCAGAGGTCTTCTCTTTCCATTTTCAGTCAGCATCTTCAATGGTGCTTGCTACCCATCGCCACGTTGACCTGTGGGTCACAAAACCCACTCAAAGCTGCTGAAGTCAAGGTAGTCCTGTGGCTACTTGGGGTGTTCATCAGCCACAGACACCAGTTGCTTTGCTTCCAAGAGCTGTCCCACTGTTTCCCAGGAGTGATGTCACTCAACTGGAGTCAATGCCCAGGAGCTCTCCCTTCCTGCAGCCAAACCCAGCAGAAGAGATGTGCTGTGAGCATCCCTGACACCACAGCTATGCTGAGGCACCCATCCTGCAGAAGATGTTTCCCCAGGAGAAGAGCTGGACATTGGAATCACCTCCCAAGGGAAGAAGTGATTCCTCTACATGGGATAATTTGAAGACTCAGCTTGCCAGAGTGCTGGGCCAGCTCATTCAACTCCACTATCACCTGGAAAAGTTATACCAGATGGTCCTTGAGGTCCCTTTCAACCTAGCATTCTGTGATTCTGTGATCCTGCTCTCCTTGTCACACAGCTGTGAAAGAGCTCTCCCCTAGCACTGTGCTGATGTTAGTGAGGATCAGCACCTGAGCAGGGCTGGTCAGGCCACTCAGATAAAAGCTAATCCATCCCTTTCCTTCCCAGCTGTATTTGCTTTCTCTGACTCAAATGATTCCAGCACACTGAACTGCAGAAGTGCAAAACCAAAGCAAACCTGCATCAGTTGGACTGGATGGTCTCGAAGATCTCCTCCAACCAAATTATTCTGTGGATTCTGGCTGCTTTGAAGCTTCACAGATGTTCGTTAGCCTTACATGGGAGAAGCATCATTATTTTATTGACCAAACTCTTTTTTGTTGTTTTAATATGAAAAATCTCAGCAGCACTTCGCTCTGTTTGTCTTTTTTTTTTTTTCTCTCTCTTCTTTAGTCATATGATAATGTACACTTAAGAGCAGTGAATCATCTCCCCCCAAAAGTCATACAGAGAAAAATAGCTGGTAGGGCTTGCATGCCTCAGCGGTCAATGAATCACTGCCGACAGGTACAATGGGAATAATTATCCGGGGCTGAGAAACTTCCCCCAAAGCCCAGCTCAGAAGGATAAGTTTCAAAACTTCAGAGCCCTGCAGTTGGATCCAAGGTTGTGGATGCCAGGTTAGGAAACAGCCCAGGAGAATTGCAGATTTGTGTTGCTGCAAGGAAATAGCCTCTCCAAGTGTCTGTTATGTGTTGACAAATTGTTTATACTCAACCAAGCAATAATAATGAAGAGTCTAAATAGACATTGATTGTTGTGTTTTTAATTCACTTTTAGTGGGAAAATCTCTTGGCAACGGAAATATGGGTGTCAAGTTTTGGATGCCAGCCACTGCTTTAGAAGCTATTTTAAGCACTAGTATGGATTATTTAGTACAACAACATATATTTTTAGGGGCTAATCCTGGAAGTTCTTAGATCCAATGAGCTCCAATCTTCCAGTCAAGGTTTCTGGGATTACACATATGAATGTGAATTGGTAGCAGACAGTGTCCAGACATAAAAAGTTTTCAGTCTCCATGCAGTTTGTCTGCTGCCTCTGAGAAATAGTCAAAATACCAAGGTGAGGCAATTGCTCCAGAACTCAAGTGTTAAACCTTTCCCCAGAAGTGCTCAGAGCAGACATGTCCATGGCATCAAGTGCAGCTGCAGAAGAATCTGATACCCCAGTGCAGCAACATTACCTGTTTTGAAGGGCAAATGTTGCACAGAGTAGGCAGGGTCTGCCTTAGCAGCCTGCAGGAACTGCTGACTCCACTTCTCCACTGGCTCTGTGAGCTCAGCCCCAGTGTCATCTCTGCTTACTCCCAAGGTTTTGCACTTCAGTGTGGTGTCAGGTCCCACAATCACCTTTGAGAGCAAAGACAGCAGCTATTTTGTTCTCAGACCTGCTGAAGCCTTTCAGAGAGAGGGGATGCAGGTGTGCATCTACTGCTGTCAGCCTGCAACAGGAATGATTTCAAAGTGCAGAATTCATCACACAAGGAAAACTAACCACATGGACTGTGGATGAATTAGATCTGCCATGTGCAGCATGGGCCCTGCCATCTGCCAATGGCAAACTGAAGACTCTAAGCACCAAAACACCCAAACACCCCAGTGGCACAAGAAAATGGGGATCAGCACCATCCTGCTCCAACCACAGCACTGCAGAGCTGAACGCAGCACCAGAACTTCAGTCAGTGAAGCTGTAATGCTCATGCCTGGGAGAAGAAGATGTTTACAGGGACTCCCCCAATGGAAAGAGAGGCACTTTCTAAGAGCAATTCATCTGATCAGTCTGAGATGTCAGCTTTAGGATAAGTTGAATCACCCTCTGGGGATTACCATTTCTCCTTGTCACCTGCAAAGGAAGCAGGGCTCTGGCCACAACCAGCTCAAACATCAATGTCTGAGCTCTGGATGCCTTGAGTTAGAGAAGAAATATCTCATTCTCAGCTGGGAATGTAGTTGAAAAGAGATGAGTGGCTGCTGTTGCATTTCTGGGAAATGTGAGATATTATATGACCTGTTAATTTATTCCAGAGTTTCCCTTTATGCTTCAACAATACTGCTCAGTACTCAATTCAAGCCGTAACACTTAATGGCTTGTGGTCAGCTCAGCTTATCCTGCATTTCTGTGCCAGATTCAAAAATAAACAAAGCTCTGTCTACTGAATAGCACAATTAGAAGGATTTATCCTGCTCTTACCCCAAAACCTGTACCAGGACATACAAATACTGTTTCAGCTCAATCCAGAGAAGATGGGGAAGTCCTTTACATCTTGGCTGTGATCATGAGAGCTGGTTTGGGTAAGAACATCACTCTTAAGGGGGCCCAAATACTGGGGACAGCTTCAAATTAACACTACTTTCACTTCACAAACATCTGATGGCCTCAGATAAGATTGAAGTAGCAATGTGCTAGAGGCTGCACGGTGACTTAGGACTTGTTTTCACCACTGAATTAACTCAGCTAACGCCATGAGTCTTGTGCTCACTCAAAGTACCACTCACAGAAAAGCTTCGAGTTTGGAGGATGCTTGGGGCAGTGTGGCATTACCACTCTGTCAACTCCCTGTACAGCTCACTGGAGAAGAGTTAACTCCACTGCAGAGTTAACTCCATGCTGCAGATAATCACATTAGTAAGAGGCAATCCCTGACCTGAAGAATTTATAACCAAAAGCCTCACACAAGGGGTGGCAGGAGGCACACAGGTGTTAAGAGGTAGAGCAGCTCTTATAAAAGTCTCTTGGTTGCACAGCTGGGAGCAGTATTTAATACCCAGCTGGTGAAGAAAATAAAACAACCAACCCCAAAACTCCAAAGACTTGCCAAAGATGCTCCATATCTCAGGCAAGGGGAGCAAAACTGAAGCCTCTTCAGACAAGAAAAATCTCTCGATGTTGTTCAGCAAAACTGACACAATTGTCTGAAAGGAGAATCTAAGGCTGAGGAGGTTTACTCTGAACTTTACTCCTAACTCCCTCAGTTTCTCTGCAGACCTCTTCCACTGTCCCCAGTTTCAGGCATCAGACCAGTGTGGACCAGAGCAGAGCCCTCTCACGCTCAGCCATGTCACTAACTGAGCAGTCGCCCTGCAGAGACACTGCCTGAGCATGGAGGTGTCAGTCAGATAGCCAAACCTCAAGCTCTCTGGAAGTCTGAAGATGTAAGCAAGGACCAGCCAGTGCAGTGCTAACAACAAATGGAGCCCTCCCAGCCATACAATGTTAAGTTCTGGCCAGAGAAGGGATGTGCCAAGCCAAGCTGCTGTGGGTAAGCTCACCAGTAAGCCTCCCTCCTTGGCACCTACAGCACCTCAGAGGACAGCCCTCCCTTACAGGGTCTGGGCATGCTCAGCTGCTTCTGTCACAACCCACAGAGGTAAATTGCAGTTTCTTGGCCCCAAAACAGTTCTCCAGACACACTCAGTCTATGAATCTGTTGCATGGACCTTTTCCATGTGCTTGGCTTCCTGATTTAAAAGCCATCGGCCAACCTAAATGTCTCAATTCCTTCAAAATTCTGTTCTAATTTAATTTGGTCAAAAGCTGTTTTGTGGGTTTTGTGCTTTGAAGAAGAAACCATTACAAAAGACTTCAGAGCATTTCCATTTATCTTCTGTTGTTTCTCTGCCCTTATGCAGCGTTCCCAGCAGCTGCTGGAGCACTGTCTGCCATCCCTCCTGCCTCCACCTTCAGGAGGTATCTCTGCCTCCTCCTGCATTCCACAGTCAATAGGCTCCTCGGTACTCAAAAGCTTTCTCCTACCTGGTGGTGCCTTTATGAAAGACAAGTCATTTCTGCTGGTTCCATTCTAAAGGGAATTGCTTAGCCCTCTATTTCCAAACACAGAGCATATTTACAGAGCCTATCTGCCCTCCCCCCACCTTTGCTTGGAAATCTGCACAATTATCCACTTGGGATGGGAGTGCATTTGTGAGCAGATCACGCAGTGAGACAGAACACTTTACCCTAAGTGTCTGTGTGGAACTTTGAGTGCTTGATTAAATCTATCATAATAGAAGCACAGAACCAAACTATGAGGCCAGCTTCACAAACTCAAGCTCTTTCACAATCTAAACCAAACTCTGTGCTAAACAGGATGCACTTGGCTGACTGGAGAGCCACAAGGTGATGAAGTCTTAAAAGATTTCATTTTCTACCTACTCTTCCCTATCTTAAACTATATAGTTCAGGTTTCACCCAAATGCAGACACTTCCCATTGCACATGGTCCTTTCCCCCTTCTGTCCCATGAACAACAGTAGTTAAGCACCGAGGCCTTTGTTTTCTGCTCCTGCAGCTACATCCTTGTAATCCACAGATTCCAATCAAATAATATCAAAGCTCTTCTGGAGCAGGATTTCCAAGCTGTGCACTATATGTAGCATTAATTTGCAGATCAAAGCTGCCATTGGCATTACATTAAAAAAATCAACCTGGTTGAAACAATACAGCATTGGTTCAGCACAACCTTTGCCTCTAGCCCAATGAAAATCATCTGGTGAGTACCTCCAGGTCATAGAGAGGGCTCTGAAACTGCTCAGTGACTCCTGCCAACCTACCAGCATCGCTGCCTAGTTGTCTGATGTGCTGCAGTTGTGTCCCATACCCAGTATGTCCTGAGGGAAAAACATAAAGAAATATAAAAGGAAAAAAAAGAAGTCTCATGGAAGGGGCCTTGCTCAAGCTCCAGAAGAGGAATCAGAGCATGTGGTACATGACACACAAACACAGCAGATGAGTAGGGGCATGTGACAACAGTGTCTGGTGTGACAAGGTAGACCCAGCAGCAAATCCTGTTAGTAGCCTCCCCTTACACCCTCCCAAAGGCGCTGATGTGACAAGTTTTGCAGAAGACCTGCAGGTGCAAGAGACTCTCTGCAGGGGTAGGCCAAAATCCCACCAAGCCTTCGCTCATAATTCCTAAGGGCTGCTAAAATTGGGTGCTAATCCTGCAAACCTTCTGCACCCCTTGCTAACGGTGCACATGGAAATCTGCTTCTTACTCAGGCAGGAGGAGCAACCTGGTTTAGTTCAGGTCACTCTGCGGGGTAATGTCCAACACACCAAGATAACAACATCACACCAAAATGGGTATGTGATAAATTCTCCTTTAGCCACCCAGCAAGTGCCTTATCCTTGTCCTGGCCCAGTACAGTACTGCAGGGCTTCCACCAGCCAGCTCACAGGCACAACCCCACAGGCATAACAGTAGCTCAAGGGATGGATGGCACTGCAGACACTGGGAAGGAAGGAGAGAGAAAAAGAAAATCCTCCTGTTTCTCCAGGTTTCATAAGTGTGCTGTTTGGTTGTGAAAAGTTCCCCTGTTTACTTCAGAATAACGAGCCAAGGACCAAGCACCCAGCAAGGAGGGCAGCAGGAAGGAGAGGGGAGGGAACACTATGAGTGTCCCACACCACCTTCCACAGCTGCTAGATTAGAAGCTTTAACAAATCTGCCTCACAACTCTGTTGTTCTAAAATAGAAGAAAGGAAGAGAGGCAGGGAGGGCATCATTAAATCCCAGGGACAGAGGCAGGGGAGTGAAAGGAGTCCAGGGATTGACTCTGAAATCCTGGGGCCATGCACGAGGTCACAGGAACTCCTTAGCTTGCCACTGACTGCCTGGTGCCTCGGTTTGCAAAGCTGCCAAGGCAGGAACGGGAGCATTTCCCCTGCTGCAGCAGGGCCTGTTGAGGCTTGGAGGTTTGCAGTGTTCTGTGAGATCAAAGGATCAGAAGGATCTGACATTGTCAGCACAGGTCTGTGTGCAGCGGCTGCAGGCGTGGCAGGCTGCTTGGCTTGCAGAGGAGAGCAAGCAAAGAGCTTGCACAAGCACTCAGGCTGCAATTACCTGGGCTTGGACTGGGCCTTGGCAAGATGGGCATGCAAAGGCTGGTATCTCCCACAAAGCACTAACCTCAGAGGTACCAAAGCTTCAAGATCTGCCCTAGTGGTACCTTAGAAGAGAAGACACCAAGCTGGTTCTTCTCTCTGTGAAAACAGCATTTTTCCTAAAGTTTCCAAGCTGTCTCTCAACCCCTTTCAAGCTTCTCTCTCTCTTCTCCTGTGATCCTCTGTTTGTCGGGAAATGCAATATAAATCCTGGCATTTGGAACACTACCACAGGTTGTGGTACCCTGAAAAGTCTCCTGTTTCTAGAAGAGTAATGACTCTTTTGCTGGACATGGTGAGCACTGAAGAAAACAAACGTATTGCAGGAAAGCAGAAGGATTTGCTCACAACTACAGATGGGAGTAAGGCCAAAATCCAAGAGACAGATCTTCTAATCCAGCAACCATGAAAAGTCCCTTCAGTTGGCCAGCTAGACAGGGGACCTCTGGTACCAGATGGACTCTCTTCTTCTCATTCTACCTTCAGAAACATGAGCTGGTGCCAGTACACCCAAAACTGGTGGGCACTGCCCTGCCTGAAGCTTCTTGAGCCTGCAGATCCCCAAGCTCCTCCTTTCCAGTCCAGTGAAGGGTTTGCTGTTTACAATAATTTCAGGATTTTCACTTTTCCTACCTCAGGTATCACTGCAAGTGCTCACAGGACACACACCTGCTGAAACCCATCTCCTGCTTGCTACCATCTCTTCCTACCTCCCACATGTGACACCTGAGGGACACAAAAGACACCACTGACACTTGAGGGGCTCCAGCTGCCACGGCGCTCTTTGGTTCAATTTAAGTATCTTTAAATGTTCGGCATTAAAGTGTTTGCCCAAGATTAAATGTAGATACAGCACTCAAAAAANCACTGGCTTCAGAAGCTCCACAAGACTGGCCCAAAGAGCTTCACACACAATGAAATCGAACTGCAAAGTGCAGCTACCAGGAAATGCTGGATTTGGTGCATTAGAAAAGAGCATCAGAAAACAGGACTGAACAGTGGAAACCTGGGGAGGGAACCAAAAATGGTGCAAATGACTAAAACTGTGACAAGAGTATTGCAAGAATACAAAGCCTTACACAAACACTAAAAAAAAAAGAAAAGCAAACAAGAAATGTCTTGCTTGGCAAACCTTGGAAAGCAGTCAAATGAAAACCCACATCACAGCCGGCATCACCTGAGATCCTCATTACAGAAACAATGCTCCTGAGCTGACAACAGCAATCCTGGCCTCCAACAGCAAGGACAGCCAAGATTCTACACAAAGGTTTCTCAGCTGATGCAGACAGCAAATAAGCTTTTTGGGAATGTTGCCAAAGGCAAGAGGAAGGACAACAAAACCAGATCTGAAAGAACCAGGAAAGAAGTTTACATGGATACTGTGGGCAGGTTTGGCAGCAGGACTGAAAAGCAGCACCCTCCAGGCAGTGCAGACAAAAGGCCATGAGGTAGCTCTACACCCCAGGACCTGAGCTGCTCATCTTCCAGCTGGAATGAGGGTGAAAGGCTTTACCATTGAGGGGCTCAAAATGGAATGAGCTCCACAGTGTCTTAATCTGCTGTGTCAGTCAAGTAAAAACAATAAAAAGCAATAAAAAGCTGTGACTACAAAGTAAATAAAAACTCACTGAGGCATGAACTAATGCAGAAGCTCTCCACACTAATTAACAGCTGGGAGCCCTGGGAGCTGAGCTCTCACCTGAAGGCTTTCAAGCTGAAGTACTCTAAGGGTCCTGTGCATATCTGGAATATGAGAAATTTATTTCCTTCTGATTCTATGAGGTCCTTCTTGATAAAAGAGGATGGATGCTGTTCTCAGAGATCTGTTCCAGTCTCAGACCTGTTCCAGCTGTGTATCAACAGCTGCAATGCAGAAAACTCTGGATGAAATACCAGAGGCTGTCCCATGCAGGTGTTCAGGCAAGGGAATCACAGGGGTCCCCATGGGCCTTGAAATCAGTGACCTGTGCAGAGAGCAATTAAACTCTCACAACTGGAGATGACTTTGGTTTCCTTTGCTGAAAGCCTTAGCATGCAGCTGGTCACCTTCTGAAGCTGTGCTCGGAAACCCTGAGCACAAAACCAGACCAGAATCTGATGGATACATGCATGTGTATATACAGACATGGACACACACAGCCCTCTTGTGTGACACCATTGACAGCAAGAGAAAAGACATCAGAGAGATGATAAAGAAGGAGATCTCCTGGAGCACTTGTGGCTGTGTAGCACAGTGCAGTGACCCAGCAATGCTGTGCTCTCTGGTGATGCTCAAGTCAGAGCTTCAGCTTTGCAACCAAATAACAGCTGTTCAAGTAAACTCAGATCTAGGACTCAGGGAGCTCTCTGCATCACTTCCACCTGGTTGTTACTGGTAAAGAATTTCACCAACTGAACTGCCTGAGCCAGCAGTTCAAACCAGAACATGTCCTTACTCCCAGTGACCAAAGAAATTAAGCTTTGCTTGATAGCCTGAGAATTTTGCAGTTTTATTCTGCTTGGGCCAGACTGGAGGAGGCCTTGAGCAACCTGGGTTAGTGGAAGGTGTCCCTGCCAATGCCAGAGGGGTTGGAACTGGATAATCTTTGAGGTTCTTTCCAGCCCAAGCCATTCTATGAGTTTAGGAATGCAACAGTGTGCATCTGTATTGCTTTTCTCACCCTCTCACCCATTGGCAAACTGGTGTACTCATCTCCCAGAGGGGGAAACTGAGGCAAAGAACAATGACATGATTTGCAAAATGCTGTATCAGTGGGAAGGTGTCCTGTGAGGCTGACTCACTGACCTCTGCACCAGCACCCCAACACCCCAGCAAGAGGAATTGTTCCCAAGTAACGCCCAGGGGTCACTGAAGCTGATAAGGAGGCAGGGCCAGGGCTGTCCCTGCTTGCTGTGAGCACTCACAGGCCAAAGCCTTGCCGATAGCTGCTATAGTGCAGAGGGTGACTGCTCCTGATAAAGGGTTTAGAGCAGAGCACAGCAAGCCCACACATCTCAGTCTCATCTGGAATGAATCAGTATCAGTTCAGGCTTTATTTAAACATATTGTTTAAATACAGTTTATCCCTCTCGATGCTGGGTTGAGAAGTTCAGGCTTTCAAGTCTAGCTCTTCTCACACTGACATTTTCTTCTATTTAGGAACAGTTTGAAAACACAGGAACCCAGAACGGAGCCCTCACAGCCTTAATCCTGTTATCAACAATCTGGGATGCTTTTCACAGCCCATTAGAGTGGCAGGTCTGTGTTACTGTGCATGCCCTGCCACAGCAGTGTCTGGCCACAGCTCCAACAGGGTCCACATGAGCTCACTGAGCCACAGGCACAGTGTGCCCAGCTCCAGTGTCTGCAGAGAAAGCTCCCAAACTGCTCGAGCCAGGAGAATTAAACTCAGAATTTACAGCGCAGCTCTAGCTTCTCAATTTTATAACAGCTTCCTAGAATTTCAAAGCTCAGCTTCATGTAAGTTTGTCTTCTGAATAATGTTATTTGCTGTTTCTCCTCAAGATCATCTCCCATTGTTCCCTGCACTCATTTTTTCTCTCAGGAATACCTAGTATGGGCAAACAAACCCTGAGTGGCAAACTGTCTAAATCTGAGCATAAACGTATCCAGGAGTAAACCTTTTAAGGACACTTTCAGGAGATAGAAGCTTAAATCCCGTTTTCTAACAGTAATCTAGGGCCAGATTGTAAGGCTGCATTGGCATCTGAAGATGTGCAGCAGTTCCTATTTTTATCCTAAGTATTTCTATAGCCCCTAAAATCCCACTGCTCCAAACCCAAGGCTGTGCTTACACTGCCTGAGAAAGGAGGATCTCTGAAATAGTTCCACACTCCAATCCATCCACATGCTGAAGCAGGAAACCATTCAGGAGAAGAGGCCTGGGTCCTGGAAGCCAAAGAGTCACACCAGAAGGGCTCTAACAGCTCTGGACTACTGCTCAGTGGCACAACTCTGCTCTCCAGAGCAGGGCTGCCTGGTGTAGTGCCTGATTGGCCCCAACTCCTCCTGAAATGGGCTGTCAAAGTCTCACCCCACACCCACCAACCTCTTTCTCTCTTTAACACAGTTAAGAGTCATTATCTTTAATAAAATATATCTAATAAACAGCTAATAGAGGGGGTTTAGATGCTTATTAGCTGCTATGAACATTTACAAGTGTGAGTTGTGTTCCAGAATCTGAGAGGCAGCAGATGCTCTCCAGCCCAGATGTCCCCACTAGAAGCAGACAAGGCTGCTCTCCAGCCATTCATCAGGAAATTCACTACACTAAACTCAGTTTGACTATCTACAAACTTGATCTACTTTTTAAAGCAATGCCTGAGAGAGTTGTGAATACTGCCAGTATCAGTGGTGTGGAAGGTCTCAGAGGCTCTGCCACCCACATGTCAGAGGTGGCTTTGTTCTCTGCAGGAAACAGTACCAGATGACACAGGTGTTGTGCACATCAACACTCCTTGTGCAGCTTTTTTGAGTGACAGTGCACAAGCACTGGCTGCACTGAGGGCACAGCATCCCTGGCATCATAGGGACTTAGACCTTAGCAGAGCAGACATCATGAATTAGAGACCTTCTTGCCCAGCTCTAGAGTAAGCAGATCATGCACTTTGGTTTGCCCTTACTCAGCAGAGCAATCACATAGTAAGCAGCAGTAGGACTGCCAAGGCCATGTCTCAAGTTAACCACATGCTGAAGTGTTTGCCTGACCAAATCTGGATCGCAGGCTGAGGAGCAGCAGCCACCTTCTACAACCTCCCAGCAGGCAGAAGAGCTCCTGGCTCTGAAGAGTAACCCCTCTACTGATTTCCACAGCACCTTTCCTCTTGGGTAAGCACTGGCAGAATCCAGCTCAAGAGTACCACCTAGCCTCCCTGCAACACTTTACAAACACTAACCAGTGAGCTCCACACCACCAAATTAGGTAGCTACCAACTCTTGCACCTGTCCTACAAAAGACAGGTTTAAAAGACTGGCTGATGACTGGCAAAGGTCTGGCTCTACTGCAGCATTAAGGAGTACAAGAAATACAGCCCTTTCTCCTATGTACCCCAAAGTCTTTGCTGGCAGAGCAGACTCCTCTCTCCACCCTCCTCCCATGCTCTCTGCAGGTGCTTTGCTCTGACATCCCTTGGAACAGCTATGCTGGAGCTGAGCCAACAGGACTGACTGGCCCAGCAAGGGATGCTCAAGTCTTTGCTTAGTGGGAGAGGCAGGAACATCAGTCCCATGGCAGTGCCTTGGAAAGGGGACAGCTTGCTTCAGCCCTCCTTGCCCATAAGGGTGGACTGGAAAAGGTTGGAATATTTCAGGAAGAATCACAGCACAATGGCACAGCCTACACCTACTATTTCGTAACTCCCAAATTCTTTGATCCACACTGTCCAACTGGTACCCTGCCTCTGCATAGGCTCACTATGCCCACCAGTGTCTGGAGTCACTTCTGAGCTGCAGCAGAACATACAGCATCAAACAGCAGCAGCTTCTTGTAACAGCCTAGCCTCAAGAACATAAGGCCAGGGCAGGTCTAACCCTGGTGAGTACCTACACCTGAAGCACAGTCTTTCCATATAGCATGGTTAGTGAGAAGTAGGATATAAAAGCACCTAGGAGGTGTGCTGCAACCTCTGCATCGTGCTGGGCAGAGGGCAGTCAGGCTGAGCCTGGGAGAGCTGCCCTTGTGACACTGTGGTCACCACACAGCCAGGCAGGTCCTCGGCACGAGTTAGCAGGCTGGGTTGTGCTCTCTTTGGACTTACTGCCTGCAACTTCTGATCACTCAGAAAATGCTGTGCACAGCATAAACATGGCCAGAGTTATCCAACCTGGAGTCTGGCCAGAACTCTGGCATCAGATCTCTTTTACTTGGGACAAAAAAGAACCATGGAGATGTTCTGAGTGAGCAAGCAGGGACAAGTTGCAAAGGTGGTGCAGGAGACTTGGGGTTTGTTCTTAGCTCCACCCAGCCCTGCTGATGATAATCCTCTGTCTGCCTTCTTTCTCCAGCAAGATTGCAAGTTCCTCAAGCCAGAGACAGTCTCCTGGTATTTGTTTATACAGAGTTGAAATATCAGTCCCAGGGATTACTGCAATGATTAAAATAATCTTTAATGACCACAAATCACTGCATCCCCTCTTTTATGAATCCTCTAAGGACACGCACATCAAATAGTTCTTAAAAAAAAGGGTCTGAACTAACTACAAGCTGTAAGATACACACTTCGGTATTTCTCTGTATTAATTTCTGTTCTGGCATATCCAGCCAGGAATCAAATCCCTGAATTCTTGGCTGTAACCTACTTTCTAGAGGAGACTGGTAAAGGAGCCTTAGTGTGACTGGGAACTCTGTGCCTTACCTCCAGCAAGCTCACACATGGCAGAAAAATGAGAGCAGTCACTTCTCTTTTCATCCTATTCAAAACAAAACAGTAACAAAACCCACAAACAAACAAAAAAACCCTGCCACAACTAAACCAGAAAGAAATCCAGCACTACAGAGGAATTAAGGCAGACAGAATCCTCATGTAACTGGGAACTTTGAAATAGAAGTAGGAAGGCCAAGGCTGGGCTGCTGACTTCCAGTGTGCTCCTGAGGCACTGAGAGAAGGAGAGGCAGGAGTAAAAGAAAGGTGCCAGAAGTGGAAGGGATTTGCTGAGCTGTTAAATCCAGGACTGCACCTTGAATTTGCTTCTTATTTCTGAGCAGCAGCATTGAGAGGGAGCACCAAGGGATGGGGAGGAGAGGAAATGAGCAGCAAACTACCCCTCAGCCCCAGGCAAAGCCAGGCCCCTGAGGAGCCTTACTGCCAGGTTTGCTCCTCAGGGACTGCCTGTCTTTCTCCAGTGGCTGAGCATAGATCCTCTGACTTCCCTCTTCTGCTACTTCAGCACAGTCCTAGAGCTAAAGTGTATTCATAACTGAATTTCATAGTTGTGAGTTTTTTCTAACAAAACCCTGGCTCAGAGGAGTTTCCATCCTACACATTCTCCACAAGTGGCACTAGGAACACTGCAAACCCTGTTTTTAAAACTTCCTAGCAGCCCCTTTCTGACCTCTATTCAGTCACAACCCCCTAGTTACGAGTGACAAGTCCTTGAGCACATCTAGCCCACTGCTGCTTATCCAAAGGCCCGAGGAGTCCCAGGGAACTTTCACTCTTTTTGCAGGCATCACACTGCAGAGAAGCAGCTCTTTGTTTTAATGACCTGGGACATCTATTTCAGCTGCTTCTTGCACATTCACGGTGCTGTCCATCCTCTCACACAGCACAGTCCTACAGCTGCACCAGCTCCTGAGGAAGCAGAATGAAGCCCAAGCAGTGCTGTTGTGAGCTCAGCACAGATGAGACACAGCTCTGCCTGCACACAGGCTGCAGACCCTGGGGCTGTTCAGAACATGGCTCTGCTTTGCCTCACATGTTCATCCCTTCCAGCTGAGATCCTAAATATTCTTGAAGAAGCATTGATTGGGCCTTAATATTCCTTCAGTCCTTTAGAATGAAGCTCATTTTGGTTCTGAAGTCAGTCCTGCTCAAGCAAAGTGTTTGTTTGCATTTCAGATCTTACTGGATGTTAGGATGAATCAAGGTGCTTGGGGTTGTCAAGTTGAAAGCTTAATAACTTCAAATTGCTGCCCAGGTTACTTTGAAATATTTATGTAATGCACCTTTCTTTCCTGGCAAATTACCATTAATGGGAATGGAGCTTGGAATTACCTAGGAGAAGCACCAAAGTCCCTTTAATGGGAACAATTATTCATTGTAACTTTTCTTTATGTATTCCTTTGCCTGTAGTGCCTTCTAAATACCTGCGATTCCAGCAGAATGTTTCATGCTAATCTAAACTCTGATTCCATCTTCCTCATTTTTCTCAAAGCTGCTGCCTTGAGGAACCAGGCAAAGCAAGAGATAAACATTGATCTCACTCTTTTGCTAATGCAGGCTGGTCTGAAAACCACTTCAGCTGGCAAGCATGCTGGCATGGTCCCATCCAAGACCTGCTGAAGCCAAATGCAAACATTCCAAAAGCTGCATCTCAAAAGGGTTAATAAGTCAAGAGTGGGTATTTTCAGGAGGAGTTAACTCAATTCTGAACAATTATCATAGTCAGAAAGGTCAACAGGCTTCTCCCAGCTATGTAGAATGCTCACTAAGATATTTATACCATTCTGCCTTTAAAAAAGCATCCATTTGTAGAAAATTGTGAGTTTTCAGAGAAATAATGGCCAGCAAAGCATTTCCATGCTGAGATACCTCCACAATGCCTCATCCCCTCCTCGAGGGGCAGAGTCTCCTACTGAAACTCATATAAGAGAACTGAAGGAAACTAGAGAATCTGAATTAAAAAAAAAAAAGAGGAAGAGTGGTTTGGGCCTGTGCCAGCAGACAGGACATTTGTCAGATCTGGGTTCATTTCCCAGTATTGCTGCAGACTCCCACATGAGCTTGGGTGAGCTGGAACCCCTGCCTGGCATCGATCTCTAATGGACTTGCCACCACCTCCCCCTGGTCTCAGTCCCCTTTAAACTTTCACTTCTCTGGACCAAAGAAAGACTCCCTCCAAATACAGCAGCAGTGAGGGTTAGCACAAAAAGGCTTCATTTTGGAGGGGGAGGTTGGCCTCCACCATAATTCTAACAGCACCTGCCTGACACAGTCATTGTCCTGGTGTGAGAAGTAGAGCAAAGCAGAAGACAGAGGAGCTCTGGTTGGTGATGACACCACCATGGAGCAGCCCAGAACAACTCCACTGATTTGTCCCAATTTTAGCAAGGCCACTAACTCACACTGTGGTCACAGGGTAATTCTAGCAGCAGTGAGGCAGCCTCAGTTCTGCTGGACCAGGCAGCCCCAATCAGACTTGCACCACCAGCAGAGCACACACAGGGACTGGAGCCAAGGTAAGAAAACATCATCTACTGCAGGAGATGCAGGTAGCATCATGATGATGCTGCTTGAACAGCCACATGTGCAGCACTAAATTGAGTTCAGTTGATTTGTCCAAGTCTCTGACCTGTGGAGTTCCTCATTTGCCCTGATTTAGGGCTTCCAAATAGCAAGGTTGATGAAGCTACAGGAGAAGTTTGGAAGGCAAGAGGGCAAGTCTGCCACATGTTGCACTTTTTACCGCTCTCTTAACGTTCTGTCAGAGAATTAGGTTGGGGATTTTTTGCTTCAGTTCAAAACAAGGGGAGAAAGCTGCCTGTAAGTGACCTCCTCCTGCTATGCTGGAGACAC
The DNA here is from genome assembly GCA_013396835.1 of Psilopogon haemacephalus. Lineage (NCBI taxonomy): Eukaryota > Metazoa > Chordata > Aves > Piciformes > Megalaimidae > Psilopogon > Psilopogon haemacephalus. Next base: position 377,429 of record VWZI01023541.1, read on the forward strand.
TTCTGAGAAGATGGAGACCTAGAAGGATAAATTCTCCTCACTGAAGGGTTGCATGAGAGAAACATGGGAAGTCTGGCTGCACACTAACAATTCTGGGTCAAAGCAAGCTCTTGCACAAGTGGGTGTGAAAATCAGTATTACTGCCCTGCAGGAGAGCAGAAGCAATGTGAAGATAGAAGAAAAGAAGGTGAAGATTTTTGGGAAACGCCAAGCACTGCACCCATGACAGGCACACTGCAAGCAGTCAGGCAAACAGCAGGCTCAATAGATGCTCTGCTTTCTTCCTTAAGCTGATGGCAATGAATAGTAGGATGCTAAAATTGTTTTCACATGAGAACAAAACAAAATAAAACCAATAAAAACCTGCATCCTTCCCAGGAACTGTTGCCTGTTTATAGAACTCCAATCCATTATGGCTCTTGGAGTGACGGAATACTCAGCAGATAAGCTTGAGAGAGATCTAAAAAGCTGTGTAGGACTCTACAACTGAGCTGCAGCTCTTCCAGAGTTAAGTGCAGGTACTTACCTTCACTGTTCCTGGTTTCAAATCAGTCTCATATGCCCTGTATTTACCCATCTGGCCTCTCTCAGACTGCAGGATACACAGAGTTTGTTCTTTTTTAAAATAGATGTCTAGACAGCTCCCTGTGCATCAGCCAAAGTGATCGGGCAGGGAATTCAAAGGAAAATTGACACAGGCTGCTACAACACAGAGATACTAAGGATGAGGATGGCAACTCTGCTCCCTGACAAGGCTCCCACCACGAGTTGAGTGGCTCATCTGCAACCTCCAACCACCTGCCATCAGCACACCCCACCGGCTTTGCCCCCAGGCTGAAGAAGGCTAAAGGAATTGCTCAATTCTCATGTGAGCTCCATTCCATGAATCCATCAATCTACGAGCTCCACTGAAATCAACGAGATGCCCCATGCAAACCACCCCTACAGCAGTGACTGCATCACTGAACATCAACATCACCCACGTGGGCCTCAAGTCAGTACTAAAAGAGAGAACCAAATGGAAGAGTAATTCCCACCAACTGGCAGTGAGTGAGAGGAAAACAGACACTAAATTAAGCTTCTGCTCTTTCCCTCTTTTGAACAGAGTGTGTACTAACAAAATAGATCTTTGAATCATCTCATGATTCATCATAGCATAATACCAAGCATTAAGTTACCTCTCAGGTTCCATAGGCAGGTGACACATGATGGCAGCAAAGTTTGAAGACCAAAGAAAGAATCTGGCTAGGTTAAAAAAGCAGGTGTGAACCCCATTCATTTATTTCCATAGAAACCATGCCTCCAGCTCAGCTAATTAGAAAAGAGAAATTGAGAAGTATTTTAGATCTTTCCACAGCTACACTAACAAAACAAGAGCAGCCTTGATACTTCTTCTGATTTCTCCTTTTCTGTCTCAGGATGTATCAGAATCAGGGTGGGACAAAACTAAGGCTACTCCATCAGAAACTGCCAGAGTTGTCCAGTGTACAAAAGGGAGGGATTGTGCAGTTTTTATTTGCTCCTCTTTAAGTATATGTATCACGTAAAACTGTTGATGAGCCTTCTCTGCAGACTTTGATAACATTTGAAATGAAAAAATTAAACTACAGTCAAAAATAAATATTAAACATCCAGTTTTGAACATCAAAGTTTATTTATTTTGAAGAGCAAAGTTATATTTCTGTGATTTTTTTTTAAACCATTTGCCAGAGAAAATCTTTCCCCAAGTCCCATTTCTGGCATATTATTGGTAACCCAGTTAGGAAAGGAAGGGAAGGAATGAAGGAGGAGGTTTGGATATGGAATGCCTCCCTCTCTCCTTTAAAAAGATGACTTTTGAGGGTCCCTTCCAACCTGATGTGTGATTCTGTACAAGCTCTTTATCAATTGATGTCAGTTCCCAAGCCAATCTGGTTTTGTAGTGGTGGCCTTTAAGACACATAATTTGTCTTTAATCATAACCTTAGCTCACTACAGAACACCTGCAATTAATAATTAAGTGCTTAAATCACCCAATAAAGTCCTATTGTTTGAACAGGAATGCCAAATTAATATGACCATTTTAAGGCAAAAATGATTCCTGCTGGCACCCAAATGCCAACGTTTTAAGAGACTCAAGGAATAACTCTTCCACCAGCAATTGTTTCACCTTCTATATAAAGTCGCGCAAGGCACTCAGTAAGAGCACTCATATCAGAGCAACTCAAACTCCCAAAGCAAACATGAGATGAGGGTTCCTCACAGACCTTTTAATGGTCCCATAACATTTTTTTTTGTCCTTGCCTTTTTTGGTTTGCAAATAACACACAGCATTTTTTACTGCCAATAAAGTTTACTGGTATTTTCGTGGTGGAAATCAGAGCCAAGGCTTAAAGAGGATGCTACTTTTATAGTTCTAGCAGAAATTGCTTCTCCGAGGAAGTGAGCAGTGGCTGGCAGGTTCTCCTGCAGCAGGTAAAGCCTGGGTGCAGGGGAAAAAATCTGAAAGCTTGGAAGGAGAGATAGGTGTTTTATTAACCACAGCGAGCCACACAGGGTGAAATCCATCCTTTTAACAAGAAATGAGCAAAAAAAATTAGATACATATCATGTGTGCCTCGTTTGGAGAGTTTAAAGGGGAGATGAGTGGCAGGTCAGCTTCAATTTCATCTGACTTGAGTCAAATCCAGTTAATAAAAGAATTGCAAAATCAGAGCAAGGGGCAGAAAATCCTCATTTCCTTGCAGTAACTCCAAGAGAGGCAGGTAGTGCAGATCCTGCTGCCAGTCACACAGGGCGCTCCACACAAGGATGCCAGTTCTTTAGTCATGCAAAAAGTGAAGGAAAAAAAGAGTTCTGTTGGAAATGGTTGTGCTTGGAAGTCAGCAGTGTGATCACACCTGTGCTCCCCTGCAGCTCTGGCATTTTACTTTCCTTTGTCACATATTTGCTAAACTTTCTCAAGTCTTCTCCAGCTGTGGCTGTTCTCAGCTCTCAGCACAAGGCTGCCAAGGGCACCATTTTAGCAGCAACAGGAAAACAGACAAAGCCTGACCCGTTATCTCAGGAGGAGTACTAAATGAGCTGGTGTTTAACAAATTTTAAATACAAAGATCTGAAACACAGAAAATCTGGTACCGGTGGTGCATAAAGCAAGGGGAATCACGACTGAGGACCAGCGCAAGGAGCTGCAAGCGGTATGGGAGCCACCAGTCTGTGGTGGGACAGAGCCCAGACAAGGCTTCCTCAGCACCTTGCTAGGCAAAATCCTTTCTGCTCTGGTGCCTCAGTTCCCCCGGCAGGAGCTACTGCCTATCATGTCCCGGCCATGCAAGGAGACTCAGTCAACGGTGGGAGGCAGAGAGGAGCTGGGGTAGGAAATAGATGGAATTCCTGAGCCTGTTGAAAGGCTGGCGGCAGCAACCCCACAGCCTGGCTGGAAGCAGGCGTGGTGCTTTGTTTACCTCAGGCTTTATTTTTTAAAGCACCATGACTGCTCTGAGACTCCCTCTGCCTCAGACTAATCTGTTTTCCCCTCAACACCTTACAGCAAACCGTCTGCCAGCTTCCCGTCCAGACCGGGGGTCAGAACCTCCCGCAGGGACGCAGCCAGCCGCGAGTGCTGGATGAGCTGTATAGGAGCAGCAGGAGCAGCACAACCTGACCCTCTGCTATCAGCTCGCCACGTTCAGAAGCTCCCCAGATCCCAGGCTGGGTACTCATCAGATTCCAAAACTCAACCCATGTGCCTCCAAGACATCCCACCTACTCCAGGAGCCGGGCAACAAGGTGGAGAGCCCAGGGCAGCCGAGGTGAAGCTGCTTTCTTTGCTGGCACTTTGCTCTCGTACAGGATTTTAATGGGAAGCTCCATCCTGCACAGCTCTCTACAAAACAAACTGAGACAGAGCCATGGAAATCTATCATGCAGCCTTGTGCTAGGCTGAATTTACCTCATGAGCATCTCAGCACTATTTCTAACACTAGATATCTTAAAAGTCAAAAGCCAGGATTCTGGAAGTCACAAAGTGGGAGTTCTTTTAACATCTCAGTTGTGTTTCCAAGCTCCTTCACAAGCTCACAGGATGTCAGGGGCTGCAAGGGACACAAAGAGATCGAGTCCAAGCTTCTGCCAGACCAGGACCAGACAATCTAGCTCAGGTCACACAGGAACACATCCAGACAGGCCTTGAAAGTCTCCAGAGAAGGAGACTCCACAGCCTCTCTGGGGAGCCTGTGCCAGTGCTTTGGGACCCTTACAGAAAAGAACTGCCCTTGTGTTGAGCTGGAACCTCCTGTGCTGCAGCTTCCATCCATTGCTCCTTGCAGGTATTTATAAACATTTATTAAATCCCCTCTCACTCTTTTCTTCTCCAGACTAAAAAGCTCCAGGTCCCTCAGCCTGTCCTTATCAGGCAGTGCTCCAGTTCCCTAACCATCCTTGTAGCCCTTCACTGGACCCTCTCCAGCAGGTCTCTGTCCCACTTAAACTGGGGAGCCCAAAACTGAAGGCAGTATTCAAGATGAGGTCTCACCAGGGCAGAGTAGAGGGGGAGGAGAACCTCCCTTGATCTGCTGGACACACTTTTCTTAATACACCCCAGGATCCCATTGGCCTTCTTGGCCACAAGAGCACATTGCTGTGCCATGGATGTTCTCCACCAGCACTCCCAGGTCCCTCTCCACAGGGCTGCTCTCCAGCAGTTACCTCCCAACCTGTACTGGTGCAGTTTATTATTCCTCCCCAGGTGCAGGACTCTGCATTTGTCCTTGTTGAACCTCAGCTGGTTCCTCTGTGCCCAGCTTTCAGTCTCTCCAGGTCTCTCTGGATGGCCTCACAGCCTGCAGCTGGATCAGCCAAGCCTCCCAGTTTGGTGTCATCAGCAAAATTGCTGAGCAGACTTTGTCTGTCTGTGCCCTCATCAATGTCATTGATTAAGATGTTGAACAGGACTGGATCCAGCACTTATCCCTGGGGGACTCCACTGGTTACAGCAGGACCTGGCACCATTGACCACTGCTCTTTGAACTCTATCTTGTAACCAGTTCCTAATCCACCTCACTGTCTGCTCTGCCATCCCACACTTCCTGAGCTTGCTCACTAGGGTGTCATGGGAGACCATGTCAAAGACCTTGCTATGGTCAAGGTAGACTACATGCACTGCTCTCCCTGAATCTACCAATTCAGTTATGTAATCTACTCATTCAGTTATGTAAAAAACCACAAAGACAAGAAACCTGCTGAGATCTTTCTATATCAACGCTGAGTCTGAAACAACAGCTTAACTCGAGCTGCTGGGACTTTCCAAGAACACTAATTACTGCAGTACTCCTGATAAGATCCCCAGAACTGTTCCTGTAACTTCTGTAGGATAAACAGTAACAAAATTAATCCTTGCTAGAATTATAAGAAGATGTGGGGCTTCAGATACCTCACCCAGCAGATCACTGAGAAATGGGAATTGTTAACTCCTCTCAGGTTTCAGCTAAGCCCAGTTTATTTTCTACATAGATTGTAAACCTGCTTGGGCTGAATCCTGTGATAAAAGGTCTGGCACATGGGGATAGGGAACTTCATTTTGGTTAACCTGTTGAGAACTTCTGAACATTAATAGAAAAGGAGACAGATTTTGGATCTGAAAACGCAGGGGAAGCTCCTTGATGAGGACTTTCATGGCATTACAGGACACATTAAAATCTTTTTTATTAGAGAAAAGTTTATTTTACTGGAGCTGTTTGGTTTATCAGATTCTTTCCCTGAAAACAAATGAAGCAAATCTCAGCCATTTGAGATTTTACAGACAAGCTTATAAAATGAAGCAAAATAATTTTCTAGGTGTTTATGGCTCTTCTTGCACAGCTGCCCCATTCCAGGAAAAAAAAAAAAAAAGGCTCTAATTTGTGACAGGCACCTTGACCTATTGGCACATGACACTTAAAACCTAAGGGAATAAGTGAGCTTTGCTGTCATAGTGCAGTAGGTGGCAAACTAATTATATCATTAGAGAAGGAATGGGAGAGTAGATTTGAGCTGCAGGACATTGGCAAAAGCCTTGGAGGAGGCACAGAATCTGGCATGGCAGTGGTGAGCAGGCACTGGAGTTTGAGGCCATACTCAGAAGAACACTAGAGCAGCTGCCCTGCTTCTGTCAAGGAATACCTTGGTCCTTCTGGACACACCCCACAGAAACAAGGGTACAAATCCAGATTCTCTGCCCTTTCTGGCTGGCTGGGCAGAACTGATCCTTCACAGCTCCAGGAATGGTCTGTGGAGCACACAGTTAACACTTCTAACTGGAATAATCCTAACGTGTCCCAGCCAGGGGTCCAAGCAGGCAGCAAGGTTTGCTAATTAGGTCATTTTTCACTAGACTTATTTGAGTGCTGGTTTGGGTTCTCTTAAAACTGCTGCCTAATGAAATAATTCATAATTAGTGTACTCTTGTCACTTAGAAAATAATTATTTCATACAGCAACAAAATCTACATTTCTATCCAGGGTTTTTCGGTAACAGCCATGCAATCTCAAAGCAATAGAGCTGACAGACTTGTTCCCTGCTCAAATTCAGTTATGCACCAGTAGAAAAGGTAGAAAAAGAGCTGGCAGCTCTCACCATCAACATCCTCTCTGCTACTGCAGTCCAAGAGCAATCGGAGCAGGGAAGAAAAGAAATCAGAAGCATTTAGGGGACAGAAAAGCCTGTGAATGAAGTCAGGAATATGCCAGGTCATCCTCCTAACTTTCTCGAGTTCTTCAATGAGAGGAGCCCACGCACTGCCACTATCGATGACATCCAGGAAGAGTCCCTCCCCTGGCTCCCATCAAAGCCTGGGTTTCAGCTGGGAGAATGCAGAGCATTTCCATCCCTCTCCTATATACATCTGTGTTTGTTATTTTTCTGCCTGCAAGACTGACAACGAGCAACTCTGTTCACATATTTTCTGAAAGGGAGCACAGTTTGTTTATCTGTCAGCTCTAGGTGCCAGTGCTTAAAATGTCTGGGGTGACAAGAAAATAAATGGACTTACTATGCTGCATTTAGATCCCCTTCCCAGCCCTCGCCAGTCCCTCGGTGTGGCTGGCTCCTTTTTGCTCTCACAGGGGACTTGCGGCACACACAGACCTGTGCCCTCGCCTCTTTTTGCTCTGATGCTTCGAGAGCATTTTTGAAGGTATGGGATACTTTTTCAAGGACTTTACCATTTCTAATCCCAAAGGAAAAAGCTCTCAGTAGTTTTGTGAGGCGTGGCCCTTCATCGATGACTGAAGCAGCTTTTACAGGCTCGCCAGATTCTGCCACTTCAACCACTTCCTCACAGAGACGCCACCAAAGAATTTCATCAGATTTAAAAAGCCTGCAGTGAGTTTTCTTCCTGGCAAAGGAACCAGCCTGAAGGGAGGTAAAGGTCCCCAGGATGTATTTATGGAACAGCTCAGACTTTTTTCTGGGCATTCAGTTCTTAGACATGCAGCTTAGAGCCTGACAAGAGTGAATTTTTCCTCAAATGAATTTTACACATAAAATGCAAAGAATTCTAAAACCAGCAGTTGCAAGCCAGAAATGATCTTGTCACAAAACTGGCCCTGGCTGCAAGTTTGTACTGCTGCTGCCCCATGCATCAGGGATCTTCTGCTTTAGTGTTTGACAGGGACTGACCTGAGCCAAGGAGAGCAGGACCTACATGAGCCAAGGAGAGCAGGGCCTGCCTGAGCCAAGGAGAGCAGGGCCTGCCTGAGCCAAGGAGAGCAGGGCCTGCCTGAGCCAAGGAGAGCAGGGCCTGCCTGAGCCAAGGAGAATTAAATGTCTCAATTTCCTCATCCTTAAGGAAGTGTTCCAAAGGTCTGTCAGTCACATCCCTCTAGATGAAATGACATTTGGCATTTAGATGTTCACTGCTTTTATACTAATGTGAGCAATAAGCTTAGTGTTGACCTACAGGCTAACACCAGTGTGAACACCATAAAGGAAAAAAGGCTCTGGATCACTTTTTGAAAGTACTTTCAAGAGTCACAGTCCAGAGGGAAAGGGGATTCAGCAAACAAAGTTAATAAAATCATTCCCAAAGTGTCAGCTTAATTAGCTTCAGCACAATATTTAATGTGGTTGAACAGCATGGGATGATTTGGGAAACTTAGCAGCAACTGCAGCAGGCGTGCCATGCCTCAGTCAGAGATGGATGAAATCTCCTTCTGCCACACAACAAACTTACTGGGGAATGTTTTGTTTGCTGGGAAACAATATCTGGCCACAGGGCAAATCTGCTGGCCGGTTTTGGCCAGTGGAAGGGACTGAGGACAGCATTCCTCCTTGGTTGGTCCCTGCATGAGATCACAGAGTCCTTTCTCTTCATGTTTCATTGTATTATGCAAAGTGGAGCACTGAGAAGAGCCTAGACAAGTTCTCCACTTTGAAAGGCCTTCCAGGCTGGTAGGAGGAGATTAGGACAGCTCTTAGATGGAACGTGGGTCTCCCAGACTGGATCTGAGCCTCTCATCCACTTAGTCACAGCACAAACCACCTTGGGCAGCTTTGCAAGTCTTATTTCCCCAAATGCAACGCTCCCCAAAACAAAACATCTAAAGTGGGCTGGAAGAGTGGATGGAACATCTTGTTGGACACAAAAGGAATTCAGGGTGAGTTTTTCCCCTTACAATTTCTGTCAAGCCTGTGCACAGGGCATTAGGGAAATAGGCAAACCATTTTAAAAGCCTGAGCATTCATCCCAGTATCCTGGCACTGTTATCTCCTAAGTGGCAAACTGTTTCAAAAGAGCTTTAAATGGTGCAACCCCTGTTTGTGTAAGGGGAAGAACTGAATGCCAACCAAGAGGCCAACCCAAAATTGCCCCACCTACACAGATTCTTAAGGAGACTTAGGAGGACTGACTTTAAAGATCACTGAGAGACCAAAATCTTTATCTTACAAACTGCCCCATTTCCTTAAGGCATCCAGGAGTGCTAAGCTCAAGCAATTTGTCATTTCTACAGTCATTCGAAAAATATGTGAAGAGGACCATTGTATTAAAATCAAGATTAAAATGGCTGAAAACTGCTGCAGTCAGCATCTTCTGCTGGGAGAAGGGAAGCCATTGGTGAACAGAAACATCAAATCCCTCCCTAAAGTAAACCCACAGCTACGTTTATGCTTTCACACCATCTGAGGGGCCTGGCCCCATGGTTGTTTCAAAGGAGGTCAGAGAACACGACTGAGAAGCTTTGTACCATTTTCCTAATAAGATTGTCTCGTCTCACATTTCTGCTGATTTCTTTCATACCTTCCAAGCTGTTACAGCAGCTCATAAGAAGAAAATAGAGATTAGACACAAGTCTTTGCCCTTGAGACCATCTCTGACCTCTGCTTTGCCATTTACATTTATTACAAAAGAGCCTGAAATGTTTTTGAGTCACGGAGAAGCAGCATCTGATGGCTACAGAGGGTTTTACACCAATAATACTCTGCTCACTGGGTTTCCTCAGACAGAACTTTGCAAGGATATTGAAACTCCCTCAGTCTCAGGCAATAAACACAACTATGCCAAAGTTGGGAGGAGGGGCAGGAGGGGGATGGTTCCTTGCACACCACTGTTTTCTGATCCATCTGGAATTAGGAAAGCACGCCTGGAAAGGAAGAGCCAACAGCGCTGGATAAGTCAGCCCAATTCCTCGGCTATGACATAGTCACTGTATGCATGCGCGGGAGAATGCGAGGAACTCATCCGGCTGTGTTCAGCCAGTATTTGAAAGAGAATAAATTAAAAGATGCACCACGGCAGCAGCAAAAGATTCCTTTAAGGGACCACTCACCAGCCTGAGCTGGACTGAGCTCTCTTCTGCAAGAAGCAGCCCCGAGTTCTGAACTGTATTTGAGAGGAGTTGGGAGCACTCACATCTGGTAAAATTTGACCCCGGCTCAGTGCTTCCCTGCAGGCTTGTGCCATTGAAATAATGGGAATTACACTGGAGACATAAGTGTGGTTAGCTGCGAGTCACAGCAGAGAGAGAGCAAGAGTGAGCTGCCGTGACTGGTGGGCTTCTGGAAAGGAGCATCCTCCCTCGCTTCCCTACTTTCCGGCCCCAGTTGTCTTTATTCAGCGAGCTATAGCTGGTCCTTGTAGAACAGCCACAGCTCCCTTTCATCTGCCACTCACGAACTGCCCATTGCTACCACATGCTGCACTACAGCCTAGAGGAGAAAGAGAAACTGTTCCTCATGAGTGTTCATATATTCGTTTCAATTCAATTTAAATGTGAGCTTCATTATGACCTTGTTAGCACCCTCTCTCCTGTTTACTTTCCATTAACATTCAGCCTGTCAAACTTTATTAGCACAAATGACCATAGAAATTGGGAGCTGTTTGAATTCTCTCTGTCTGAAGCATATTTAGTGGGTGAAATTCAATCTGGCCAGTAGGCCAGGGGAGCTCTCTGCCGTGCCCCAGCCTTTTGCTGACTTGCAAATTTTAGCAGCGTTCGCAAGCAGAATATGATGACAAGAAACAGTCTCCCTGAATTAGGGAAAGCAGAAGTGACACACTCTGGACTCCCCCAGGTATGCACAGTCTGGATTGGCACACGAAGAACATGTAAAAGGGAAGGAAATTATTTTTTTCCCTCTGAGCTAGGGGAAAAAAAATGAGGTGATAAAAGACCTCAAACCCAAAGATATTTTACAAAAAGATAAAAAGCGGTGGGGGGAAAGGTCAAATAAATTATAAGATTTATGGAGCTCTGTGAACCACAAAGGTGTTTTGTATGCAGCCCATGCTGCCACCTCTGTCTCAAGAGAAGATGACTTCTTTACCGAACTCACCCTTCCCCGTAGTCTCAGGCAGATTTCTTGTCCCCAGAAGAATATCATAACATATGGTTGACTTTTCCACATAATACCTGGCTCACAACCTCACACAAAAACTTCCCCAATATATGTCACTTTGACACGGGTTTAAAGATGATAAACAGGGTAATCCAACCTCCAGCTGTTTGAACAACTCTGCTCATAAAGTGCCTCACTGCCCTGTCAGCATCCTCGCTTCTGCATCGAGCCTTTGTTCTCTTTTCTTCCCCACATTGTTTCCCTTCCACTCTGAGACGTTTTCATCTCGGAAAATACATAAATGCAATATTAAAACCCAACGTTCCCCTGGGCTTTTTATCTCTGTGCAAATAAGAGCTTCAATTTTAATTTTTATTAAAATCTGTGATGGACCAAAAAAAACAAAACAAAAACCCAACCAAAAAAAACCTGTGGCTTTTTCTTTGGGGATCCAGTGAGGCCATTCTGAAATAGTGCCTGTGACTTCTTAGCAAATGCTTGTAGAAAGCATTTCAAGAGTGGGAGAAAGTGCATGGAAAGAAAATCCTGAACAATTAACCCATTCCCATTTTTCTGTTGAAAAGACCCAGTTCACCCATATTTAGTTCGCCCATTAAAAGATCCAGAAGGCTGTAAACAAAATGTTGTTTATTAAGCTGTGATAGACAAAAGAGCTTTGCTCTTAGTCGACTGCAGTAATTTCTTTTTTAGCCTAGAAAGCAGATAGAAACTTCCTGTTTTCTCTTATAGCTCCAGTAAAATAAACTCACCAGCTACTAGGGCAGCAGCTGTTGCTCACAAGAGGTTAATACCCACTGCAACGCTGTCTGCTATCCCTCATCCCTGGAGGTTCCCTGCGCGGGTCGGTTATGAAATCCTATCTGCCTCTGCTCTAACGGAACAGCCCTGTCAGGAAACTCCTCTGCTCCAAGTGCTCTTGTGAGCTCTGAAAATCCTGCAGAATACAGATGTGCCTGCTGCTTTTCTGTGATGGCACAGGATACAGCACAGCACTCAAAGATGAGAGGAAACAAAACAGCAAAGATGAGACCTATAAAGACAAGCTCAGATCCGGCTGCAGTTGCAGGGGGTTTCTTACAAGCCCTTTCCCATGGAGTTATGGATTTCTTCAGTGCTCCAGCACGGCTGCAGAATGAATTTAAATCCTTCCCTGCTGGCCCAGGTGCAGAAGAATGTATTTTAATATCATAAGAAAGACAGAGAAAAGGGAAAAGGGTATTTCACTTCATTAGCGTGATTTTAAAAGGAAAGATCTAAGATAAAGATGAAGGAAATTTAGGGTAGGCTAAAGAAAAGAGTTCCCAAGGGAAACCATAGAAGTTCCATCGGCTGAGATCATAGAATCAGTCAGGGCTGGAAGGGACCACAAGGATCATCTAGTTCCAACCCCCCTGCCATGGGCAGAGACACCCTACCCTAGATTAGGCTGCTCAGAACCTCATCCATGCTGGCCTTAAACTGAACTCAAAAAAGCACAAGAAAGTACACAGTGCAAAACATCTCTGCGTCAGCAGAAGGATCAGCCACATAAAGTATCTTCTTTCAGTCCTGCCCAAGTGTCCTAGGAGTGTCTGCTCCCACACACCATCACTGTCACTGCTCCAGCACCCAGGGGCAGCTCCACTTAGTTTAATTGGTTTAGTGTCATGTTAAATCCCCGCCTATAACTGCAGATGGACACCTCGTTATGGGTCTATTTGTGCTGAGCAATAACTTACTCTCGGCTGCCTTCTAACTCCACAATTTGCTCTGAATAAGGACAATCACTGTCCACTGCTCAGCAGTGAAGAAGGAGCTGGGGCCTCCCATTTGTTCTTGCTCTTTGTATTACCCTCTGGCCATGAGGCATCACCTCAGGGACAGCCGGCAGGTCCCTGGGCCAAAGCTTTCAGAGTTCATTCTGCTCTAAGTCAGTCTCTGTTGGCAGCCAGAGGCCAACACCAGACTAGTGCCTGTGCAGATAACTCAGTCTTGTTACCATGCAAACTTGGGGTGAAATTGGGGCAGCTCTGGTTTGCAAATGCAACAGGCTTGTTCCTAGTGTTAAGGGAAGAATTACCAAAATCATACAGATTAAAAACCATGTTGGCTTACGCCAGAAAAGCCATTAATATAACTAAATAGTGTCGACAGGGGAAAAGATAAAAATCACATGTTAGAGCTGGGGAGAGGAGGATTTGATTAAAGATGGCCTCACTGATTCAGCGGCAATTAAGGCTGTTCTTCAAGTGTGCAGCTTGTTCCTTCCAGGAGGAAGGCAGCGAGTCTGACTCTCCCCTCTCTTGCACCAGCCTGACACTGGTGAAAGCCTCACCTCTGCTCAGAGAGCTGCTGCCTAAGCTCAGCCCAGAGCGAAGCAGAATTCGGCCCCAAGGGCCTGTGGCAATTGCACAGGATCAGATAAGACACCTCAGGAATGCAGCACTGAAAGCAGTTCAGTAATGCTTTAATTTCCATCCTTGGCTTACTCAGTCCCAGCTTTCATGAAGAGACTACACAGGGGTTAGAGGAAAAGTTTTTACATGAATTAGTGTAAAGGGCTGTCATGACCTGGTGTCCTGAGCCAACTCTGGGCAGTGGAGAGTAAATGAAAGCAAACCAGCTGATGAGTGGTTAGAACCAATGGCAGCTCTGGGTAATGGACCTAAGCAGGGGGAAATGCGAAGAAAAAGGAAAGGTGAAAAGAGGAAGGAGAGAGAAAGAGTTAAGAAGTCAGAGAAAAAGACAGGTATCAGCACTCTTGGTATCTGGAGTCCAAATCCTTCAGAGGCAGGTGTTCAACCCAGCAGGGTCTTCCGTGATAGATTCAACATCTGCCCTCTGGAAGTTGTGGTCCTTTTATACCCTTTTGTTGGTCACAAAGAGAGGTGTGCATGAGTAAGGTGCACCCTGCCACATACACTGTTCTGAGTCAGAATCATTTTGGGCTATCCCAAGGGCAGAAATTGGATTCACATTTTAGTGGAAGAATCTGAACAAGGAGCAACAAACATGGAAGAGTTGCTCCATGTTTTCCATGTACCAAAGAAAAACAACACTTGATTTTCTTACTCAGCTACCCTTCCATTAGCTGGCAGCAATATGCACACAGATGCTCTTTGATGCAGTGCAGAGGATCATTTTAGCATTTATCCTGGGGGAGCAGCTGAGGGCTCCTGTCGAGCTCAGACCTGCAGCCTGGTCTGACACGGTGAGTGATGCAGGAGAAGTAGGTAGAACCCTCTAATGTGAGATGCAAAGTGAAGCCATCTGTCCACCTTCATGCTCCATCAACATTCCCTTCCCCAGTGCAGAATCCAGACCAGACTTTAAGCAAAGGCATCAGAGAACCAGAATGAATCCCACCACTTTCCAGGACAACTCATGTCGTCCTGACAAGTCTAAAGTGCTTTACAACTAGTTACTATTTCCAAATACACCTGCTAGGAAGTTAACAGTTTTATCTCCTTTTTATCAGTATATAAATTGAGGTCCCACTGGCTTCTTAAAGTAGTTGTCAAGAACAAGCAACCAAAGGGAGAGGAAGGTCTTGGCCACAGGGCAGCAAAGGCTCCACCCTTGTGCTAAGGAAGACAACCAGGTTTCTATGCAGTTTGCCCCTCACAGAGAGTAGTGTATCAAGCCCTCCGCTAGCCCTAGGAAGCTAACTGGAACTCCAGGCCTCTCCCAGTTGCTGCACAGTTAGATTGCAGTTGCCATCTTCTCATCTGCTTCAGAAAAGCAGCAATGAGCCTGCTGAAATCCAGCAATCCAGCCCTTGTGTTTCTGGAGTGGAAGGTCCTGGGTGGAGCTGGTATCTTATTTCCTCCTTTATCTACTGTGAAAGATCTACAGGTCTAGACTGCTGAAACTGCAAGACATGAAGCTCAGGGCAAGAGGCCACAGGCAGCTGTGGTATCTTATTTGTGCTTATTTCCAATCACGCTCCTGCCTGAAACCTCAAAACCACAACATCAACCACTTGGAAATACACAATTGCAACCAACAGGCAGTGCTGCTCTTTTAAGACCAATAAAACATGAAGCTGGATGGATGCCACCCACAGAACTGATTTCTTCAACATTTTCCACACAGAAGCCTACCTACTGACTTCAGCAAGAAGGGTACACATCTATGGCTGCAAATGGGAACCCTTGTTCCTGGAATCAGAAATAAAATCCAGCATCAGAAATAGTTTGGTGGTTGTGCAGACACAAGCCTGGCAGCCAACCTGCATCTACACAGCTGGGCCTGGGTGAGTGGACAAGGCAGCTTCCCTCACCCCCCTCAGCACAGAGCAGTTTCTCTGTAGGAAAACGAATGGTGCCCTCACATCTGAGAGCCCTTTCAATGTAACCTGATTTTGGTTACAGTACAACTCTTGGTCTTTGAAGAGCAACGACCACCAAGAGCCTGAGGAGTGCCTGGTCCTCAGGGAGGTCTCCATCACTTCAGCTCCATCGACTTGGAGAAGTTCAGGCAACAGCAACTCTTTGGCTGTTTGCTAGCAGCAGCTCCAGCAGGACTGGCAGAAGGGCTGAAGATGTGACAGTGCCATCTGCTGATGGCAGCTCTCCCAGCCCCACCAGCTCTGCATGTGGTGCTTACAAGGCACGCACCAGAGGCTTGTACTGCAACCAGCAGTTTGATTTCTTCCTCAATTAAGTGGTCTCAAGGTATGCCACTGGGTGAGGACATCATCAAAGTCTACCACTAGTTTTGTGTTGCTGACAGATGCTTCATACTAAACAGAAGTACTGGACTGACTTGTCACAGGGGTGCTGATTCCCATTAAAAATCAGCATTCCTCCAGGGAATGGGGCCTCACCAGCCTCATCGTTAGAAGCAGCAATTCGCAGCCAGCACAGTGCACAGCCACTACCTGAGAGAGACCCAGCAACACACAAGGAAAGAAACAGGTACAGCTTAGTTAGTTACTGAAGCTGCTGTCTGTAAAGAAAGCAATGAACACAAGCTCTAAAACTCCAGGCTGTGAAGGAAACAAAGAGGTTTGATGAAAACAGCAGACTGACCTGGAACAGACAAAGGGAATTTGGTGTTTCTAAAGGGCAAGGACAGGAACAGCAACTACGTGAGCTGGGAGATGTTCTAGGATGGCACAGAATATGTAACTGATGGTCATTAATCTCTGCAAGGGAAGGAGCTCTTCTTTGGTGCCATCTGTTTCTAATTGCTGCCCCACTCAGCTCTAGGCCTAAATTGCACAATTCAAACTCGATTCCAAACCACCCAAAGTGCTAAAGGTTTTGGAAGGCACAGGAATGGGAGCATCGGGCATAAATTGCAGGGTTATGGTATTTACACAAGAGAAACCAATTAGCTCATGCACGAGTGCCAAAATGATCCCAGGAACACCCCATCGGGTCACCACGAGTGCCAGATTACTTCACTTAGTTTATGCAGGAATGCCTAAGCAGTTCACGCATGGACACCCAATAAATGAATGCATGAGTGGCCAATTACTACACACACAGTGCCTAAGCAGCCTGTGCATGAGCAGTCTATGCAGTTTACTCAGAGATGCACAATTGATTCATGCAATGAGCACAGGACCAGTTAACACATGGCTGCCCAGCTGGTGCATGCATGAGCACCAATTAGTTTGCAGCCAAGTGCCTGACTAGTCTGTGCTTGAATGCCCTGTTAAGCCATGCCTGAGCACCCAAAAGCTTCATACATGAACACCCAAATAACTCCTGCTTGAGGGATGCATTTTATGCATCAGCACCTAATCAAGCTGGATGCCCCAGGAATTTCTGTTTGAAGCCTGAGTGTTGCACTGGGTGTGTACAAGCTTTTGATACCTGGGCCTACAGTGGTGCCTCTACCAGGTGCTCTGCCAGTGCCTAACCAGCTGAAACTGCTGGAAACACCCAGGATGCCCCAAAGCATCAGTACATCAGAAGACCCCTCAGTACTCCAGCTCAGGCTGAGGAAGAATGGCAGCTGCAAGAAGTGGAAACACATAGAGGAAGAAAGAGTGGAGGTGTGGGGCTGGAGGTGTGCCCTTGGAAGGCACTCCATGTGCAAGGAGTGCAACCTGAGGGACTAGCTTTGGGGAGAGCCAAAAGTATTTTTAATTTCTTTCCTTCTGCATGGCTTTTGCAGAGTGTCAGACATCACATCTGGAACCAGGACTAGAAGCTGTCTAGCAGCTATGATACAGGCCAGCTGCTTGTGATTCTGCAGCATGCCCACAAGAACTCAAATCCAGCAAGTAATGACTGGTAGTCTCTAGAGAAGAGCCTCACTCTAACAAAATGTATTGGCTTAAGAAGGATAAAGGATGAATCTCTACAGCCTGTGCTACACAGGAGCTCAGATAAGATGACATAATGATGAACAGAGGTCATAAAATCTATGATCTTATCAGTGCAGCTTGCTTAGGTCTCTTAATCACTGCTAAGTCCAACTTGCACGACTTTCCTTGTCCAGGCAGGAGCAAACAAGGTGCTGTATATTAAGCCTCACTCATGCCAATAAAAATGTACTACAGGAATGGACATATTTATTAACTCCCAGCAGTGATGCCAATGGGCTTGGCTCAGCTGCAGTTTCCTGGCTTTGGACACAGGGTCACAAATCTCTGAGACTGTTGAATCTTACCCCAGAGTAAGGAAACTTGCCAAGACTGAGCCAGCTGGCTGCCACAGGAGACAGAGAGCAAAGCTTAGGTGTCCTCGAGACACTGAGATTTTTAATTTTTTTTTTCAGAATTCAAACAGAACAATTTACTAATAAAAGATCTGCAGGAGCAGGGGAAAGGCTGGCTTCGGGATGGTTTGGATCCTCTCTTGGCACTTCCATGCAGTTAGATGAAAAGGAAGAGGCCAGCCAGAGCACTCTGCTGGAGAAGCTGCCACAGCCTGCAAGGAGAGGCTGCTCCTGAAAGCACACAGCAGTGTGCTCTGGCTGGCCCCATCCTTCAGGAGCATGGCAAGTGCAGGACTGGCAAGAGGAGGCCTGTGCCTACTTGGTTAGCAACCAAACTCACAAAAGCAAAGTATTTATTATCTACTAGAACCAGTTATGGCCTGGTGAAACTGGCAAAAGCTACAAAATCAGTACTTTTAGAATTTGATTAGTGATTCAGAAAGTTACTATGGAAGGATGGCAGGAAGGCCTCCTTACTAGCTAGAAACCAGCAAATATGATCATAAACGTTTGCTCCAGGTGTTGAAATCCCAGCTGTGAATGTTGAAATGTAACCTATCAGAGTCTGCAGCTAAGGAGACCATCTCTGGTCTGTGGTTAAATCCCTCAGGGAAGGTGAGGCACCTGGACACCTGCAAATGCCTGCATTTAGAGGCCTTCAGCAGAATCTCTCTCCGCTCCAAGCACTTAACATAAACATGAGCTGCAAGGAGAGCCATACAACAGCCACCCCCCAGCTTTCTGCTTTTGTCTTCCCTGCCTACATGGGAGGTTTACAGGCCAATAATACTGTGAGCTAATAACAGCATACTTTAGACAAAGACCAACAAGGAGAAAAAAAATCAAAACAGAGATTCATATAATTAGACTAGGATGTGATGTCATCAGTTATATGAAACATCCCTAAATATTTTGGCCCAGCTAATGAACTGCAGGTTGGTTTTACAGGCAGGGAAAACATTCACAAAACTAAATGGTTCACAAATCACTGGCATTCATTCTTAGATTTGTGTGTCACTGAGTTCCCAGATGAAACAGAGGGGGAAAAACAATGTTGCAAGCAAAATTACCAGGATGATTGAACAGCCTTCTAGCTTGAGGGTTTTTTTAAGCAAAGTTTTGCAATTAGGCAAGAGGATGTCCTGGTACATGTGGACCTAGTGTGCAGACCCAGTGATTGAGAACTATGTCCTAGAACTAGAGCTTCAACCTAGTGCATACAGATAGGAGAGAGCCCACACTCCCGTTCCCCTCAAGATGAAATAGCAAAATTCAGACCATGCACATGGGGAGCTCCTCTGAGTTGCTGCAGTTTTAAATACTTGCCTGACCCCACTTACCACAGCATCCACTCACTGCTTTGTTGTGCAATGCCCTCCAGGAGCACTGATCCCCCAACGCTGCTGTAAGGTGGGAAATACTCTCATAGTGATCTTTACAGACACGAAAGGGAAGTATCAAGAGATGAACTGACTTGCCAAAACTCACAGAAGGTACTGGTAGAACAGCAGAGACTGAACACAGATGTTTTGCACCACATCCATGCCATGAGTTCACACTTCTCTTTAGAGCTACTTCATGAAAGACATCTTGGCTGTAGCTGTTAAATCCTCTCTTTATCACAACTGATTTGTTAGTATTTAGGCTGCCTATCAATCAAGCAAGATGGAAGTATCTCATTTTCAATCATAAACTCCAAACGTGCCAGAGTTTTAAAAAAAAGCAACATTCAGCTCTGCAGTGCATGTTTTGTGTTCTGGAAAAAGTTAGTTCTGCTCTTGTTTAAAGAAACCAGGCCTGGTTTTATCTTTGTACACAAGGTGCTTCCAAGGGTGTTTTTGGCCCCAGGACAGCTCTGGATCACGCAGCAGCACAACACATCCTCCGGCAAGTGAAATCTCTGCACGTTTGGGAGCTGTAGGCTCAGATGAAACATTTATTGTGAGAGCCTGGACTCTTATCCAGGTCTGTTACATAGCAGATAACAAGTGGGGGTCACTGGATAGTACAGAAGAAAAGTCTGCATGGGACTGGAATATGTTAAGCTTCACAGTGAGACAGAAGCTTTAAGATTTACACTTCCAGTGTACTTAAGACTACTCTAGAATCAAAGCAGAAAGAGAGAAGACAGCAGGGAAAAGACACAGCAGCTGCTTCCATGCTGCAAGGGTGGGTGGGCAGAGATGCACACTCTACTCTGTGCCACAGCATCTCCCAGAGCTGGCTCCAGCAGGACACTGTCAGTCCCGTAGCTGTACTCACTGCTGTGTGCCCCTTCCTCCTTGCTATGCTTTTGCTTTTCTCAAGAAAGGTTTGACAGAAGCATGAAAAGATGTAAATAATAGCTCAGAAAGGAAACAAAGGATTGAAACTCTGGTGATTCCCAGCTCTGGTGATTCCCATCATGCTCTGTTTCAGATCACTCCTGACTAAGGACCTCAATAAGAAAATACAGCTGTCCACACCACAGGCAGTGTTTTTAAACTTCATTGCAATCCCTGAAAATTCCAAGCTAGGTGAGCAAACTGAATGAATTTCCTACCATATCTCAACTGACCAAAGGCCCAGCACTGTTTGTTGCTTTTCAAGGCACGTAGTGGGCATTGGTGTCAAGTGCCTCCAACAGAACTGTGAAAAGCCCTTTACTTTTCATATCCAAAAATGCCTGATCGGGGCAGATAGTTGGAAAAGAAAACAGCAGTGAGAAGCAAAACACTTGTCAGAGGAAGAGAATCACACACTCACACTTTACTAAACCTGCTTTTGTCAGAGCAAACTTTCTTCTGCAAAGAAATATTCCTGGCTTTGGGAAAGGAAACACAGTTATCAGATCAGTGCTGTTTGCAAAAGAAACGAAAAATGGTGAATGTTTATAACTTAAAGTGTTTTTAATGAGCTTAAATGCTGTTTTGGTCTTGGAGGAAGAGTAAAAGTACTTAGGAAAACAAGCAATGTAACAGAGATGAGATCTGTTAATTCCCCTTGAACCACTTTGTGCTGGTATGGATTCTTTCACCATCTTCACCAATCCTGTTTTATGACATGTGGAATAATTGCAGTCTGGCATAAAGGGAAGAAGCCTCTTGCCAAAGCAAGCTGCTGCACCTGGGCCACCTCCCTGTGGGACCCAGCAGAGCTCAGGGCTGGATCACCGTTGCCTGCCACCAGCCTGCTCCCTGTGTTTAACTTTCCAGTAGGATTCTTGCAAGACAATCCCTGAGGACAGCAAAGCACTTTCCCACTTTCCTGCTTATGTGGCAAAACCACAAGGGCTGTTGTGCAGGTAGCAGTGCAGATGACTCCAAGCTGGAAAGCAGTTAAAGACAGCAAGTTGGAACAAGAATCTGGGAGTGTAACAATTTCATTAATCATCTTCATTATCTTGGTGTACATCAGAGACTTATTAGCAAAACTTAGGAGCTAAGCAAAGGGGTATGAATACTCAAAACTCCAATTAACAGAGGACAACACACACCCACGGGAAGATCAAATAAACACTAATCTGTTAAAAAGGAAAGAAGAATACAGAATCTTGGGGAATAGATCCTCATCACCAGTGTGTACAACACTGCCAGCTCCTTCTGCCCCCACCGTGCAAAAACAGGTTCCACTGCTCCCTTCAAGGCAGGACTGGAGCTAGAGAGGTTTGAGAAGCATCTATGGGAACAGGCAGAAACTGACCGTAGACAAGTTTGCAGTAAGCAAAGAAGCAGAGAGAGCAGCTGGGTCAACCTGCAGTGGGCTATTTGTCAAATCCAGGACCTCAGTGTTTCCAGGTTGCCTGTATATCCTGAAACACTTACTGGCCTCCACCACAGATGCCTGTACAGACTGGAAGGAGAGCCCAGCCCCTGCTGCCACTCAGCCTGAATGACAGCTGGAGGCAGATTTAAGAAATCTCCATCAGGATTTTATGGAAGAGAGGTTCCCAGACAAGCATCAGAAAATAAATCTCTCTCATGGTATGTAAAATCAGGCAAATCTGGACTAGGTAGAAAGCTGACTGCTTGGGGAATTTTCTTTGGTTTGTATTTTTCCCAGATGTAGTTTGAAACACACTTCCTGCTTACATTTCACTGAGAGGGAAAAAGCCACAGTACCAACCTGGATTTAGCACAGTGAAACCAGGGCCTGGCTGGGCTTCTATGGGAAAACTGAGACCTCAAGGAACTCTGAGCCGTGAGCATCCTCACAGTACTATGATGGCAGACAATGAACTCTGGGCAGGCCATTGTGTTGTGGACACACAGGTGACAACTCTGGCTGAGCCATGCTGGCACTCACTGAAGTCTGACATCACTGAGCACTGCAAAAGTTGCACTTGAATGCCAGACAAGGGCTGGTGAACGCATTTCTGAAAGCCCAGAGCAAAAGGACCTTTATTCCCTTCCACAGAACAGCACAGCTGCAGAGCAGAAAGCTGCCTCCTCATGGCATACTGCAGTAAAGATGGAAGTGGGATATTCCTGGCAGCACAGGCTCAGAAACAAGGCAGTCTCCCATACTAGGGCTCCAAGTGCAGGACAACATCTGTCTTCTGGGAAATAATGGGAAAAGTTCCCAGTGACTCAAGATGGGCACAGGCACTCCCCAGAATCCCTTAAGCACAACCACCCAAACCTGCACTGTCTAGAAGACACTTGAGAGAACCAGTTGGGCTATTTCTGATTAAGAGGAAGTCAGAGCCCAAAGAGAAAATAAAACAGCAGAGGACATCTAAATCAGCTTATACATAAAGACAAGTGACACGACAGCTCCCATTCTGCCTCCTCGTACCCAGAAAGTGAGTGAAGTGCTTAAACATTTTGGCTCTAACCTCATATTTAAACTCATACCTGTTTACACCACCTTGGGGGTATACAAAATGGCCTAAATATGAATATAAATAATTATGCGTAATCAAGAATTCAAGCTCCCTTTGCCTGAGGTGGAAAAAGTCCATAATCATTCCAAATCCAGATTCATTTTGGAAATGAATTTTCATGACTGATCAGCTTATCTGCTTGATCAACATACCTGCAGTCTAGCCCCACAGCGTTAGTGCCAAGAACAGACAGTGCTGACAACGAGGGATGATACAATCTGCACATTCATTGAATTTATCAGAGTTTGATGGATACTGTCTGCCCTGGGCAGATAATTAAGCCTGATTGATTAGGGCTGGAACGGACCGAGCTGAAATCCATTTCAAAAATCTGCTCTTTTCCCAAAGCAATAGATGAAAGCAGTGCCCAAGTATTTAGCACAGGATCTTTTCATTCACTGCAGAATTCCAAGGTTGTTTTGCTCTGCTGGGAGCCACAAGATCTGCTGTGCTTTGTGGAGCAGGTCATGGCTGCAGACATGAGTTCTGAAGCTGCAGTTGCAGAGCATCTTGCAGTGATGGCAGACCACCAGCTCTGACCTCTGACAGACACTGCCAAGACAAGGCCACCTGAGTTACTCATGACTCAGCTTCTGGAATCTTTTGCCTTATATGTTGGAATAAAACTGTGGTAGTTTCAGAACATGATGGATGAAGCAATATAGACCTCCTCTGCTACACCAGCCCCCTGCTCCCTTAATCACCCACCTCAGCTCTGTACCAGAAAGCTTCAGTATTGAATCTAGAATCCTATCACATGTCCTTCAGTGCCTTTGGCCAACACTGTTATGTGACTGACACCCTACAGCCCTTATCTGTCAGAGCCCTGCATAGGTAATTCCTCCACCAGTAACTCCCTGGACCTGGCAACCCATGAAAGCACTCAAGTGTTTTGGACAAGCAGAAGGACTGAGCAAGGGAGCTGGCAGAAATCTATGCCATGCTTCTAATTACAGCCAGAACTTACCACCAGGTAGCCATAAGGCAGACACCTCCAACACAAACCAATTTTGCGTAAGCTTGCTGAAGCCTCAGCAGCTGAAACCTAGAAATTCTTAAGCACAGAATGCAAGCCAAAAGTGTCTGTCTAGTTCTCATGTAGACACTATTAATGATTAATTAGGATTTAGAATCTGGCCTTTCTTACTGCTTCCCACTTCAGTTACCTGCTCATTAAAAAGGACTGGTTCACAGCTGTAAGCTCCTCGGCAGCTCATCCTTGACAAATCCCATTTTGAGTTCTACCATTTTCTTGACACTACTGAAAATGAGAGACAGTTGGAAAGAGAATATAAAGAAAAACTTCTGATTTGCTGTCTCTTGCTCAGCCCTTACTTTCTGCAGCCTCACCAAAGCAAAAAAAGGCAAAAGTTCAAACTCATGAGAGCATTTCAAGTGCGACCTAGTTAGTTACAGTAGGTTTGGATCCCTCACATTCTTGGCACCCAGCATTTGCGACTGCACACATGAAAATCAGCACACGGAAACAGGGATTACTTTTGCCATGGCACTCCAAAATAAGGTAAAGATCAAATACTGCCTGGAAATTCACACTGGATTAACTCATCTGTTTCCTATCTTCAGGCTGTAGACAGCAGTGCTACTGGCAAACAGGAAAAATCCTATTTAAAGGAAAGAAATGGCCCAAGTATGGTGTTTGCTATGCCTGGGTCTTCATCCCATACTAGAAGATTGCAGAGAGAAATTAACATCTACTAAATATTTAAACCTAGTAATGAAAAGGCAGCATCTGCTGGCCTAACTCCCCTATCTGTCTACACCCTGGAAATATTCTGCTGTGGCCTTTGACACTGGTAACGCTCCCAACAAACTGAGCACTAAGGTACACAATCTGTAATGGGCACTCAACTCTGGCTTGTAATGGCAAATGTTGAGACATGGCTCTTCGTTCCCATCCCCTGACTTCAGAGCCCGTAACATACTTGCTGTGTAAAGTCATCCATTATTCAGTAGCAAGGATTAGCTGCTACTGCCAAAATCTGTGTGCCTTGACATCAGACCTGAGTGCAGAGCCATTGAACTGGGCAACTAAAACCTGGTGCTTTAGTTTATAATGGAGATAGTTTAAACAATCACTCTGGGTTTGAAAATCCCAAGCAGAGAGAAGGAACAGGCCCAGCACGTCCTCCTCACTCCACATTGCTGCCAAGATCTCATTTCTACCAGCGCATCAAGGCAGCTGAACTCTTTAAATGGGTGCTTTTAAGTAAGAAAAGCTCTCCCTCAATCCCAGCTCTGCACGGAATCCCCTGTTAGCCCTTCTAGCTGAGCAGGCTTCTGCATGTCCACTTGGCACAGCCACAGGAAAGTGCACTTTATCCTGCATCCATCAGCATCAGCGACAAGCAGACTCCACATAAGGGCATGAAACAGCACATATCAGGGACAAGATACTCATAAGAAATGTGGGAGATTTAAACAAGAATTTCCATCTTTGCACCTCTGCCCTGGCAGAATAGACTTGAGATGCTGCACAGGAAGAGGAAAGACTTTTTCCAGACCTGCCAAGGAAGTTTCTACAGAGTGACAGCAAATGTTCCCCTTTCTGCACATATCCAACACTGCAATGAGCAGATCTGAGATTTCAGAGCTCATCTGAGCCATCACTCACATCAGAGATCCCTGCAAAGAAATCGCAGAATGTTAGGAGTTGGAAAGGCCTTCAAAGATCCTCCAGTCCAACCCCCCTGCCAGAGCAGTCACCCAGGGCAGGTCACACAGGAGCACATCCAGGGGCATCTTGAATGTCTCCAGAGGAGGAGACTACAACATCTCTGGGCAGCCTGCTCCAGGCCTCTGTCACCTTCACAATGAAAAAGCTTTGCCTTATATTCATGTGGAACCTCCTCTACTCCAGCTCACCCCCACTGCCCCTTGTCCTGTCACTGGACATCCCTGAGCAGAGCCTGGCAGTGTCCTCCTGACACTGCCCTGCACATCTTTATCAGCAGCAATGAGGGCAGCCCTCAGGCTCCTCTGCTCCAAGCCCCAGTTCCCTCAGCCTATCCTCACAGGGAAATGTTCCACTCCATTCAGCATCTCTGTGGCTCTGCTCTGGACTCTTTCAAGCAATTCTCTGTCCTTCTTGAACTGTGCTTGAGATGCAAGCTCCTCTGGTCCTGAAGGAACAAGCTCAAAGAGAACAGCAGCACCTCAAGCTAAAGGGGAAGTTTTCAGATGCCAAGGCCCACAAGTTCTTCCACCAACAACACCCTCCTTTCTCCCCTGGCAAATCAGTTCAGATTATGTATGTGCAGACCATTTCTGGAGTAACAGATGCTCCTAACCTATCCTTCAACATCACACCTCAAAATTGTCACAGGTGTACGCCAGAGTCCCCGGTTTGGAGCCTTATCTGTCAGAACAGGGAGCAAGCTTCAGAGCTGCTCTGCCATTCAAAAAGGAAAAACTAAAAAATGAAGGCCAAAATCACTGCTCACAAACACATGCTGCAAGGAGAGGGCAAAGCTGCAACAACTTAACAAGAGCTGAAATTCAGGCAGAGGAAAACAAGAACCAAGAATAGCTGATTATCGAATCAAGAGACATAGGAGGAGAGACAGTGAGCAACAGAACAGAATGCAGAGGAGCCCTCTTCAAAAATAAATGCACACATTATCAAGTACAGAAAATAGAAGAAGTGAGGCTAAAATATAAGTGCCCCAAAACACATTTCTTTGGAGAGAAACATTTTTAAATTGTTTTCTTCACACTGAGTCCACATGGTTTGGTTTATATTTGCTCTCCGTGACTTTTCTAGCAAATGAAGTTGTAAGTAGGAATGTTGTAAACAAGAGCATTTCAATCACATGTTGGCATATACCCAAAGGAGTCATATGCAAAAACTGAAATCCTAAGAGTTACATTCATTCAGTCCAAGCAGAGAAACCAAATCACACACACAAAGTGAAACCTTAGCTGAACTGAAACTGCAGTATTGCCAACTTCAGCCATTCCGATGTCATCAGCCAAAGGCTTAGCTTCCCACTTCTCCCATGGAAGCTGATAGTAACGAATTAAAACAACACACAGTAAACAGTGAGGCATAGATGTGGTAGAGGTCAGAAACCTGTGTGTCTTTTCCCAGCAATTAGATCAGTAGGAATAAACAGAGGTATCTCCTCTCCCAGCAAAACCTTCTCTCACCCCAGCTAGGCAGGTGGAGGAAGGGAGAATGAATTCTCCTGAAAGGTGTGCTAGAAAGAGCATCCCTTATACAAGGCAGGCAGACAAATTTTGCCACAGCTGGAGCCCAGTTACTGGAAAATAAATGAAGAACTTAGATGAGATATGCCTTGAGACTGAGTCACTTTCCCAGTAGCTGATCCCAGTGGTCTTCAGAGTAAGTGGCAATAAGGAACTGATGGCACATCAGCTTTAAAAATTATCCATGGCACCCAGGCAGTAAAAGTGGAGAGGTTTTTGCAGTCATAGATCACATATAATGAACACAAAGAAAAGGGAGTTGGAAGTAATTTGCAGATTCTTTTATATGGGAATTGAAATGAAAACATCGATTTGCTTTACAAGGAATCACTAAGTTATGCACTAGTCTCAGGATATCATGGTGCAGTAATTAAGCAAAGATTTCTAGACCTGCAGCAATTCCAGCTTGGAAAGGTTTAAATTAACTGAGAGCAGGTGTATTTGCCAGCATAGTCTAAAGCACATAGCTGATACAAAGGTATGGAAAACACAGGCCCTGTTGTGGGATAAAGTCTGATTAACAAAGACATGAAAATCAGCAAAGCTCAGTCTAATCCTTCTGCCAGACCTGGCTCCTTCTGGAGTGTCTCCATCACCCACATCCAACCCTCAGGGGAGTCACTCTCACCTTTTTGGGGTACATAAACCAGTGGGTGCCGAGTGCAGGCTGAACCCACTGCCCCACTGTGCACCTTGCCAGCGGAATCCCTTGGAGAGGAGCAGAGCTTGTTTTAAATGTGGAACCAAATCATCTCAGGAAATTAACAGAAGTAGTGGAGACTTTAAAATATGAAGTGAGTCACATACTGCAGGTTTTATTTGCTTCTGCATTTTTATATATAAATAGTAAAAAAAGCAATTTTTAGTATTTATTTCCCAACACAGATAAGGGAGTTACCATGGCTACCAGGCTCCAGTGCTATGGTTTAAAAGGACAAAAAAAGGAAGCCAGACTGAAGCTTGAAATAGTCAGGTTGCTCTGTCCAATACTCACACCATGCATGTTGTGATAGGAACAGAGGACTAAAATCAGTCAGCCTGGAAAAATACAACATTGACAACAAAAACAAGGAAAAGGAGTCCAAAAGGTATGTGAGCCATGCAGGCAACTACAGATTCAATGTCTTTTCAAGTAGACAGAACATCTCAGCAGGACCTGAGCAGCCTTGGATTTAAAGAAAACACAGTGAAGCCCATGAAACAAACTCAAAGACAAGTGCTTTCTGGGAGATTAATTCAGCTCCACAGGCAGTGTGCACAGGGTAACCCAGCCCAAGGGCTGAGTCTCCATTTGAAGGCTCAGGTACAAAGACTAAACACTGGCCCAGCTCCTGAGGGTATCACAGCAGCTGTGAATGACCCACAAAATATCCTCTAATGCCCATGCCCTACTTCCCCCTCAAGTGAAACAATGGATCAAGCCCACTCCTCAGGGCTGCAGACACATGCTGGAAGTTGTGGCTCTGATGTGCTCAGATGCCCTGGCAGTGAAGCTGAGCAGGGAGCGCACAGCAGCACTGCTCACCAAGGCTGTGCCAGCAGGACGTGGTATGGCAAAGCCCTGCATCATGGGCAGAGAATGACATCTGTGCCATTGGAACAACCCCTCAGGACAGAACACTGCCACCATGCCACTGAAAAAAAAAAAACAACAGCTAAACACTCACATGCCCACACAGACACCACATCACAGATGGCTTAAATGGGAAGAAGCACATATCCCTCTGCCCCCTCCAAATGCCCAAGGAGCCCAACTCCAACCTTTTCACTTCACAGCAGCCCCTGCAGCCCCTCCAGCCTCCAGATCTACCTCATACACATCACCACCTTGCTGGGAGGGCCTACCATCTCCACCCACTGCAAAGCATCATACGAAGGAGCATCCAAAACATTCCAATCCCCAAAACTTGTGCTGGCAGCTGCAGCTGGACATCTTTGAGTGCACACCAGCTGCTGCATTCATCTGTGCATGTTTGTAACAGGTTGGTCACCCTCAGAATTGAGGCAATACAGCTTTAGTGTACCTCCATTTACAAGTGAAACCAGCATAACTTTTTTCTACCAGAGTTTTTTTTGGCCTTTTGTTTTTGTTAAAGAGTTCAAATTGTCTTTAAAAAAAAAAAAAAAGAAATCTGATGCTTCATACACTTGACTTTCTGATGCACTAAAGGCCTTCAGACAGATGTTTGAACTATCTTATTGACACAGTACAAAAGACTCTTTGTATGCCAGACTTGCTACTAAGAGAACGAGCAAAGATACATTCTTACATTTCAAAAGCTGAGCAGAGGAGGTGTTAAATAAAGGCCTGAGAAGAATGAGTGAGGGTGATTCATTTTATATGGATACACACATTGTTCACAAAAATGGAGCCTCATTTAAACAGCCTAATATATTTGGAGGAGGAAAAAATTACCCAGCTGCACAGGATGATGCACTTCCCAATTCATTGTCAGATGAGTGAGCAGAATATGGTGATAATTTATTGAGAAAAATAGATTGTTTGTGCTTATACAATTGGGAGTTTAATGTTTAAATCATAAATATCACTGTGGGCCTCAGGGTTTTCTTTTAAAAAATATCTTTCTTCCCCCACTCAGCTCCTTTAATGTTATCCTTACACGCCCTTACCACTGACAGCAAACACTTCGAATGCATCTGCCCGGCCGGCAACTGGCCCCATTGTGTCCACATCCAAACACAGCTTAGCACGGTGGGGAAGGCTCAGTCCTTTCACAGGGACTGCCTCCTAATTTGTTTCATTCTGAATTTTCTCATTACTTTAAATCATATGAGCAAAGAACAACAAGATGCCCCCTTGGCAATGCCAGCAGCATCAGCAAATTTTAACAATAGTTTGTTTGTGTGCTTTTCAACCTCACGATGGCCTCTGCGTGTTTGACTCAAGAGCTTGATATTTGTTGGGAATTCTGTAGTGCCAGAAGCACAATCTTTGTGGATAAGGTAGAAGTATGAATTGTTTCCAGAAGCATCACAAAAAACCTTCTCTGAAAGCCAAGGGGACAGGGGGGTTATATATTTACATTTGAAACAGCCCTAATTATACAAACAAAAATGATCTTTCTGTCCCTTAGTAATTTCAGAATGTAAATCAGAGAACGTTAGGGGTTAGAAGGGACCTTGAAAGATCATATAGTCCAACTGCCCTGTACCACCCTGCCACAACCCAGGGAATGGCAAGGGCATCACATCCTCTGCAGGGAAGCACTTCTTTCTCCAGCTGCTAAAGCAGCACCTTGTGCAGAGCTGTGTCAGTGCAAAGTGTGGGTGTTCGAACAAAACAGCATGAGCACAACAGACCTGTGGATTCTCTTCTCTTCCCATGTTCTGTATATCAATGAGTGCTCCCTTCCCCCAAAAAAAGGGACAGCTCAGACAGATGTCTGCTGCAGCAATTGTTCTAACAACCACCCCTGACAGTCAGTCTCCAGTCCTAGACTCTGATTACCACAGCCAGGCCCAGCTCATGGGTCACTTGGGAATTATCATCAGACCATATACATTTTTCTTAGAAGGCAGAAAAACAGGATAGGATGAGTAAGTTTTGGCTCAATACAAGCTTTTTTTTTTTTTTTTCTCCTTTGCTCAGGTTTCTAATGAATAATATGTAAATGGCTGAACATGGATGGAAGAATTAGGGAGGGACAAAAACCAGCAAACAAGAAAAGCAAGTCAGGTGTACTGGAAAAAAACATGGGGACTGACTGTAGCGGAGAAAGACACACAGCAGAAGCACCTGAACAACCCCCAAGTCAGTCAGGAAGGGTGCAGAGATGTGCTACAAGCTTTGTGAATGCAAATCTGTTAGCTGGCAACTTTATTCTCCCAGTTTCCTGCGCTGCTCTGAAGTGCTTCACCAAGAAGGGCACCCACAGAAACAGGATCCTGGATTGCCAAGGCTGAAAGACTGAGAACATCCTCCTACACTGCTGTCTCTCTGCTAATGAGGTGTATGGCAATGATATGCTTTACTTCTCAGCACCGTGTCACTGAGTCCCTAGGTTTTGGTCTCACGACTGAGCAACCACCTGGGTCTAGGAATAAAGTCTGAAGTGAGAAAAGGTTGATGAAGCCTTTTACCTCTTGAATCTGCATAAAACAGGGAAAACAATCTCTGCTGCAGCCCTGTGAGGCTCTTCTCTACTTAGAAGCCTTTTGAGACTTCCTTCAGATGAAGAAACTGCAGAGTTCAATTATCATCTTGTAAGCATTACAGAAGGCTGGAAAGGACAAACCTGCACTGGTTTTATTCCTTGCTATACCAGCAGCTTCATGTGTGACCTTAGCAACTCATCAGCCCCTCCTGGGCCTCATTTCCTGGTTCACTTTGTAAGAAGTCTGTGGGTTTGACACAGACAGGTAAGATCCAGTGACCCAGCTCATTGCCATTATAAAGCTCCCCAACTCTGTTTTATATCAGCAAGGAATTTGGCTCAGCATTTCTGCGGGAATAGTTCACTGCTGTTGGAAACAAAATAATTTAAAAATTGAAAGAAGCTGAGAGAGTAAGAAGAACCTTAATTTAAATCTTAGATGGTGAAATGGCAAAACACACTTAAACCCTTTGACCAAAGAGATGCCTAGGAAAGGCCTCTAGAACAATGAGGAAATGGCTTGATAGGAAAAAAAAGGCCAGCAGAAGTGCCTGAGGCAAGCGGTGCCTTTTAGCCGTCCCTTGGCTGTCTGTTTCCACTCCGAGCAGAACCAAGGGAAATAAGATCATATTATTCACCAGATTTACCATAAGAGACAGAGCTGCACAGGAGATAAATCATCATTGTCATTATCACACAGATCAAGAACAGCACTTGACAGCCTGCAGCAGGTTTAATCTGGAATACCTCGAAGCACTCTGCCATGCCAAGGAGAATCACAAATGTCATCCAGACTTCCCATCAGGATGCAGCACATGCAGCTCCAACAAACAGAGGCTGGAGCAATTAGGTGAGGTAATGTCATGCCTGGAGCCTGGCATTGCCCTGTGGCTCCCCAAGGAAGCACCAAACACCTCTGCACTGCTGTACTGGGAGGGATGGGTCTTGCCAGAGATGCCACCCTCTTCCACAGGGACAATTTTAAGTGTCACCTGTCTCCTGTCAGTGTTTTCAAGGTGGGCACCTGCCAGGTGAGAAGACAACTTTCAGGTAGACTTATTCATTCCTTATGAATAGATACTTGTAGCCCTTTCCCATGTATTAATGTAGTACTTTGCATGCTCACTCAAAAATGGTGTGTTTGTCAACTGCTCCACTGACACTGCAGGGCTTTGCACACAGGTTTAGTGCAGCAGCAGCATTTCAAAGTAAAAAAAAAAGTAGCAGGGCTAATATATCATAACCACCCAGTTTCTCCTGAAATCAATCTAATGAGTCAATTAAGTTAATAATAAAGAGGAAAGGAGAGCTTGATACATCCCAGTACTCTGCAGATTACACTTAGCTGGAAACAGAAACAGCAGAGACCATGAAAAGAGGGAAGGGGCAAAAGAGAAGGAAAAGAAAGTAAATTTTCAAGGTTTTGGGGTTTTGTAATCTGTCATTTTCTAGTTTGACCAGATGAGGATGGAGAGCACACCAATAACCCACTTCAGGTGCAACTCAGTCATTTGTGGAAAGATCTTTCTCCGATTTGGACTGAGCTTTGCTAATGCAGACTGCTAAGATGAGCCTGTTCCCTGCACCAAGGACAGGTGACAGCTGCCTTCTGGAGCCTGGATTAGGAAGTAGAAAAAAAACCCAAACAATTGCACAGTGCTTGATGAACACCAGAAGAAAGAATTTGTTTCACCAAATTCTTAAGAGTTGTCAACATTTAGCTTAGAAATTACATGCTTAAAAATGCAGCTAATTCTTATTCTAGGCATAAATTTTTTGGGGAAAAAAAATTGCTAATATGAAGCACTTCAGGGATTTGGTTGGTTCAGTGAAAAAAGATAGGGAATGGAGTTTAATCCCAGCAGATTTCTTTGCTTGCTTGTTTGAGCACTCAACTGATCAAAAGGAACAAAGTCCTCCAAACCCGAACTTCTCCACTGGGCTCAGGGTGATGAGTCAGGACATGCAGTAACCTCCACCAGCACATTACTGCAGTGGTCAAACAAAAGCGGCCTTCGGGATGAGTCTTAAGAAAAGCTCTAGCTCACTCATGCCAGATGCTTCACCTTACTCACTACTGCACCTGTGGCTTTCCAGTTTTCCCAGTCTCCTCTCAGTGCACAGCTATAAAAAGGAAATGTCTTTAGCCCACGTTGCAGATGTGAGGCACGGAAAGATTCCAGCAACTCACCTGCAGCCACACAAGAGTTGTGCCAGAAGATGAGAAAATAAGCCCATGTCCCCTGTGCCAACAGAGTACTGGGCATAAAGCTGTTTAGAAAGGATGTGAGCTCCAGCTTCACACAGGCACCACTAAAACACAGAAAGTGTTCCTGAGAGCAGTGCCTTGCAGATAAAGGAGCACTGGTGCTGTTACCTAAGCCTTACAGACACTTTCATATATACTCAAGTGATCAAATTAACAATGCTGCCTAACTTTCAGTGCATGGCATCTGTAATATATCTCACCTTATGAGATGAATTCAAGATTGAAAATAAGTTAATCTCAAAGAGCTGGAAGAGAGAAATAAAGAAAGAGAGGGGGGAAAAAAAAAGAAAAAAAGAGGGGGGAAAAAAGGAAAGAAAAAAACCCCACTAAACCAAAATTTTTTGCTTAAGATTTATGACTCTCAATTTCTATCTTCATTAGTGTTGAATTCACATTATTTTTCATTTCTACATTACAAAATATTACAAAAAATAAAAATATGTTGACAAATTCCACACTCATTGGGTACCAGCCCAATGAGAAGGGACGCTGTGACTATCAACAGACTCCAAGTCACTCATTTCCAGTGCCACAAGGAGGAATTCCCAAGAGCATCCTCCTGGGTTAAGGTAGAGAATTCACTGATTTATATGTAAACTCATTTTCAAAAACCTGACTCTTTCTACATAAATAAAGGTTATAAAACAGGAACTCCAAAAGGCTTTTTATTCTGTTAATCCAATAATGCATTTTTTTTCCCTTTTTGCCTCACTTCATATTTTTTTCCACCTATATTTTAAGGCAATTTCATGACAAGTAAATCCAGGCAATAAATATTTTTGTTGAGTCTGATCTGTGAATTATCAAGCCTAATAACACCCTGACACAGAGCCTTCTTCCTGCCATGCCAAATTTATCACATGCAACTGGAGCACCTCTAAGCAGGAAGACTCCACCACGCCTGATTTATGTGGCTTGAAAGGAAGCATACACATTTTAAAGCTGTGAAGCTGCAACCCCATTTCATCTTCTGCTGGGCGTGTTTGATCAAATCAGAGCTTGCAAGCCAAGCTCTCTGCTGAGGTCTGCGTTGGAGAGGGGAGAGGGTTGTTTTTGTGGGAATGATGTAGCTGGGGAAGAATGCCGAGGTTAGCACACCCTTGTGTGGAACACATTGCCGGCATTGCTTGGCACCGCTGCCGGCAGGTCAGGCTTGTGCTCCAGTCAGCAGGCTTGGATCATTTGGAGGAAGCTTGGCAGGATAATGGAAAAAAACTGTACATCCCTGCTCACTAGATTCTCCCCTCCTCGCCCTCTGGACAGCTATAGCTGCTCACCTGGGTACAACATCATCTAACGCTATTTTTAATCATGCCTTTCCTTCCAGGGAAATAAAAGCTTGAGTCAAAGTTTCCTTTGGTACCTCCCAAAAAGCTGTAAAGGATGGGAGAGGAGCAGTAGAGAAATAAACAGAGTGTACCACTGATCACAGCAAAAGCAAGGGCAGGTTAAAAGGGCTGATCAGAAGCATGGACAAGCTGTGAGCAGAGACCACGCTTTGGTACCCCAGCACATCTTACATTGCACTCGGTGCATCTAATCAGCAAAACGCACACGGTGAAACAGCAGCTCTTCCAAAGAAGGTTAAATGTGCCAGGACTGTGCACTGGCTCTGAAAACCTGCTACACAGGGGTAAGGTTAACTCGGTGAGAGCAGACCCCACGTTCCTGCCTTGCAGGATATAGGAAAGCACACAAAAGATAAAGGAAACGAAATCAGGACTAAGACTCAAGAAAGGAACCTGCTCTGGCAAACCGCAGGTCTATGTCACGGGGAGGAAGTGCTTAACACCAAAGAAAACCAGGAGAATTTGAATCCTGCTCCATAAATCGGACTCCTGACTGGAAACAACGTTTCTGGCGCATCGACGGTGCCGGGAGCGGGCAGCAGAGTTCTTCTGCTCTCCACAGGGGGGCAGAGCCGCTCACAGGCGGCAGGCACGGGACAAGCGCAGCTTCACTTTAACATCGACAAGTCTGTAACTTCAGTACTAAATATCCTTGCACAGCTTCAAACAGCTTTGGTCAGAGGAAGCAAAACCCTTACCTTTTTTAATAGATGTCAGACAGCTGGAGGAACAAACTGACGACTCAGCTCTTCAGAGATCTGCAAGAGAAAGAAATTGAAGTCTATTAACTGCAGCTGCAGTCTCATGGCCAGGCTTAGGAAATTCCAAGAACTGATGATTGAGGTGGCAATGGAGACTGCAGGAAGAATATTGACCCAGGAGAGGAAGAAAATACTATTTACACAATGGTATTAGGCTTCTTCTTGAGCACAATCATAAGGGCTTTAGTAAAAAGAAAGAGCAAGCTCAGAACTTCCTCAGCTAAGTGACACACAATGACTGGGATTGCAGGCAACGCCATTCAACTTTGCTGTCTTTGCAATGAAGTTACTGAGATTTGTTTGCAAAGAGATTCAACAACCAGTCCTTGCACATACAGATCTTCAAAGGACTGATCTAATGTGGCTGAACTATTCCTGGCTTAATTCTTCATCATATTGTAAAGAAATTCATAGAAATCATAGGTCTTTTCCAACCTTAATGATTCTGTGATAAATCAGAGGCTAGATGCAGTTCTCAGTAACCACAGGGATTTCAGCTCATGTTATTCCTGTCACCAATGGGACAGAGACTGCATAAACTTCTGCTCCTCATACTTAAAAATAACACCTCTTATCTATTTGGACTTAGATTTTGTGCCTTTTTGTCCATACAGAGTAAAAACATCAACCTATTAACTATCAGGTTTAGCTCAGAGAAGAAAAATCAAATTAAAGACAGCATGCAGAGCAGTGGACAAATGCAGAGCATGGCTCTTCCCTCAGCAAAAAGAAAGCATGCCCTTCCCAGAGGGCAGTTACATTTGTTTGCATTATTTCCCTTAGGCAGATCTAAGTGCTGCATTTGGCACACATTGTCCAGCAGCCCCTAGAAGAATGAAATTAATCAGTAGAGCAGCGTGGAGGCCACAGCAGCTGGGCCAAGCAGCCATGTCTGCAAACACACAGCTGCCTGCACTGCTGATCCATGCAAACATGCAGATAGCAGGAAGGTTCACATTAAGCCATGTCACTTTAGAATTCCCCGAGTATCTGAATGGAAAGAAATACTCCACAACGGAGCATTTCTAGGAAACCAAACATTTATTTGGCAGTTCCAGTTCTTCTCTTTGGGTCTTTCCACCTGCCAGGCTGTAAGGTTCCTTGTGTGTTTTATCTGAACAGATTCCTCTTCTACTCCAACGTCAGGGGAAGCT
The DNA here is from genome assembly GCA_013396835.1 of Psilopogon haemacephalus. Lineage (NCBI taxonomy): Eukaryota > Metazoa > Chordata > Aves > Piciformes > Megalaimidae > Psilopogon > Psilopogon haemacephalus. The sequence goes on from VWZI01023541.1 coordinate 413,634, forward strand.
GCCCAGGAATTAGCACCTCCTGGAGCCAGGGCTGTTAAATGAAGTGAGGTAACACATCCCAAGCTTTGCTACAGAGGAAGTAGAGCTCAAATACAGCACAGTAAAGAAGCTCCAGACTTCCTTTAGTATAATACCTGTATAGCTGAGGGAAGACAGAGGGGCAACGATATGTGGAGATAGCAGAGACAGGGCTTCTGAGAGCTGCCTGTGGACAAACGTTCACACATCCTTTGCACATATCATTGCTGTGATTAATTTCTTGTGCATTCATGAAATACTCACAACCTGGGCTTGAACTTGCTCACTCCAGCAGTATAAGGATAGACTCACACAGCAGATTCTCAGCTGGAGTAAATCACCACAACCCTATTGAAACCAAAGGAGCTGCAACAATTTATAGCACCAAAAGACGTGGTCTGGAGGCATTCAAAAACCACAGGAGGAAAACAAACCCACCAAAAAAGAGGAAACACATTGCAGGGAATGTGCTTTTCTATCCTAAAAGGCAACTTCGGTTTTCTTTTCCCAAAGATGTGCTTATTCATCCCACTCCTCTGGGAGCTGCTCACAAAGCTTTCTTACACTGCTGTCCATTTAGTGTCAGGTTTCACTCCCACTAGCCATTCAGTTTAGGGGCTCCCTCGCTGATTAGGAGACTTACAGTAATTCAGTAAGAGTCCAGATGCTAGACACTGCCTCTCTAGGTAGCTATTTGAGACCTAGTAATTTGAAACCTTTTATTTAAACCTCCATCATCTTCCCAAACACAACTTTTGAGATCTAACTTACTGTGCTTTCAAATTACTGAAAGCAGCAGGTGGGCTATAAGGAAGCAATTTGTTATGAATATGATGCTGCCTCCAGACTGGTAGCTGGTTAATCCCTACAGTGGTTAAAGGCCAGCGTGCTGGAGAAGAGCACATGACCATTTATGAATTCCAAATATGGGGTCTGCAACAGAATTCTGGCAGCTGAGAAGAGTAATGTGATATATGGAGCAAACTACACTGACTATGCCCCAACGCCTCTTGTAGAGCCCAATGGAAAGGTTTTAGGCTACTCATAACCTGGGGGTTTTCAGCAGCCTGATCTTCAGGCTGGAAACACCTTTAGTCCCTGGGGTCACTTTAGCTTTTCATCTTCAGAAGCTCAATGTCTTTCTTGATAAATACAGCAACTGGTGTTGGCCTATATAGCAAACCCAGCAGAAAATCAGCACCAACAGGAGACACTGGAAGGTCTGTTCTGCTCTGGAGGGCTGTAGTAGGGGTCTGAGCAATGAGTCTAAGCTCTTCTGAAAAGGCACCACTGAAGACCAGCACTGCAGAAAGAGCAGCAGAGGCACTATTAATGAATCTTAGTTTCAGGACTGAACCAGTACTTTCTAATGTGTATGGCAAAGAACCCAAATGTGCAGAAGAGGAAAGAACCCCACAAAGAGAAAAAGGAGAAGCTTGAAAGTGATGTCCCTTCTAAATGAACTGGAAAGAAAATGCATTTACGGCTCCGACAGCAAATCACAAGGTAATTGTTTCTTCCTACAGACATTATTGTAACATAGACAAAAATTGGTCACCATTAAACAAAGTTTACTCAGTGGCATTTTTACTGTTCTGCTGATGGGTCAGTTAAGAAAATACTGAATAAATTATGAAACAATAGAAGGGAGATGGCTCTTTATAAGCAGCGTTCGATATAACAATTTTAAAAGGCTGTAACACAAGTTTATTGAACCTGGCAGGGCTTATAAATCCCAACTCCCATTACTGCACTGCAACTTCCAAAGAACTGCTCTTCAATTTGTCATTGGGCACTTCATGTTTAAGTGGTCTCAGTGCAAAATGATAACACACCACAGGTCAAACACCTGGTTAAATGCTGGTCTCTGTCCTACAGCCTGTTCTGGGAATAAAAGCAGGGCTGAGACATTGGTCTTTGTGTGTCCAGCTGACCAACTCCTGATCTTATTTCAGATCTCCTTAGCAGTGTTGTTTCGTTTGAGCTGGAGTTTTTGTTTTTGTTTTTTTTTCCCAAGAATTCGGATCCTCTTGAATCGTTTTCTAGAATGATTTCATGTTTAGAAAGCTCAGAAGGAGTTCCAGAACATTTCAATTAGGAGGCCCAAGACTACTCTCTGCTGATTTCAGACACCAAAGGGTGTTTTGGGACCCTTGGGTTCTGTTGCAGTAACTGAGATACTTGCCTACAGACTGTTTCTGGCATGTAATGGTCTCATTTTGTGGAGTAATGCTCCCCAGTAATTAATCTGGACTCACAAGACCTTCTTCCTCCTTCCCCTCCTCCAAAGACCAGGAGACCTTCAGAGCACTGATTTGCAGCAGGCAAAAGATGAGATACAACATGCATTTAGTCATGAGTCAGACCTGTAGAACTGAGCTTGGAGGATTCCAAAGGGAAGGAGTTCTTTTCCCCTTTCCCTACATAGTAAGCATGCCAAAACTAAGCTGCTCAGAACAGGAATCTGTTTTCCAGCATATTGACTTACCTGTAAGTCCAATTCATTAAGAACAGGACTGGAGCATTTAATATTGATTTTAAAAGCAATTTATATATATATAAAAAAAAAAAAAGACTTAACCAGTAGAAGCTGCTAGAAACGTGGCTGCTCCAACCCTGAAATGCTAAACTGTGACTAGAAGTAAATTATTAAAAAATTTGCCAAAAGAGCCTGAAGGTTTCCTCTTTGCTTTCGTTCTGTGAAGGATATACAGCTGTGCACAGACTTCAGAGGAAAAGATAGGCATACTTGGTACTAACAAATTCACCTTATCCCGCTGTCATCTGCTATTAATTTNTTTGAATTTCCAGTTGAAAAACTAAACGAAACATCCAGGTTGCAATAGATGTGAATAAGATCTTCCTGTAGAACAACATAATCTTAGAAAATACTTTAACCAGGGAAGGGCTTGAACCAAAGACCAACAAGAGCTGATGAAAAAACTCTGCACACCTTTAACAATTTCTGAATCAAGTCAATGAAAGCTTTAATTGCTCCCAATTACACAGGTATATTGCTTTATATAGCTACAGGACAGATTGCTTTTTCACTGAACAAGGACTAGGAAATGGGGGCTTTTACAGGGACTAGCCTCTAAAAAATGCTTCCCAGAGTTACATACTCTAGACCTACCCTGAACAAAATGCAGCACCACTCAAAAAGAGGGATGAGAGTATCCATAAGACACAAATCTGTTCCTCCAGAGACACAAAGAGTTAAATTAGAAGTGTGAAGCTCATCCCTTAGCACACTAAGTCAGCAGACAAGCCCCACATTTCAGCAGCAGATCAGTGGTGCAGTGCTGGCCCTTGCGCTGTGCTGGCTTCTGAACACCAGCCTTCATTTAAGAGCTTTCTTTCAATACAAGCAATAATATTTGGACAGCTCCAATAGAGCAGGATTTACCGCCCTGCTTCTCCAGCCCCCCTCTCTAGGAGTGCTTTTCAAATACTAATGATTTTTTAAGCCTCCTTTTCTCAGTGAGGCACAGAGAGAGTAACAGCTTTGCCCAAAGTCAAGTGAAGTGAGAGGAAAGTGATATTCCTCGAGGTCACACTGAAAGACCAAGACAGACTAAGAGCTGCATTCAGATCATCAGCTCTTGGATCAGAGCTGAGAGTCACAAAGTTGCTGCAAGCCTCCCTGATGACTTCAGTGGCCCACAGACCAGGACCCTTTGGCCTTAACCTGTGGATTAATCCTTGGCACAAGCCTGAAGATGAATAAATGCAGAGCAACTGCACTTCTGCCAAGGCAGCACATCACAACAACAGTCAGATTTGCTTCACAGAGACTGGGAATGTGCAGTGCACTGAAAAGCACAATTCTTAGTATTCTCACATTGTTGAAACCTGTAGTTGAAACCTGCACTTTACCTGAAAGTGCAATCTGCTGCTCTGAGAAACAACCTCCCTGTGCACATTTCATGGCACATCTCTGTTGTTATGGGGTCGCACACTGACCAACTCTGTAAGCTCTTCTTGTTTAGCTTTGCTAGGAAAGACTGATCAAAGCACACTGAGTTCTTGCCATTTTCTCACCTAAAAGTACTACTAGCATTTTTAATTCAGGTAGACTGGCAAGGAACATAAGTTGTTGCATGAAATTGCAGTATAAAGAGGGAGATTTTGCTCTAACCTTTCATCTTGTTTACTGCTTATAAAGGCATCAAACTCCTACAGACTTGAGGGCCCAGCTGTATCCTGATGTAAGACAATCCTTAGTCCAGACACTGGCTGTATGCTAACAAAATCAGGTTTTGAAATGTGCTTTAAACAACACATTGTTAGGCTAAATGCAAACAGAACATGAGCCCTGACACGCTCCACACAAGAAAACAGGATCCCTGGAAGTTGCACTTTATGGGACATATCACACACTGCTGCTGTCCTTGAATGCTTTGCCACAGCCAAGATTAATAGCCCATTTTAAAGCCTGCAAATGTTTAAGAACTGAAATGCTAGTGCTGATGGCTGGGTTCCCTCATGTTCCACTGAGATCAATGAATTTGAAAGCATTTGGCATCTTACATGATGGGTGAGCCCTTCTTGAGCTACCAAATCTTGATTAGACCGAAATAGAGGAACTTTGAACACAGTCTTGGAACATAGAGGAAAATGTGAGCTGTTGTGGAAGAGAGGTAAATCTCCTCCATGCCAGCCACAGTAAATCTTTCTCTCTCTCTCTCATCAGCTTCCCCTTCCCCCCACAGCCTCAAAGGAAAAAAAATAAATTGATCTTAGTGGAGAAGACTGGCCCACCTGATAGTGTATTTCTGACCAGCTATGTACAGCCTCCTGGGAGTTTCAACAAACATCATAAACAAAACCAGGTGGGAAACTGGTTTCATTTATTTTCATTTTACAGAGAAGTTCAGACTAAAATTGAGTTGTTTACAAAAACTACAGGACCTTGAGGGGCCAGGAGAGAAACCTCTGTCAATCTGAAATCCACAGTCCACGTCTCCCTAAAAGCAAGGGTGTATTTATGTATGTGCCCAGAACGAGCGATAAATAAAGAAACTCTGTTAAGATGCAGAGGCAAAAATCCCAGTTTACACAGCTGCACCAACCCAAAGCATTTTATAAAGCTCTGTAGGACCTGACAAAGGTTGAATTGCAGCCTCCTATGAAAGGGAGTTTCACAGCAGTTCACAACAGGATGTGAGGGTCATCGACACAGTTAGAACTGAAAAATAATTTTTAAATAGGTAGAAGAAGCTGGAGTTTAGCCTGAATAGAAAGATGACTTGTACCACAAATTCTTTAAAGCTGACAAGTGATTTGAAATTAATGTTTCATCTGCTTGAAAGGATGGAGAGGACTCATTTGCACTACATGAAAAAGGGCTCAGATGGGAAACAGGAATGTCTGGTACCTCTTCATCATGAGTACTTCTAGTAAGCCAGCTCAGGAAGTGTGGGATGGCAGAGCAGGCAGTGAGGTGGATTAGGAACCGGTTACAAGATAGAGTTCAAAGAGCAGTGGTCAATGGTGCCAGGTCCTGCTGTAACCAGTGGAGTCCCCCAGGGATAAGTGCTGGATCCAGTCCTGTTCAACATCTTAATCAATGACATTGATGAGGGCACAGACAGACAAAGTCTGCTCAGCAATTTTGCTGATGACACCAAACTGGGAGACTTGGCTGATCCAGCTGCAGGCTGTGAGGCCATCCAGAGAGGCCTGGAGAGACTGAAAGCTGGGCACAGAGGAACCAGCTGAGGTTCAACAAGGACAAATGCAGAGTCCTGCACCTGGGGAGGAATAATAAACTGCACCAGTACAGGTTGGGAGGTAACTGCTGGAGAGCAGCCCTGTGGAGAGGGACCTGGGAATGCTGGTGGAGAATATTCATGGCACAGAAATGTGCTCTTGTGGCCAAGAAGGCCAATGGCATCCTGGGGTGTATTAAGAAAAGTGTGTCCAGCAGATCAAGGGAGGTTCTCCTCCCCCTCTACTCTGCCCTGGTGAGACCTCATCTTGAATACTGTCTTCAGTTTTGGGCTCCCCAGTTTAAGTGGGACAGGGACCTGCTGGAGAGGGTCCAGTGAAGGGCTACAAGGATGGTTAGGGAACTGGAGCACTGCCTGATAAGGAGAGGCTGATGGACCTGGAGCTCTTTAGTCTGGAGAAGAAAAGAGTGAGAGGAGATTTAATAAATATATGAGGGCTGGGGGTCAGGAGGGTGGTGGACAGGCTCTGCTCACTTGCTCCCTGGGATAAGTCCCTTCCAACCCTTGACATCCTCTGATCCTGTGAACTGACTCACCCTTTGCCTGGAGGTCAGCAGCTCTACACCAGCAGCTGAGGCAGGGACATGCTCAAGTACAAGAAAAACTTCAGATGGAAGCACATGAGGCTTCACAGCCTCCTCAGGATTCTTGCTTTTGAATGAGTGAATCTTTAGACTCATTGTCATGCTCTGCAGTTAACTGCAGGGCACAGACATCAGTGGTTTTCCACTCTTCTTGACGTGACAGCAAGTGCATGTCAAAGAGAAGTGGCAACACTTCTTTAATCAAAGCAAGAAGCAAGTTTTCACTAGCTGAAAACATAGATTAAGATTCAACTCTGATGAAGCTGCTGTCAGACCAGTATGATTGAAAAAAGATTCACACCCGTGCAGAAGTAAGTTAGAAAATGTCATTTAAAAGAAAAAAATAGTTTGCCAGCACAAGCTGATATGTGTGCAGCTCCTCTGCCATTTTTCATGCAGATTCAGAAATGCAATTTCATGAGAAAAGGAAAAACTGCAACCTCATAAGAGCTGAGAATTCAAAAGCCCAGGTCCCCTTTTATAGAAAACAGCCCCTTTTCATCATTTAGCTGAGCAAAGAAGCTTAAAAATACATTAAATTTAAATTTACTTTAATATCCTGTTACACTGCTGGGGTGGTAGAGACAATTTTCCATGTAATTCAGAACCAAATTACGCTGCAAGTCACAGAAAGTCCTGAACACTCCATTTTACAGCATATAGAAAAGCAACCCTAAATACCAAATAGCTTTCCACTGAGCTCTCACAAAGTCTAGACCCTACCTGCACATATTCATCACTGCCCTTTGTGATACTTCCTTCTGAGAGCAGAGAAAATGCAGAGACTGGGCAGAAAATGAACAGATTTGCACAGTCAAAACGTGAGCCCTGTGTGCAAGACTGCAGCTGTCGATGGACTGAGGTGATGCTGCACTCTGTGTTGCCCCACATCAGGCAGCACAGCCGTCACAGAATTACTTTGATTCATAAAGACCTCTAAGATCATTGAGTCTAACTATCAACCTAACACCACCATGGCCACTGAACCATGTCCTGAAGGGCCATGTCTACAGCATTGCCACCCCCTCCTTCTGCACTCTGTTCTCTGTTCCTGGCATTGAATACATCTCCACATTTCAGTCACAAGAAAGGTTCTCTCAACAGACTGAGTGTATCAATTGCAAATGTTTACAGGTCACTTCACAGAGATAAAAATAGAGAAGAAAGATTATACTAAGAGTCAAGAAGGAAGTACAGAGACTTGATCAATAACTAGCCAGCATGGCCCAGAGACCTTCCCCAGCACTAATAAGTCCTTGCTAGTTGCTTCAGCATCAACTTGATAATCATGCAGCCACCTAGCACAGAGGAATTGGCTCCTACACCCTGCATCAACAACTGACCTTGGCCAGCCTCCACAGCCCTGGCTTTGCCAGATGCTTCCTCAATTGCACTGCACCTCCAGCCAGGTTACCTACAGATGTCTGGGACTTCTCTCTTCCTTTGATCTGAAGACAAAGGCAGCTGACAGAAAACAATAGTATTACAAAGCTAACCCATTTGCACCACCAGGTAAAACTCATTCTCTAGGTTTTGACAGATGAGAATGCACAAGACAAGACCAAGAGCAATAGATTGAGGGCTAGGTTGGAAGAAAGGCAGATGGACATAATGTGCAAAATACTTTTGGTGTGAGTGTTCTGAAATGACACACAAAATAAACCTGAGGAAGATAATCTGCTTCTCCTGTGCCCCAGCTCCCTACCATCACTGTATGATCAACATGTTCAAAGTCAGGATCCATTTCTATGCAGTCCCAGAGAATAGAATATTAAATGTCCTGGAAACAGTTTGACATCTCCTAAAGGAAGCACACACCATTTCTGAAATACTTGAGGTCTCAGGAATGAGGAATTTCTGTTTAACAAGCAGATAAAACCTCTGGCAGAAAACACTTGTTAACCCCCAAAAATACAATCATAAGAAAAAGTAACTTTACTTCCCTGAGAGTTTTGTTTTGCTCGATATCAGAGGATTTCCACTGAGCTTGGGAACAAAAAGCCATCGTTTCTATGTAACATGAGGATAACATAGTCCTCTGTTTGTCCGTGAGATTTTTCTCCCTCAGCCCTTCCAGTACCCTGAACCCCTTTGCCTGTTTTGTCCATGTCCTGGCCTCTGTTTCATATCTAAACTAAACCCCAAGCACAATGACAGCACAATGAAGCCTTGATCAAGTGCTCTGAGCCCTACTGTAAATACATCAGATAGGATGAGATCTTCCCATTTGCCCTCTATAAGCTCTGGATCAAATCCAGGACAAAGAGAAGTTTATTAACACACACACACATTCCTACTAGCCTTTGAGCTCTTTGGCAAAAAAATTGTTTTAAACAGGCCCCTGTAGAGAGTGAATGAGCAGTGCTCAAATATTTACATCCAGCAACAGAGTTAATTACACTTTAAGACATTAGTAAGATTCACCTCACTGCAGCCTCAGCAACACACTGCAGCAAAGCAGCAACATAAACCATTTTCTGCCATCTGAGATGGGCAGCTTTCCATCTGGGTTTCAGCTAAGGCAGGAATGTTTCTGTCGACAATAGAACCTCGCTAATCAGCACTTCACTAATCCACACATTTTATTAACTTCGCCAAAAAACTCACAACCTCTCCCTGCCCCTCAGCAAAGATTTAACAGCAGAGACCTCAAGCAAAGGCTTTCAGCACCAAAACACATTTTTTAGGCAAACATTGTGCGAGTTTGAGTCAGATATTACAAAGCAATTTTGATAAATAATTTGAGCAAAACTAGAGTTGTCAAAAGCACAGCCAAACCTTATGTGTACCTGAACAACAGAACCCAAGGCAGTTTGGAAGTTGAATCTATGGAAGAACATTTTATCAAACCCCACTTAAGCCTTGTTATCTCTGAGGACTTGCTCCTTTGTGAACAAAGTAAGACACACAAAGGAAATTTCCTTTCTTCTAAGTTAACACTACATTTGCCCACTTGACCTACTGGCTCACAAATTCAATAACTTTCAAAGAAGTCTCCCTCCAGCCACTTCTGACACTTCATTCTTCCTTTCACAAAGCACTCTGCATCCTTTACATGTAAGCCAACAGAAACAGCAGAGCCAACAACGTTTAACTCTACCGGGGAACACAAGCTCTGTCCATCCCACTGTCTTAGCTCCGTGCTTAGCAACTGTTTGTGCCTCTCTGCACTAACCAGCAGCACCTAAAGGCTGTGGCTATAGCAGCTTCATTTTTCAAAGCTACCACATATTATCCACATGCCATCCTTAAAAAACAAACTAAATGCCAGCACATCATTCATTATCCTTCCATTTCCAAGGGCATTTTTAAACAAGTGAGGAGATAAATATATTGACTTGTCAGGGGTTTATTTCCTCATCAATTAGGCTATTGATATAGAATATGAATAATCCAATGTATAAGTTATGTACATGCATCTATAGAGGGACAGAAGAGAAACTTATACACATTTCTGTTGATCCAGTTCCACTATTTTTGTATGAATGACACTAAGAATGTGTCAATTCTACACACATGATCACAGTACATCTATCGGGGGACTGACTTTTTAGTTGCAATTGCTGTTAAGGACTCAAGCAACTAAAAGTACATGAAAGCTGCCTTCATCTGTGACAAACAGACAAAAAGCACCAAAACAGACCTTAAGTTCTTATCTTGTATTAATATGTATGGATGTGGGAAGAAAAACTAATTGGTTTTACATTCTATATTTTAAACAGTATACTGCTAGAGATTTCTTCCCTGGGTTTAGTTAAGGCCCTTAGTAGCAGCGATGTACCTGTGCTCCTCTGTGAGCAATGACCAGCACAGGAGACAACAAAGTGAACTGAACAGCTCCAGCCATCAGTCATTTCTGAGACTGTGTCTTCCCAGGTCATCAGCTTGAACTGGAGAGCCACAGACACTGAAAGCTGCACCTTCAGCTAAACGACTTGTGAATGGCTGTTTTCCAGTACATAGATTTACACCTGCATAGAGTCTGCCAAGTCCACTTAGCCTACAATCAGGCTCCCGTCTCACCAAATTCTCCTCTCTCTCATCTTCCCTGGTGTACAACACAGTGCAAGCAGTCACAAATTCTCTTTGGAGTGCAGGTCACAGTTCCAGGTTAAAAGAGGACATAGACCCCATATACTCTCCTTTGTTGTCAAGAAAAACTGAAAGAATGCCTCAGCAAATGGATGAAGTACACAAAGGAGATGAGGGAGTTGTGATCATGCATGATCACTCCTAAAGTTACAAACACCCCTGCTTCACGTGCCATCCTCTACACAGGCAAGCCCATAAGAGCATAATATCTGGGCATAGCTCATTTAGAGAGCACATCTTTCAATTAGCATCTGATGATCAAATGGAGGTACATGCAGCCAGGTTCCTCAGTCTAGCAAAATTCAGAGGGATACATTAAGAGCTGCTCCTAAGCTCTCAGCCCTGGCAGCACTCCTAGTTGCAGATGCATTGTTTTTTGGTTTACAGCGAGTAGTGCCACAAGCCTGAGGAATGAACATAATAGCTTGTCTGTTAATGATCTAGCTCAGTTTATTATACAGATCTTGACATTTTAAATGAAATTACACTTTTAAAGTAAAGAAGCATACAAGAAACCCTGACAAAACATAACTTCGAGTGAGACCAATAAAAGTAATCCTCATCTCAAGCAGTACCACTGCCTGACTGCAAGTTCACTCACTATCAGCATTTATTCTCCAAGCTAGGGTTTCTCTTCAAACCTTGTGAATAGCTCAGCAAGCCAAACCTAGAAAATACCACATTGCATGTAAATTGCTGAATGTTGCTTCTGTCCTTGAGAGTTAAAGCAATATTGAGATGTTCAGACTTTCTAATCCAATACTCCCCTGTGCCTCTACTTGAACAACACCGGCAAGACAGGCTCCGTACATCACTGGAGGCAAGATCCATACACCCACATGGATGTCATTCTTGGCTTCCCACTAATGTTTACTGGAGGATATTTTGATTTATTCAGATAGATGCCCTGCCAAACACCCACCTCACCAGAACTGACATGATACTGCAGCAGGCTTTGGCTCTGCATGCTTTTATCAGTTCCTCCCCAAACCTACTCTGCTCACTGCCTCTTCATTTGAATTGTGTTTAATAGTAACAACACGCATTCTGACCTTCTGTGGCATGTACTGAGCAGGAGTGACAACCCAGGTCACACACAACTCTTCTACATGAGATGGAAGATTTTGGCAGGACTTCAGCAAAGGGAGTCCTGAGAAATTAAAAATACATCCCATATGTACAAAGCTACGTGGTGAGGAACTGAACAGAGAACAACTTTTTCTGATTTAAACGTAATCCCAACTATCCCTTTTAGGAAGGCAAAGTCCTCCCCTTTCACAGCAACTATCAACAGACCAGTCCTGAGATCACAGAGCAAGGGAAACCTTCCATGATCTGCTGAAATCACAGAGGTTAATGACAAATTGCAACCTTAGCTGAGCATCAGGGACAGCTGTGAACAACCCTTTTCTCCTAAGGCAACTTGCTTTGCATACAATAGGAGAGACACCCTGCACTGTTCTACATCTGGAAATCCATCTCCAGCATGACCATGTCCATCAACTCCAGGATATGTGGTATGACACGTGGCAGAGACTTCCTCTATCAAAGCAGCATCTAGCAGCCTGACATAAATGATACTAAGGAGAAGATGAAAGCAAGAATGTATCTACAGATTATTTCTTGCTTCAAACAGTCCACCAATGGATCTGAGGAACTTGTAGCTCTATCTTCCTCCTGAAAAGCTAATCAAATAATCTCCCCCACTTTCCAGATAACATCCCACTTACTCTCACCAACTAATGTAAGATGTCAGCCAAATTCAAGCAGAGGGTGGATGCTGCCAAACATGTTGTAAGCACACAGACACTCACCTGTAAACACACACAGGGCTTAGATAAATAGAGCTACACCTACAGCTCCACTCTATAAACAGAGGCAGACCACACCTCAATCTTCCAGCCTGCACAGAGATCCAATTCCTACACCACTGGGAGTTTCAGGATATGTTCAAACTCGAAGTCAGTGTTGGGTGTGCTCTGACCTCTGAATTTCTGGGCTTGAGACAAATCTGAACTTGCAGAGGAAGGCTTCACAGATATCTCCTCCATCTCCAAACCAAACCTTGTATTGGAAAGAACCAATTTATCAATAGCAGCCAGCAAAATAATTATAGCTCTCATTGTAAACAGAAATTAACAACCTTTGGAACAGAAGTGTTTGTTATTTTTAGAAAGGAATTTAATAATACCAGAAATAGGAGGGACCTAGCAGAGCTAAGTTAGTCTGAGGAGACATTATAAACTTCACTAGGTCTTTGTCTCCACCTACTGTATAGAGGAATAAAGCCTGGAACTCCCTGAAGGATCCAGAGATACTGAATCAAACCCCAGCATCTATTCTATATAGACAATAGAATCATAGAATGGCTTGTGTTAGAAAGGACCTCCAAAGGTCATCCAGTCGAACCTCCCTGCAGTCAGCAGGGATATCCTCCCCTAAATCAGGTTGCTCGGAGCCTTGTCCAGCCTGACACAGACTATCTCCAAGGATGGGGTCTCAACTGCCTCCCTGGGCAACCTGTTCCAGTGTTCCACCACCATCATACTAAAGAACTTGTTCCTAACATCCAATATATAATTGCTTTTCTCTCATTTCAAACCATTGCCTTTGTCCTGTCCCTGCAGGTCTTTGCAAACAGTCCCTCTGCAGCCTGCTCGTAGCACCCTTCAGGGACTGGAAGGATACTAGTAGATCTCCCCAGAGCCTTCTCTTCTGCAGTCCAGACAACCTTAGCTCCCCCAGCCTGTCCTCATAGAAGAGGTGTTCCAGCCCCCTGATCAATTTAGCGGCCTCCTCTGGACTCACTCCATCAGGCCCAGATCATTCCTCTGTTGAGGACCCCAGAACTGGATGCAGTACTCAAGGTGAGATCTTACCAGAGCAGACTAAAGTGGCAGAATCCCCTCTCTTCATCTGCTGGCCACACTGCTGTTTGATGCACCTGCAAACTGCACAATCTGCTCATATCCAGCTTCTCATCCACAAGAACTCCCTTTCCACAGGGCTATTTTCTATCACCTCATCCCCCAGCCTGTATTGATAACGAGGACTGTTCTGGCCCAGGTGCAGGCCCTTGCACTTGGGCCTTATTGAACCTTATAAGGTTCACCTGTGCCCAACAATTCACCCTCTACCAACAGCTACAACAGCTGCTGTTAAGATCCTAACACTGAGAGACAACGAGCACTGCTTCTACTAAGAAGAGATCATTACCTCATAATTTTGCAAAGTGGCCACTGGAACACTTTTGCTTTATCACAAGGTTTTGGAATGTTGAAACTCTTGAAAATAACTTATGTAAGTGTAAGACCAGCAATGAAAATTAAAGGGCTTCGTAATACTTCAAGTTTTTTAATGGTCAACAATTATTTTCAAACCTGCCCCACAAGACTGCAGTGGAAACCTGCAGAGGCCTGTGAGCACACTCAGGTGTAAAGGCAAAAGGAATTAAACAAAACACTCTTAATTAAAACTGTCAATCTGTCAGAACGTGGAAAGGATCAGAGCAGTCTGATCTCTGGTTGTTCTGTACTTTGCACTTCCTAATTTGACAACACAAAATTCAGGTTATGAATTGTTTCCAAAGATGGCTCTTTCTTACTATTTTAGCACTCATCCAAGTGGTTCATTTCTTTCCTACCTGTCACTAAGTTTCTGTTCAATCAGAAGCTAAAATCAAGCTTTTCATTGCTATGGACTTGGGAAGAATGGTGCCAGACTCCACTCAAACAGAAACTAGGGAAGCCCCAGGAGCCCATTAAAATCTTGATTGAAATGGTCAGGCTGAAGGCAGCGAATAGCCAACCTGCACAGCAAGGGGGCATGGAGGCACCCCAGGCAATTTGGTCGTTTATTTATTCACACCACATGAAGTTTCCAATCCCCAGAATGTGCTCAGGCAGCAGATTCAAAAGTGACAGAAAATTGAACTTTGAGATGCTGGTGTTGGTGAACAAGCTCTTGCAGAAATAGGCCTGGACACAGCAATGTGAGCACTTGTAAAGGTGCACAGGGAAGCATTTTGTTTTCACAAAGAGCTATCTTGATGCACTTTGCAGACCTGTGAGGGCTTCAGCTATTTTCAAACCTGTTCGCAGGATTTAAAACAATAAGCTTCTTTCTTATTGAATAGGAGAAAAAAGATATTGATCCTGCAGCAATTTCACATTTCAGTCCCTTTTTCCTTTGTGTACAAAATTCTATGGATTTTCTTACTCCAACTCTAGAGTGTGCAAAGTGGATAAAGGCTCTTAGCAGAGCAGATGGACCTAAGGATATCAAAGATTTAAAAGAAACATCTTCCCTTCAGCTCCTCATAACACTCAGAAAGATTGATGTATAGATTTCAGCTGAAATGAACAGGGAGTTCACATCCCAACCAATAGGCTATGTTCTCCAGCAGACTCAGGAACATTCTGCAGTAATCAGCCGTGATGATGAAGGTGGCAACACCTGAGCTTCAGAGGAAATGAGGCCTAAGGGAACAATAAGAACATATCTTGCCCATAAAAGTCATCCCTCCTTAACCTTCTCATTGACTAGCCAAGGTGTACTTTACAAAAAAAAAAAAAAAAAAAAAAAAAAAAANAAGTCCAGTGCCAAGATGAGGTGGGTAGAGATGCCTTTTCAAGGTGCCTTCCAACCCCTAACATTCTGCGTGATTCTGTGATGTGACTCTTACTAACCCACACAAGAGACACACAGCAGCATCTGGCAGAGCTCTGCCCACTTTCAGTGTGTCACTGTGAGTCTTGCTTGTCCTCACATCCAAGGGATGGTCACCTCTGTCCTACAGAAGAATAGGATTTGAAGACATTTAATCCAAATATGTTGTTAAATACAGGATATATGTGGGAACATCTCTACTTCCAGCTTTTCCAATTCCTCATGGCAATGAGTTCCACCAAAAAAAATGCACACAAATTAAAAGCACTTTTGAAAGTTCTATTTGATTGCACTGAAAGAATTGGGAAAAAAACTGATTCTTCTTTGAAGTTCAATGCACTGCAGTCAGAGCAACATAGTAATTTTCATTATAAATTTTAATGGATATTTAATTGAGCAAATCACAGACTGGAAAGCAAGCCATTTTTTTCCCAGCAGATTCTTGCTGTTCAATGCACAAAGCTATTTGTGTTTACTAGCAGTGGCCTCTGAAGCTCTTTACAACACAGCTACCTTCCAATACAATTTTCAAATCAGCCTTGACAAAGAAACTTTGCTAAGTGGTTTCTGTTTCTGCTCTTATTGTCCTTGACTACTACTTTTCTTTTTTTTTTAAACCAAGTGAAGTGTTTGCAAATGTTCATTTTTTCAGAAGACAGAAGAGGCAATGTTCCTTGGTGACTAACTCATAAACTGAGAGTAGCTGAAATACTTTGTCTTCCAAATGCTGCAAAATATCCACGTTATTTTAAAAGTATGTAGCCGTATGGATAGAAGATTAATGAAGAAAACTGGTACTGAGCTATGACAGAATGTTCTATCAAAATAGAATCCACCTGCAAGAGGCTTTCTGAAAGCTGCAGAAGATAAGCCTGCTAAAATATAAAAGCATGCTGTTTATTATGGCGAATTCGATCAAGCACTTTGGTAGAAGAGTAAGTTCCCATGGCTAAGAATAAATTCCATCCCTCTGCTGCATACTGCAGACTGTAAAAAGGTTGAAAACAAGCAAGTCTTTCACAAATCCAGAACTTTCTCAGGTTAATTATGCCAATTCTTCAATGTGACACTTTTCACTGAAAACCACACCTTTGTCAGACCTTAAGTGTATGATGGTTTAAAAATACAGTTTAAAAAATATCAGCAATGAAAACACTAAGTCAGAAGGAGCCTGGGATATGTCAGGTAGCACTGTCATGATTCACAGGATTTTGTCCTACAGCTGTAGTTTACTAGCAGAGTTCATGGTACCCTGCTGCTGGGTGAGAGGTCTGCTACGCACCTATGTTACAGCCTCTCACTTAGTGTGGCCCCTATGGACCACCTGAAGGACAACTTAAATCACATGCAGCCTTAACAGTGGTGCAGGAGCCATATTTTGCCAGGTAATAGCAGAGACATCTCCTGAAAGCTTAGACCATCACCACAGTATGAGTTTTGTGATAGTAAACAATGGTAGTTCTTTGAAACTGGAGCAGAGTGGGTTTAGGTTGGACATCAGAAGCAAGTTCTGCACAATGAGAGTGGTAAAACACTGGAAGAGGTTGTCCAGGGATGTGATTGAGGCCTCATCCCTAGAGACATTCAAGATCAGACTTGATGTAGCCCTGGGAAGCCTGACCTAGTTGAAAGTGTCCCTGCTGACCGCAGGGAGCTTGGACAAGATGACCTTTTAGGGTCCTTTCCAATCTGATGCAATCTGTGAAATCTGTAAATGGGCAACAAAATGGCTGCGAAACAATATTTCAGAAAAATATTTTTTAAAAACCCACAAATAAGAATCTGCAAAGAGCAGCATCAAAAAAAAAGTCAACAGAAGAATTAATGAAAACAGAAATTAGTCTGATTCAATCATCCCTGCAGCATCTGATGGCAAAACACAGTGGTACACTGAACAAGAAGACAGTTAGAACTACTAAGCCGTTAAAATTATTAGCCCTAAATGTCACTCTAGAAGTAATGACAGAACCAAGATTAAATGGGTGCTAAATCCTCAATCACATATGGTTTTTTTTTTTTCTCAAGCGAAGACTCTATCTCACCACAAGCACCTATTCCTAGATTGCAATCCCCACAAAGATGCAATGAGATGGCTTGGGTGGCAATTTGAAATAGCCAAGAATGAAGAAACTTCTTTGTTATTATTAGAACATGGAGGATATTTGATAAGACATGGAGAAAACAGCTGTTGCCTACATCATTAAAATAGCACTGAACAGCAAAACAGAACCTGCAAAGATTAATCATGGGAATAAGTACTAAAAATAGATATTCCTCTCACATCAGTGTAATGTCTAAGGTAACATGGCAAGTACAGCACACAAGGATACAAGGCATTAAAGCAGAGAAGGGAAAGCTCTCAGCTCAGTTAGGTGAGCCTTCAATTAAAGAAGTTCTCAAACTGAACTTGAAGTATGCTTCAGTTGTAAAAATGAGCACAGTAACTGCACACTGTGTCCTCCCAGGTTTACCATTTCAGCCTCTTCCCATACTCATTGTCAATGCAATCCAAGGGTTGTTACACAAGGTGGATGATGCCGTAACAGAGAACCTATTTCTTTTTCCTTTGGATAGCATCCATTGCTGCATCTTCTACAGGGAGAAACAAAACCTAAACTTAATCCTAGGTAGAAGCAGCTACTAGCTATAAAAAAGCCCCAAAAAAGGAAAAAGTCCTTCCAAAATAGAAAATGCAAGCAGAAAGTGAAATACAAACTATAGAAATAAACTTTGAAGACAGAAAAATCCTACTGCCAAGCCTTGAGGACTGAATTGTGGTGGAAGTGAACACTAAAGCCGTAGCAATATCCAGTTCCAAGTTAAGTTGAACAGGCATAACTAAGCCAAACTGAAAGTACATGTAGCAAAAAGAGGTTGTTTCTCAAGTACCAGGAGCCTCAATTGTGGAGCAGTTAAGTCCATTAGCAGGACACTGAACTTTGCCCTTTTAAGGCAGTCAGGATCACAGTGACTGGGTGTTACCAATTTCCCCCAGTCCCATAATACCGAGGAGCCACACTGCTACATGCTGGCAAAATCTGCCTCTTTTTCAGATGAAATCTAATAAAAGGTACATGTAAGTAAATGTTAGTAGCATAACCTGTAACACCAAAGATAATACATCTTTAAATCAGCTATACCTGGTAGAGGAGTTTGAAGGTACTTTGTGCAGCCCAAAAAGGGCTTCCCCTGGCTGGTTTTAGACAGGCTCTTTCCTCTGTACAACAGAAACCCTGCTGCAGCTAATGGGACAGATTATGAAACTCCCTGTTCTTTCATCTAAGAATTTACCTCTGTACATAATTAGAAGCATGATCATTAAAGTCAGCACTCAAAATTGCAGGCAGGAGCCAGACACACAAAGTACTCCTATAGGGCCTCAGTGCACTTTCTAGACCACAATAAAAGCCTGTCCTTAAACCAAATCCCAGCTCTGTCTGAAGAACATTCTGCTTGTCTCTCCAAAAGGCCAAATTAAATCTAATCCACCTACTAACACAAGTGCAGGTAATAGAAATAAATGTAGTTCTTATCTAGTAGACAGGCAGTCTCTGCCTGGGAAACATTTATCTAAGTGGCTTTATCTACAATGCCTGACCAACCCCACTAAACAGACCAGGGTTAATCAAACAAATTAAGCATCAAGTGCAGAAAAACTACAGCTAAACAGACATAATGCAAGAGGTGTTTTAGAGCAGTAAATAAAGCCTGTTATATGAAGAACTAAACCCTACAGTAACAATAAACACTGAATAGGAGATGAAACAGGCACTGCACTGGGACAGATGAGCTGCCACAGTTTACACCAGCAGAGGATCTATTTCAAATCTGTTTCCTTCACTAACTCAATTACTTGGGTTGCGTGCTCTGCAGGCTTCTTCAGTAGGTGACAGTCTCTCCTGTCAAGCTGGGAAGCCATGCTACAAGCAGCTGCTACTCCCAGGACTAACAACTTCACCACAGTTTTATCCTTTAATACTCACGCCTCTGATATCTGCATTTGCAGCACAGCACCACAGAGGGTAAGGACCACAAGCCCTTCCCCATGCCTACAGAGACTTACTCACTAGCTTCACAAAGTGACCTTTGTTACAATGGGATTTACACTGGTGTCCTTGGAAGCAACAGATGGTCAGGATGAGCTGCTGCCATCAGCACTTCTCCTTGAGTCTGTGAAATTATTCACATAGTCCCCTCAACAGTGGAGTCATTTTCTCAGCTTAACAGCCAAAGGACACTAGTTAAAAGGAGGAACAAAACAAGTAGTCAAGCAGTAGAGTCTTTAAAGGACACTAAAATGGGCTGGATCTTGTAGTTATACAAGAGCAAGAAGCTATTACCTCAATCTGATGAATGAATTAAATGCTGCACCTTATCAACAGGAAATATGAAAACATTTCCTGCAGTGATTTCCTCTTGCAAATCATTCCCTGCAGGTTTCAAAGGAAACAACAGATGCACCCAAACCAATCTTTTCGTTTCTTTGCTGGTCTGTTCAAAGAAAATGTAAAACTCTGTTGGTGTTGGGGGTTCTTTTGGTGTGTGTGTTTTGGCCGTTTTTTTTAACATCTCATTTAGACAAACTTTCTTGCTCAGAAAAATTTTCAGTACTTTGTGGACAGATTGCTATCATCATCTCTGGCTGGGAAATGGGGACATGAGTAAAAAAAGCAAGGGCAACTTCAAGTTGTGCCCAGACTTCCTTTTGAGTCACCATATTATGCCACACTACTGAGCCTCCCCCACAACAGAGCCCCAGCAAGCATATTAACCTGAGCAGCGCCTTCTGTCCTTTCAGTGGGATCTTGCACTGTAGGCAAAGAAGAGGGAAGCCTTGTTAGATATGTAAATGCATTTAACTGAGAAATCCTGGACTCTGCTGGTAAGTTTTCCAACTGATTTATGTACTGCCAATGTGTTTCTTGTAGGTGTAGAATATTTACAATCTCAGCTCTGTAATGGGACTCTTTTCCATCCAATAACTGGAGCAGGCTGAAAGGCTGACACTCTTGGCTTGAATTATTGGCTCATATGTTACCTTGTGTTTTGTTCAATGGCAAGCCATTCCTGCTTGCCACACTTGTGTCAACACAAAACAGGCTCAGTGCAAGACTCACAATGGAATCTGAAACACTCTGTAGTGCAGCAATGATGGAATCTACGAGCTTGGATTCAGATCCTTCCAGGAGATGCTTTCTGAGAAGACTGCATCTGGTTTTCTAATCCCCCTGCAGTTTGAGAGTATTCAGATCAGGATTTACATTAAGCCTCTTCCCTAACAAGCAGGGCCAAGACAAATGAAGCTACATTTGCCAACACATCCCTAGGGAGCTCAGCACATTTCTGCTGCAAAATTCTTGTGCTGTTTTTGCCAGAGCTGGTGGGAGTGTCAGCTCTAACCTACAGGGAAACTGAAAACAAATCTTTTAAGTTTACAATAATTTAAAATACAAACAGTTCAGGAAAGAGACAATTTCTCCTTAGATAACAAGACGGCCCAGACAAGGCTGATTGCAATAAAAGACATGGGCTGAAAGAAAACCACCTTGATTTATAGAGCACATAGAAGATGGCTGGAAAACTTTGGTGCTGATGGAGTTTTTGGACTACACAGAAAGAAAATCAAGCCAACTAGTGTTACGAAGGCTTTTTTGTTATCCTTTTAAAGCAGCTCTAAAGAATGCAGGTTGGCTTCCACAGACTTCTGTGAGGTTCATCTTTATTAAATACAGTGGGATGTCTCTCACAAGCATAGTTCAAAAATCTATCAACTCCCAAGCCAAGTGATGTTCTTTGCTCAGCCATGAGCAGTCCAGGACGAGTAATTTCAGAGTGAACATTTTTTTTAAATGAGAAACTAATCGGGGCCATGACTCAGCCTCGTTAGGGAACAACAAGGCTATGAAGAAGTGATCTAAATTCGATCTGAATTACTGTCATCAGCAGCCATCCTGCCAAAGGACCCGGCTCTTGCCGTGGGATCCCGCTCGGTGCCTGGTGCCGGGGAAGCGGGACAGGCGATTCCCCGCTTCCCTGCTGCCCTCTGCAGCTCCTGCCCAGCATTGCCGGCTCCGGCTCACGGAGCTCACAAAACAAATTCTGCCTTTGCAGAGGGACTCTAACCACCAACTCTTTGGTTCTCTGCCCTCTCTGGTGCATGACAGCCCACAAAGCTTACCCAGTGCCCTGGAGAGCAGAGCGAGGGTTTTCTTGCAATGCAGGGGAAGAAGAGCCTATTACCCTGTGCTTTTTGCTGCTATCTGATGGAAACACTCATCCCTAGATCACTACGTCATACAGGAATGAAAGAACAAGCCTTCATTCTTGCAATCTTAACACCAAACTTTCTCCCTCTGGCTGCTGAGATGTAACCAGGAAGTGCAAGGAAACAGGGAATAAAAAGACTTCCAGGCTCTATCTCTCCTCTGCTCTCTAGGAACTAAAGAGCAGATAAATGTGACTGTGCCATTCGCTTCCATCACTTCATGCACGCACTGGATGAGACATTCAATCTCATACTGCTGTCATGCCAGTTTCACAGTGAAAGTGCTGGCTAGAACAAAGTATCATGGGGCTTGAAGTTCAGATTGGAAGATGAGAGGCTTCATGTTCCAGCTGCCACTTCCAGGTGCCAGGGTTGGGGTGCTGGGCTGTTCTGCTGCAAGGGCTGCTGTGTGCTTGGGTGAAGGGAACTGTTGGTTACTGCTTCTGCACTGTGCTGTGCTTTTCTGCAAACAGGCTCAGGCCATTGTGCATTGGATCATTTCCAGTAAAACTCAACCCAGACTTTTGGAGTTTTTTCAGTGTTACTTTCCCTCCCATCTGTGTGGGGAACAAGAGGTTTGTGAGGGAGCTGTGCTAAAACAAGCAACAAGAAGTTCTTGGGATAAATGACCAATAAAAGACAAGCATAGTTGAAGATTACTGTTCCTCAAGTACCCAACTTGTGGATTGAATACTCCACTCATGCATTTGAGAATGTTTCCTTTACCTCCAGAGCAAAAGCCAAAAGGATATGGTTCTGCTTCCAGCTATTATCCTAGAGACTTTATGGGGTTGCTTTGGGTTCCCATCCCATTTGCCACAATTTAACAGCAAATCAGCAGTATCAGAAACCCACTGCTGTCTGTAGGACAGAGAGGTTATACAATGCAAGACACTATATAAGGACAGGGATTTTCCTCATCATTACAGGTCTGATGTTGCATGATAATGTTATGAACACAATGGTGAGCCTGGAGGGTAATATGCCCATATACAAGAACGTGGAGCGTTCCTATTAGATGTGTACAAGTGAATCTGCAAATAATGGAGTTATCATTTATCTGTGATTCCTTTATACTGGAAACAGATAAAAAATAAACACACACACACATTCTGTATTTGTCATGGCTGATTCTGTTAAATGCCAGTATTGCATACAGAACCACAAACTGCAACATGGAAACACAACAGACAAGCTGGAGGAGGCAATGCTTTTAAAGGTATTGAAACAAATTTGACAGCATCAAATGTAAAAAGGGAAAAAAAATCCAAGTTACGTCAACACACAGTGATCTGCATGTCAAGCTGAAGTTTGGAAATTAGGTACTTCCTCCCAAGCAATTAATGAGCTACAACATAAAATTACAGAACATAACAGAAAGTCCAGAAATGTATTGACTCATCACAGCCAATACCTGCACTCTCCAGAGGTCAACAGTGGTCAATGTACAGGCAGCTCAGAAGTAGCCTAAGCCAAACTCAGGAGATGAAGGAGCATTTCTGGCCTTAGCAGAGGCCTTGACATGACTCAGTCAGTGAAGAATATAAACCAACTCAGAAGCCAAACTTAGTTCTGACCAAGGTCAACCTCATTCATCAGCATCATCAAACTGGCCAATCTCAGTCACTCTAACTGGTGGTGTAAATGTAAGGGAAGCTGCATGGTGACAGCCTGGGTTGTAATATGAATCCTCTTGCCATGAGTATGAGGCCCAAAGATCATTCTCCTGAAAGCTTCCACACTGGAGATCATCAGCATCTAAAGATGATCAAAGAAAAGATTTAACCATGGGACATACTTGGAAACTATTTAAACAGTCTCCTGCAAAGCACCTTCTCCCAGTCACATATTAACTAAAGCTCAAATGGAACACAAGTGCATTGGTACTCACCATAAGGGTTACATTCAGCGTCCTCCAATTCTTTATCCCAGTCCTCAGTCTCATACACAGCAGCAGTTTGCAGCACTGGAAAATTTTCAGCCTCAGAAACATTGGAGGCTTCACCACCCAAGTCTTCCATATCAGGATGTAGATCATCATAGTCAATGGGAGAGCCACTGACATAGCTTTCATTTTGAGAGGTATCAGAGAATTCACCTTCCTCACACTTATTATCAAGAATATATGGAATATTCTTCAGCAAATATTCTAAAAACAACAGGAAGAGCCAACAACGTTGATTAATTACTCTTGCACCAAGGCACGCACAAATATCTCCATGAAGATAGTGCAGCCATTTGTCACGCACCACCCAAGAGTCTGTAAGTACATTTTCTTAAGCAGAGTCCAAATTTTGTTACTCATTATCCACTGTGTCTTGCCCTGATGTTTTAGGCTCACCTTTTTTGGGCTTCCAGGTCATGGCTTCTCTCTTCCTAAGAAGCTGTTCTTCCTCAGAGCTTGCAGGCTCAACAGCAGCAGCCATCACCTACAAGACAGTTTAAAAGCAGGTTCCTGCAACTTCTGCTGCATTCAAGTGTTTCTGAGCCCTTGAGCCTAATCTGTTTGTTCCCTTGATGCCTGAGGGAGTTTCAACCAGCCAGGCTTTCACTTCAGAAAGCAAACCTGCCGCGGGCTGGCTCACCCTCCTGCTGCCATCAGTTTGCAGCAGCCAACACAGCACAGGCAGTGCCCGCAGTCAATGCCACAAACCAGCTACCATATTGAGTTCGGGAACAAGTCCTCTGAATGCCCCAAAATGGGCCCATGTGCGAACAGCAGCAGACTGTGGAAGCTGCAGAAGCGATGAAGACCCGAGAAGAGCCATGCGTACAAGCTCCACAAGCTATGACCGAGCTCCTCCTGGGAGCCAACAGGCCAAGGAGGCAGGAGAGGGCCAGATCCTGCAGCAGCCCTGAGGAGCTGCAGAAGATGGCGAACGTGCAGCTGGAGCGCAAGAGGGAACACCACCACAGCTGGTCCTACAGTACCCAGAGGCAGTGGAAAGGGAACGCGAGTTAGCCCACTAACTACTGCGAGCCTGCGTCCGCTTACGGACCCAGCGCCCTGGCCGCGGGAAGGGCAACCCTCACTCTGCCGAGACCCACCTGCTGCGGGGAGGGGCCTGTGCGGGCAGTGAGCTTCAGGCTCCGGGCGGGCTCCGCCGCCGCTTCCCGGCTAGAAGAACGCAACCCAGCCGCTCTCGGCTCCGCGGAGCCCGCCACGGCTGCCACGGTGCCGGCAGCCGCGCCGTGCTGTGCTGTGCCGTGCTGGTGGGCGCTGAGGGAGGGACGCGCGAGGCACCGCTGTGAGGAAGGCTGTGTCCGTGCGCGGGTCCCTTCCCGCCCGGCCGAAGCCGCCTGTCAGCTTAGCGCCGGGCCCGGCCAGTGCCAGCAGGAGCGTCTGCGCCCGAGGCAGCGGCCACGGGCGCTGTCAGGCGGGCAGTGCCGGTGGCGGGGCGGCTACTGCTGCTACTGTTACTGCTGCTGCTGCGCCCGCTGCAGGCAGGGGCTGTGGGCGCCGACCGAAGCTCGGTGCCACAAGGAGTGAAAAGAGGCGGGAAACGAGGCCGCGCGCGGCAGCTGCGCTGCTCCTGCTTCAGCCCGAGCGCGCGCGGGGCCCTTCCAGCTGTGCTGTCTGAGCAGCTGACCCCAGCCGCCGCTGGGAGCTGCGTCCGGAGGGGGGGAACAGCCCGAGTGGATGGCAGAAAGAAGGCATTAAATGGTGGAGAAACAAAGGTGTAAACGCTGTGGAAAAACACCTTTATGCTCCAAAGTTGTAAATAAAGTAGCAATGCCTCCTCAAACCGTGCTGCTCTTCAATCTTGCCCCCAAAATAACTTATTTCATTAAAGCCCCCTGCCAGCAGCGTGCTCAGAGGCAGCAGCGAGAGCTGGGAAGCACCTGCACGGAACAGATCTAGCAGGTGCTCCACCAACAAAAGATGAGGAAAATGCAGAGGTACTTAACACTTTCTTTGCCTCAATCTTCAATAGTGGGACAGCTGGCCTCCCAAACAGGCAGGTAGTCCCCCTGTAAGCGACCTGCTGAGACACTTGGATCCTCACAAGTCCATGGGACCAGAGGGGATCCATCCTGGGGTGCTGAGAGTGATGGCAAATGAGCTGGCCAAGCCACTCCTTATCAACAGTCCTGGCTCACTGGAGAGGTCCCTGAAGACTGGAAGCTGCCAGTGTGGTGCCTATCCACAAGAAGGGCCAGAAGGAGGAAATGGCAAATTTCAGACCTCTCAGCCTGACCTCAGTGCCAGGCAAGTTTATGGAACAGGTCATCGTGAGTGCAATCACACAGCACCCACAGGATGGCCAAGGGATCAGGCCCAGCCAGCATGGCTTTAGGAAGGGCAGGTCCTGCCTGACCAACCTGATCACCTTTTACCATCAGGTTACCTGCCTGGTGAGTGCAGGGCAGGCTGTGGATGTAGTCTACCTGGACTTCAGCAAAACCTTTGACACCGTCTGCCACAAGAAGCTCCTGGCAAACCTGGCAGGTCATGGCTTGGACATATCTACTCTGAAAAAGCTCAAGAACTAGCTGGATGGCCAGGCCCAGAGGGTGGTGTTGAATGGTGCCACATCCAGTTCAGTATCTTTATTGATGATCTGGACTAGGAGATTTGAGTGCATCATCAGTAAGTTTGCAGCTGACGCCAAGTTAGGAGCAGGTATGGATCTGTTGGAGGGTAGGAGGGCCCTGCAGTGGGACCTGGACAGGCTGGATGGGTGGGCAAAGGCCAATGGGGATGAGATTTAACAAGGCACTTTGGTCAGAACCCCAGGCCGTGCTACAGGCTGGGAAGTAAAGGCTGGATAGTAGGAGGAACTTCTTCAGGGAGAGAGTGATTTGCCATTGGAAAGGGCTGCCCAGGGAGTCACCATCCCTGGAGGTGTTCAAGGAAAGACTGGATGGGGCACTTAGTGCCATGGTCTAGTTGATTGGATAGGGGTGGGTGATAGGTTGGACTGGATGAGCTTGGAGGTCTCTTCAAACCTGACTGACTCTATGAACACCCAAAGTTCATAGAGCAACCAGAACTGGTCCAGAAAAGGTAAATCCGTAACAAAACAAAAGAAAACAAACACAAACTACCTGAAAGTTCAGGCAGGAGGAAGTATTTTGCTATCAGAAGTCTAGTGAGGAACAACTTCAGACACCTTTGTTTTCTCCTCTTGAACTTGCCCCTGGCAGAAGCAACTGCAGTAGGGCAGATGCTTGCATTCTTGCATACGTGTTAAAAAATAAAGGAGGCACCACTTTAGTAATGTCTAGGAACATATTTGTTATATAAAGCAATTTTTAAAAAGAGCATTATTATGTTGTGATTGTTTATAGTTTTTCATAAATGTCCAGCTTGCAATAAAGTGTGTTTGGAAACAAAGTCTTCCACCAGGTCACCCTGCAACATCTTCATAGCTCGCCAGTGAATGTTCCCACAGTTTTCTGGCTTGCCTTGGGGATGACTTAGCTCCTCTTTGATATAATCCACCCAGAGATCTTTAAAAGACAAACAGAAGTTGTGGTTAGACTGGATGTTACTTAAACACACCAAACCTCACCTAGAAGCTTGGGGTTTTTGTCAGTGTTCCCAGTATTAATGAACTGAGCTTTACTTTGTGGAACTACAGCCCTTGTTTCTTGAGGACCTAAAGCCTAGGCTCTCTTGCCACCTGGTACAATGATGTCTTCAGGAAAAAAATGCAGCAATTATGGAACTGTTTATTTTCTTCAAAGGATAACTGCAGAAATCTTGATTATAAAAGCATAGCTCCTTACTGCTAGCAAATCCAAATGAAAGGTGACCTGCATCTCTTACTGTTTGTCAGTTTCAAAGCCTTATTTGCTACTAGTTCTGCTGAGGCCATCCCACTGTGACCAGCCACCCTGGATTGGAGTGAAGGGTTGCTGCAAAGTGTCGTTCACTCAGCAGCACAGAAGTAGTAAGTTTCACTGTACATAACAGCAATCAGAAGGGCAGAACAAACAGCTACCTTTTGAAAGGGACAGAAAGAGGCAGCACCTAATGAATGAAATAAATCAAAACCCGTTACCAGAATCTGTTGAACCGAACTCTCTCAAGGCACGTTCATAGTATTCTCTCAGATGAAGCATTTTGCAGGCTTCCTAACAAAGGAAGGTATTAAGAGGCCATTTATTTTGTACAGAAGTGCATCTGCAGCTTGATTAGACTCTTACAAAGAAAAAGAGTCATGGTAATTACACAAGCACGTGCACACAGCCAAAGATTAGTTACCATGGAACTTGAGCTTGTACTACATGCTATGAATCAGCTTTAGAAGACAAATATGAACTGATCACAAGCTAGTAACACTACTCACAAGCCCTCAGTTTCCTATTACACTTCTAACATTGGATCTCACAAACACAAGGTACTAACTGGATGTTCAACTTACTTGCTCCTTTTCTATCTGGATCATCTTCCTGAAGAAGTCAATTGAAAATGGACGATTTTCACACAGGCTGAGGTAAAAACAGAAGGAACTTTAGACTTCAAGCCCTTTAACACATGGAACAATCAAATTTGAAGGTTTTATTTGTCACCTGGTAAAGACTTTTCTAACTTTCTTATAACCATGACTTCTGTAAGTCCAGTCAAGATACTTTTCTTTCATAGTCACAGATTCAGCAGACGTTGTGGCACATAAGGATCTCTGCCGGTTTTAAGAGAAACAAAGGAACAAACAGAAAAATAAACCAACCACATAAGCTACAATTAAAAGGCAAACAGAAAGAAGAAACCAAATAGCACCTTCTTCCTAATTAAGCATCTGACATAAGACAGATCTCATTAAGTGAGGCAAAGTTGTGCATAAAAACATCCAAATGGTGTATGAAAGACAGAGTAACAGCTAATATTTATCAAATTAAAGTATTAGCTGTAACCTAAAATAGTCTCCTCCAATATTCCATACGCCTGGCAACTGGCATTTCCCCAACAACCTTCATGCAGAAGGTTTCACAATGCTCTGCAAACAACTGAATTAAAGCTTTTAGCTTTTACCTGAAAGACATCTTTTACATTGTAAACTTGGGTGGGGGGGAAGAATGCAAAGCAAATTAACATGCCAGGGCAAGGAGGAAATGTTTTGCCCTAACCTACTTAAGGAATTTACAGTGATATTCAAGTCAAAGTTTTCTTTAACAAGGTTGATAATTCACACAGATTGGAGAATTCTTTTCTACGTTCAGATAAACGTCTAAAACCAGCAAAAATTCCAAACCACAAAGTAGAAGAAAATTAGGAGTTCACTGTTGGTTGCCCTTACAAACATCTGGATGTCTTGGAAGCATGGGGACATGTATGAGCCTATGTCCAACTGATTTTTGCTTACATATACAGCTTTATTTTAAATTCTTTAAGATTAACAAATCCGTGAGGGTGTGCAGTGTAAAGCGTTTGTTACCTGCTCTGTCTGGACACACTGTTCCTATTTATTTATGCACCGCCATCAAAAGCAGATTTCTATTAGCTAAGTACCTGGTAGAGAGCTTCTGTGTCTTCCTTGCTGTTTGTGCCTTCACTCCATTCCACCCAGAGGGTCCACAATGGCAAAGTTCCCTATATGGTAAGCAGATAAATGGTTGAAACACAGAAATAGACAGCAACACATCCACCATGTTCTGCATTACAGCTGCTGTAAAAAACGTACTTTAGACATAGCTCTTAGAAGACAACTTTGGACTGAAATCACTTCTTGTTTCCTTCTCACTCACAGGACAAGAAGTACTTTAATGGACAACTGCAAGAAATGTTGCCAGGGATGAGACATAAGCTTCTCTGCATCACCAACACTGCAGTGCAAAGGCAACTTCAGAGAACAGCAAAAACGAAAGGAAGTCATCACCTCCTTGCATGCTCACTTCTTGTGCTCAGGCATTCAAATGCAGCAGTAAAAGAGCATACAGATAATTCAGGGCTTGAAATGCCACCCATACAAACAGTCTTACCAGGACAGTGAAGAAAGAGAGACGTTTTTCATGTAAGACACAAGGAATATCACATGACTGCTAGAAGAGTAGCAATCACACTTTAAAACTGAATTTGAATTGAATTTACAGTTCCCTAATGCTCCTGACTGCAATGGGCATGTGAAATGTCAGGTTCTTGTTTCTGACCTTAAAATGGTCAGGGACTTGGAATGCCTTGTAAAGGAGAGGAAACCCAGAATAAATATCAGAGCTTTCCTGCCCAATACTAGTGCTCATAAAATCAGCAGACCTTGGATTTCATGTGCTTAATGGCTTCTTCAAAACACCGGGGCACATCATCACTCTTCAGCTGGATCAGCACCTGCAGCCTCATCTGCCACACTTCCACTGACAGGCTGAAGCGCTTGGTTGCAGCTTCTGCCACCTCTGCAGCCTTCTCAGAGAGACTGAACTCCAGCAACAGTTGAAGCTAAAACCCAACAGATATCTTGTTAAAAAAGCAAGGCTTTGAACACAACCATTGCCTGCATTTCTACCTACTCAAAAGAGTAAAGATCGGCACACAAGCCATGCAGCTGTTTTTGTGTCAGTTCTTACCCATGGCTTATAGAGAGCTTCTGGCAGCAAACTGGACTCATGAGCTTTGTCAAACACACTCAGTGCCCTCTCCAGCCTCTGCAACCAACAGAGAATACAAAGAAAATAAACTATTATTCCTGCATATAGCATATCCCAGCACTACATGAAGCCCAGAGAGTTACTGTATCCTCACATCACTGAAATTCAGTGTGTTATGTACCTAATGCTTTAGGCACCTTTAAAGACAAAGGGGAAATCTGAATATCTGAATTACACTTCTTCCTTAAGCAGCATAACAACAGTAATGTTCTCTGACTGTATTAGAAGGGAAGCAAACTGCACACCATGAGTTAATTCATTGAGCCACACACAAGCAGAGATGCAGAAATAGGGATGCCCATGTGCCAGCACCAAATACTTAGACTTATTTGCAAGACTCATTTTGTTTCATCCTGGATTTGAACAAACACAGGTTAGCAGGACTGGCAGTGAACATTAACAAGCTGGCTCTCAACTTCCATCCTAAGAGACCACTCTACTGACATGGTTGGTTTACGCCCAAGTTACTCATGGGAGTAAGCCTAACAGTAAAATGAACCCCTTGGAGACTGAATCATTTTTAATGCTGGCCACAGTTCAGTATTCTGATAAAATGTCAAACTACACTTGCTCCTTCTCTGATAGACCACAGAAGTCAGTAATACCAGTGAAGATTTGCCACTGTGATATCCATAGAAGCTTTACCTTTTGCTTTAATTCTGCACTGTTGGTTTTCCTGTTGTATCTCTCTAAGCAGAAAGTGATGTAGCATTTCCACATGTCCTCTGTAGAATCAAAGGGATGATATCACACTTTGTAGAATCACAAGAGTAAGCACAAATATTTGACTTTAAGGAACAGAGAAACAAACCAAGCACTAAGTGTTCATGTCAGCTTTCTTGTAAATGCTGTATTATAGAAGGTATCCTGCATTTGTAACACTGACATTTAAGAACTGCCCTCCATTATAAGCTGCAGCCAGGAACACTTTCTGAAGAGCATCATGCTCTTACTTCAGCTGAGGCTTCAGGACACACTGTGACAGCTGACGTTCAGTGCAGCCTTTGCCTGCTTTTGACAGGCCTGCAGGAGTGAGGACACACACAGGCAGCTGAGAAAATCCCTCTTCTCAAGGGCCATAAGAGCACCATCACTGAGTCCATTCCATGGATAGTCCCTTCAGAGCCTCCTTTGAGTGTAAGAATGCCAGATACTGCAGCTCAAAACCATGGCTTGCTCACAGCTAACCAGCAATATATTTGAGATCCTTAAGAAAAGCCTGTAGAAATGCTCTCAATTTATGAAGTCCCAAACCTCTCTTTGTCTTTGGGCTTCTATTTACCTGACAGATTAAATCACACTAATAAAGCAAACAAGCAATCTGTACTTTCAGTTAAGCAGCTCCTTCAAGAGCATAAACGTGTTGGAAAATAACCCAAATAGCCCACAAAACAAATCCGTAAGAGGCAGCTGCTTGTCTTCTCTTACATATGGTGCAGGCTGCCAGCATCTACTTCACCACTTTCACAGGACACTAAAGTACTGGGGAAAAATGATGCTGAACTGACCCGTTGGCACTGCTACCACCGCCTCTTCAAAGACTGCACAGCAGCGTTCCTCCCTCTGGGTCATTTCAGATACTTTCATCTGCTTGGTGCTGTGTTCTGTGGACTGCAGAGAGCCCATCTCCAGCTCTCGACGGGCCATGTAGTCCCACGTAAGAGGATCATCAGCAAACTTTGTCTGCAAACTAAGCATCCCACATCTGTAACACCCCTCCAACCTCTTGCAGGTACGTTTAGAAGTGCACTTAATTTCTAAATTAAAAACACAAAGCCATGACCTCACCTTTCAAGAATTTCTTTTTGCAAATCTTGGGTAAAATCAAAGAGCTTTGCAATGGAAAGCACAGCCAGATGGAACTCAGCACCTATATTTCAAAGGGAGCAAAAAAGACTATTAAGTGGAGTACAACGTCCACTGCACACTTTGCATTTCTCTGTCTTTGCAAGCTTGTGTCAGGACCCAGATAGCATTTAAGTGTCTATGCAGACACTTGCCATAAATCTCAGTGTTCTGCTGAAGAAACAGAGCATTTCAAAATGTATCTTAACGTGTACCTTGGAGCCAAGTCTGTCTATAGTAGCTATTGGAGAGTTAAGTGACAATTTTCCTGCAAAGTAAGTAGCAGCAATATGGCATCACCTTTAATTTTCTGAGCAGCATCCCTGTAGATGATGCGAGCCATTTCCCCATTCAGAATCTCTTCAGAATAACTGAATTCCCCCTGCAACATCAAGCACAGCATCACTGAAAAAAAATTATACCATTTTCAAAAAGACAGGAAAAACATAATGAAACATTAATATTTCTTTTCACCTAAAACTATCTTTGTCTAATTTGCACAGATTAACTACAAAGAAACAATTTCAGCTATTCCTTTGCAGAAATCACTTAACTTTCAAAATAAAGGAGGTTACAAAAGGCGTTTAAAACTTACAAGAAAAATCAATGTATTTGAGCTGAGCAAACACTTGAAAAGCTTAACACAGGCATAGGACATGAACAAAATGTTTCTCTAAGCTCTTTATTAAGCTCAGCTGACCTACCAAGTCCATCTTTGCTCGTTCAAATTCTTTCTTTTCTTTCCTCTGTTTTTCAGCATTCATCAGCTCCATTCTGAAGTACTGCAAGAGAACAAAGTGAAATTATTGTGTAGGTGGGGATAAGTCACAGAATGTCTCGGAACACAAACACGGTAAAATTAGCTCTAGCTGAGGAGCTACAAACCAGGACTTTGCCAACACTGCATAATGTCTCAGAAAATTTTTTTTATAGTTTTCTCAGACTGATCTGAGAAACCTGATGGACTGATCTACTCTGATGGATCAAGTCACAGATTAGGAACTCACTTCTTGATAAAGTTTTGGGCACTCTGGATGGAAGCGCAAAGCGCGGAGGAACAAGTGCCGAGCACTTTCTGACGACAGCCGTGTCTCCATTTCCCATTTTGCTGCCATAATCCACAGTGCTGCAACAGATGATACAAATTAATTTCAAGGCAAAGTCGCTAATCACAAAAATTCACTTTGAAGCTGCTCTCCAGGTGGGTTTTGTTTGGTGTACCCACCCCAACATAATCCATGAGCTCAGCAATGGACTAAGACTGATTATCTCTCCTGTAAAACTGAGTTAAAGGACAGAGCTAAGCAGATCCAGGAAGTTTAATCTGGTATAGCTACAGATCCAGTGCTGTACAACAAGGTTTTCAAAAGCCAAAAAGCAGCTTTGAGTACTCAACATCTCCTGCCTCTGAAACATTTACCTAGACCCCAGTCTGCCTGGGAAATAGTCATTCAGATCATGGGTTCTCCTATCTCACATCACTTTGATTGCTCAGCACAACACTTGTCAAAGCCCTCCTCTCTGAATTTGCAGCAAGGCAAAGGAAAGACAGCAGGAACATTTACCCTGATCAGCAAGATCTTAAGCCAGCCCTATACAATCTATGCTTGGTCATTTATGCAGCACTCTCCACTGGTTTATTTACCTGGCTTGTTGGGATGAATGGCCAACATGGAAGAGAACACCTTACTGAGCTGATGCTTTGTATTCTGTGAAAGAAAACAGGTTGGTTTACCTGCTCTACTAGAAAACTGAACCACCAGCACCACACTTTCATTACAAGTTCAAATACAATTGTATTGCAAAAGACCCTTCTCTGCTATTTTATCTCCAGTGGAAAGCTTCTCAGGTTTATTCATTACTGACTAGTATAGATCAACACAGCTAACTCAAATCTTTCTGAACCACACAGCTAACTCTGCCTAAGGCTCAAACCCATAGTCCCACTGACCACTTCTCAAGTAAAGACTGCATTTTCCTCTGGTCACTTGCATCACTATGAAAGGTCACCTTCTTCAGAATTATTAAGGACAGTGACTGAATGACAGTAATATGAAGTCTTGCACAGTTAAGTTTATGAAGCACAGAATTGTCGAAATTATAATTTTCAGCACAGCCTCTGTAAGAAATATTTGGAGCAAACACACAACTCACAGGTGATCCATTTGTTCTAGAGAAGGTATAACCAAACCAAACAGTACTCCAGATTCAATCAGCCTCACCTTGGCCACCCATGGTAATAGATCCTGGGTCAAGTTCCATGCTTACATACAATCAGTGAAAATCCCATGCAGTGCCAACAAAGCTATCAAAATAATTTCAGTATTACAGCATGCAGCAGTAAAGATTTTGTAGCCTGTCAAGCTCCAGATGCCTGCTCAAACACCGACTCAGGCAAGATTCAGATTTTGAACACTCACCCACTGCTTGCAAAATGCAACATGTGACAGCCAAAGCTGGACATCATCCTGTTGGAAATGAAAAGGGGAGTGAATCCACCTTACAGTAAGGCGAGCACAAAATCACTTGCACAGTAACAAGCAATCATCATGTCCTGGTACAATGACCTGGCATGCAATGAAAAGGAATATTGAATCTTTATTTCCCCTTTTTCCCTCCATATCTTCAAACTCCTGGAACACACCTAAGGAAATCCACCTCTCCCAAGATACACCCTCAAGATACACCCTTGCAGCCTTTTCAGTTAAATCTGTTACTCTGAACTCTACAGCAAACTCACTGCAATGCTTTTTGAGGCATCTCATTCAGGTTTTACTATCAGATGAAACAATCTTTTCCTGAAACATATTTAAAGTTCACTTTTATTCCATTTCTAGCCCCTGCAAGCAGACAAATTAAACTCATACTGCAATACGTGGCTCTAGACAATTAAGGACTGTCTAGAGGACTCAAATGGACAAAACATTTGTTTGTGTACACAAAAAAAGTGTTTATAAGAGTGATCTGCTTCTAGGCTACTACTAACTGCAAAACTAGATGTCTACTTCATTTTTCTACTCTAGTTTTCTGCAATATAGCAAACACCTAATGACAATGATATCCAAATAATTTTATGCACCAAAAGCACATTTTTCAACTTCTCTGTACAAAAAAAAGACTCAAACTTACTTTCCATTTTCCTGTAGCACGCTTGAAGAGGCTGTGGACTCTCTGCAGAATAGAGAACTCAATTTCTTCCTTCTTAAATGAATATCCAACGCGCTGGAAGGAAAAAACGGTCAATTTATTGCAAGAAAAACAATTTGGCATTAAGTATTTTGTCTTCTGAATAACTGACAAAACTTACTGCTCTTCTTTTTTTGATCAGTTCCAGCAGATTAATTTCATACTAGGAGAGGGAAAAAAAAATATTTAAAACCAGATGAAGAGACACAGAACAAAAAAAACCCAGCTTTCTATCACTAATTAGGTGCACAACAAAAATTAACTGCAGGAGAATATAAACAATGATTTTTCAGCCAGGTCACTACATTTCTAAGACTGATTGAAAGTAAACTTGCTTATGTGTCTGGCACACTGTATTGTAGATCTGAGCTGTTAGCACCCCATATATTCCTAGATGCATAATACACAAGCCAAACAACTAATGCCATGAAAAAGTTTATTTCACTTAACATCGTGGAACAAAAGGACAGAAGACTCTCTTGTTGCAATCTTAGGCGGCAGCTCCTGACTCTGCTTCCTACGCTGGTGCAGATAACGAAGAACCTGTGCCAATAAACCCCTCAACGGTGCGCACTGGGGACTAGGAGAGGCCAAAAGCAGCTGCCTGCTTGTTACTTGGGTCACTGCAGCATCTCTTCGGACTGGATCTCGGACGCGAGTTAGCTGGCCCTGCTCACCGGTACAGCCTACCTGAATATAGTTAATGAAATCCTCCTTCCGAAGCGTTCTCCGCTGTATTTTGTACTCCAGAGCCGACGCCTTCCTCAGGATGGCCCTGCGGAAATAGGCAATCAGCAAGCGGAGCACACTCGGCCGCGCCGCCAGCTCTCCGCCCCCGGCCCGGCCCCTCACTTGATCTCCTTATGCGTGAACAGCCCGACCCGCTCCAATTGCTCAAGCTCCGGGACGCGATCCTCCAGCCGCTGCTCGATGCGCTCCGCCATGACCCCAGCGGCACCCACGGGGGCTCACGCGTGCGCCCGGCCTGACGCCACTTCCGGTCCACAAGTTCCGGGGCACGCCCACTGGCCGCTCTGCCGCCCCCCGCTGGCCGCTCTGCCGCCCCCTGCTGGCCGCTCTGTCGCCCCCTGCTGGCCGCTCTGTCGCCCCCTGCTGGCCGCGCTGCCGCCCCTTGCTGGCCGCTCTGTCGCCCCCTGCTGGCCGCGCTGCCGCCCTCTGCCTGCCGCTCTGCCGCCCCCTGCTGGCCGCGCCACTGCGTTCCCTGCCATTGGCTTCCTCTCACACTGAGGCAGCGCCCCAAGAAATCCTTCGCGAAGTGGTGGTGGTACAAGAGAACATTAATTATTAGTGAAGTTAACTTTCTTGAGATCATAGAATCAGAGAACTCAAAGGGACGTTAAAGATCATCCAGTTCCAACGCCCTACCGCGGGCAGGGATGTCTCCTGCTAGACATGGTTGCTCCAGGCCCCATCCAAGCTGGCTTTGTACACTTCCAGGGTTGGAGCCTTCAACCAGGTGCAGCAGCTGAAACCAATTCTGTAAGCTCACAGACTTTACTAAAATTGGACTTAAAGAGGACTAGACTAGACATGAAAAGCAGCTTACAGAATCACCAAGCTTGAATGAGATGGGAATTACTGCACTTAACTGTTTAACTTGATTTAGTTTGCTATTGCTGCATGATTTTGTCCTGGAAGAGCATTTTGTATTTAGAGCTTATCCATTCTGATGCATTTGGATCACTAGATACAAATGAGAACACCAAATGCAGTGTGGGAGTTCAAAGCCTAAAGGGTAATTACAGCCATTACCTGGAAACCTCTGGGAAATGCTGTTCATGTCTTCCTGCTCTCCTCACTCTTTAAACACTAAGCTCTCCTTCGGATGAGAACCAGCAGTAAGTGCATGAGACAACAACATAAACAAGACTTCTGCAGCTTTATGGAGGCAGTCATTTTACCAATCTGAAATTACTGGTTTGTGATCAACCTTCGGTGTTCTGCCTCCTACAGTCAGAACTCCAGGACTTCAATGAGATGATGGAGAAGTATGTGTAGCCTAAGGGGCAACAGCAACCTCCACTTCGAGTTGTGCCTCCAGGAGAGTTCAGCCATATGCATCTATCTACGAACAGCGGATAGGTATCTACTGATACACCAGCAGTATCTACCTATAATATCGGCACACGTGAGAGTTATTCTCATACTGTCCACACACTCACAACAATGAGTGTCCCACAACATGTCTTTGGGCATTAAATCCCTTGTTAGCACTTGTCAAATCACCACAATGTCATCCCATCGAGGCATGTAAGCACAGCACAAACCACTCTGCAGGACCCAGCCCTGTGGGACTCAAAGGAAGAAAGAATGGTGTGCACCAAAACAATAGACTCCCCAAGTTTCCAGTTTAGGGGCCCAGTGTTTCCCACTCAAAACCAGAGTGAGAAGCACTAAGATTTAAAATATTGAACTTGGTGCCGACCTCAGAGGATTGATTAGGAATAGATCACAACCAAACTGAAAACATTTTCTCTTCCCTCAGATATCCCTCCTTTCCTGTGGATGGAAAAAAAGGCCGAAATGCCTTTCCTTTCCTCCCCCCAGCAAAACAATCCTTAGAACAATTAACATAACGGACTGTCAGAAGTGCTCAACCCAAAGTGACAAATGCAGTGAGTGGCAGGCGAGCCCAGCCCGACCCACCAGAACACTGCATGCTGGATTTGTCATGCAAATCAAAATGGAACCTGACATGCTCTTTGTTCATTTTCCTTTCAAAAAATCTACTTTAAATGCCTCCCATGTGCCTTGTTTTGGAAGCTGACATTCCAAATGCATCAGCACAAATTAAGGGAGGGATCCATTACCAATAAAGATGTTGTGAAACAGAGAGTTTCAACAAATCTTATTGGGAGGACTGGAGGGACAACTGCTGCAGCTTGCACCTGTAGGGTCGTGCAGTTTGCTGCTTTTATGGTTTCTCTTTAGAAAATCTCCACCAGGAGGTCCTTGCAGCAGTTCTGGCAGACTGTCTCAGCTTGGTGCTTATAGCCTGCAAGCAATGGATAGATTGTGAATTAGGAGTAAAACCAGCAGGTTTGCTTTAACCTTGTCTATATCCAAATATGTGATGGTTAATGTGCACAAGGCAAATATTTCAATTATTTAGCAGTATCTAGATTGATTTAGATGTAGCTTATTGCTTTCTGCCATTTTACTGCCCGAGTGCATAAACAATTACCAGATGTACAGTGTTTTACAGTTAACTTATACTGTGGAGCTGCCTTTTAAACAATGAGAGTGATGTCCTGACCTCATGAACATTGGGAAACTTCCAGAGACTTCAGCCGAGCCAGTTGTTCATCCTTGGGGACACATCTTTAACAAAGCCCTCATAGCATTTACTGAGCATTTGAAAATATATGAAGGAACACATCTGTTAATAAAGCAGCTTGGAATTTGCTCTCAAAACTAGGCTAACCAAAACTTAGGACTATATTCACTTCCCTATTTTTCTAATTAAAACAATTGCCACCACGATTTGGTTTTGCCTCTGCCAAAAGCAGCACTCATAAATAATTCTGCACAAGCAGTGGTTTCAGCACTGCAGCTCCACTCTTAGCCTCCAAAACCATCTCTTTTAGGACTATGTAATGGGTGACTTGGACTGCTCCATGCTCCCACTAATGCTAGTACATGTCTGCATCCTACTTGAAGGTGGGGTTTTTTTTTTCCCATCCTGACAGACAAATGCCTTCCTTTGTCAATGCATGGTTTTACTCCTGCAACTTGCTGCCCCTAACGCTGCAGCATCAGATCTGAATGCTTCCTAGAATTTCATTCACTCACTTTTCTCTTCTTCAGGTAAAAAGGACTCAATTTTCAGTCAGTGTCTTAACAGAAGTGTTACCTGACAATCTCTTCTTCAGGTAAAAAGAACTCAATTTTCAGTCGATGTCTTAACAGAACTGTTACCTGACAATTTACTCAAACAGGCAAGACCTTTACTTCCTCTCTGCATCTGCTCTGAACTTGAATCTATATGAATCATATTTTTCTTCCTACTCATTTCGAGGCATTCTGTTTCTTCTCAGTTGCCCCAAGACCTAAAATCTACACACAGGGAAATTCCAGTGAAGGGGAATGATGCCTCTGGAATGGTTTCCTTGCCAATTCACATCTGGTACTCACTACAAGATCCATCTGTTTATTGAGGATCTCCAGAGGCTTGTGCAGTCGTGGCTATAAGGATGCCTTTTAATTAGATTTTGTCATCTGGCTGGTTGGTAAGGAGCTGACAGTTGAAGTGCAGCAGAGCATTTTGAACTAGTCAGTCATCATCTCCTATTTGCCAGTTCATAATCCAGTGGAATGCCAGTCACATTTCAGCAGTCTAAATCAGTCATCTCCTACGTACTCCCAAAGTGTCAACACTATGAAGAGTGTTGCTTAATTGCCTTTAATTTAAAATTATTTCTTGCACATATATTTGCACTTAGGGTTGTTGCCAGAGCTCTGGAGAGCGAAGTCATGCTATTCATAGCTTACCTCACTAAACTGTCTGGGTTTGAAACAGAGGTGAGACTGTGGCCCTGGGTGACTTTGCTGTATCATAAGGAGGCAAAGACAGAAATTCTGCAGAGCAAAGCCTTCAATCTCTGAAAGGCAAAACCTCCTCAGTACTAGCATGAATTAAACTGGCATGCCAAGAGCATAAATTATGCCATATAAAGATTTATTTATCCTTCCAAAAAGTGGGATTAGGACTGGTCACAATTTACCCCCTGCTGTTTCTCACCTCCTTCTCTAAAAGCACTTTGACCACTGTCATGACAAAAGTGAACTGAATTGTGAAGCATGGATCACTCAATCTGCAGAATCACAGATTCCCAGCAGCACTCCTAAACCAAGATAAACTCTTATAAAACCCACCTGAAGCAATCTCTATCTTATAAAAACACAGATAATGTGTTCACAGTCATATGAAACACTGAATAAAGTCTCCTGTGGGTGAGTTTTGTATAGCTGTGCTAACTGGAAGACACTGGGAATGCAATTTCTGCCCTGGTCTTATTGTTTAAATAATTGCTGATGATAAAATTCAACATTCTCATTGCTTGGTTTAGCCACAAAAAAATTGATCCCTGTTAAAACTTATCCCTTAAGACTGAAATAAAGTTGTTAATTAATTAATTTGATGATTCATTTTGCTATCTATTGACGTAGTCTTTGATCCTCCTGTATTTTCTTTTTGCTTGATTGAAGCTTTCATTCTTGCACAGTCACCAGACCTTTTGGTGAGAAACTTCTATTTACATCTGTAACTGACTTCATTCATACATTGTCCCAGCAGGTTCTCTTTGATCTCTGTCTATCTGAGTTTAATCATTAAGTTTACATCAACAGTTTTTCAGTTGCTGTATCTCTCCCAGTTTCCAGGGCTCAGTCAAGAGAACACAATTCCTCAACTTCACTTAGGATTATTTCTCTGTAGTGTTGCAGTGACCACTCCTTGTGCTGGAGCTCTGAAATGACTGTAGGGATAAACATGATCCTTCTTCCATTCCCGTATGAAGCACTTAAATGTCAAGACTTGGATTGTTTTTTTCCCTGTGTATTTTGTTTGGAATCATACATTAAACACATTGTAGCCTGGGTGGATGTTGTGAATTTAACATATACAGCAGGTCTACAGATTTGCTGTGAAAGAAAGACAAGCAAGTCTGAATTATATCCTCTGCTGTGAGGACAGGATGAGGGTGCTGGGGGTGTTCAGCCTAGAGAAGACTCCAGGGGGGCCCTTAGAGCTGCCTTCCAAAACCTGAAGGGATTCTACAGGAAGGCTGCACAGGGACTTTTCATAAGGGTGTCTAGCAATGGACAAGGGAAATTGGTTTGAAGCTGAGGGAGAGAAGGGTTAGACAGGAGCTGAGAAAGAAGTTTTTCAGTACAAAGGTGGTGAACCCCTGGAACTGGCTGCCCAGGGAGGTTGTGAATGCCTCCTCTCTAAGGGTGTTCAAGGCCAGGATGGATGAGGCCTTGAGCAGATGAGTGTAGTGGAGAGGTTTCCATGCCCATGGCAGGGAACTTGAATTAGATAATCTCCAAGGACCCTTCCAATCTAAGCCATTCTATGATTCTTTGAATTAAAATGCTAAAAGCTTTTTCTGTTATTTTCTGATGCCCAAGTTTAAAAAGTGGGCTGGTGACAAAGATTCATTGTCTCTCAGGACAAAAGGGACAAGAACTTTTATACAGCTCATCTCAAGCACCCCCATTTTTTTCAAACAATTACAAACTTGATTAAGACATTCAAAGTGAAGAGCACAGACCAACAATCAATCCAGATAAGGTCTTGTCTGAGTGCTGTGTGAGCTCTGCTGAGCAACAACTGTCCTTCTGCACAGACTCCTTTTCCCACCTAGGGAGTCTTTAGTGATAGATGGAATTTATTAATATTAACAGAAGTAATACCACCTTATTTTCTTTCAGCAGGCACTTCCTGTTGATTTTGACCCAATCCTACAAGACTAAAGAGCTTGGTCTAAGTCTTGTCTTTAAAACTAATTGGGTGTTTTCCTGCACTTACATTTTTACATTAGAAACTCTCAACATTTTGCCTCATTGTATGAGATGTGCTAGTACATTTCTGGGCTTAGACTTGAATCATCTTAAGAGCTCTCCTGCCATTCTAGATCAAATGAATATTCTGGCCCGTTTTAGGTTAGGCTTAGGGTTTAGGGTTGGGTTAGGGTAACTGTAAGCAACCTGCTGGCTTTGAGCTGTGCATGCTGGGTGAGTTAAGATTCCCTGAGGGCCAAGTCCCTGGAGTACTGGAATACATTTGAGCAGCCCTGTACAAAAGCAGGCCCCAGCCAAAGAGATGAATGAGAATCACAAGTGGCTGCTCTGTCAATCTCCTGCACATACCACATTCATAGCTCCACATCTGCATATGTGGGTGGCTGGGTAAGACCTCAGCACTTCCTTTTACTGTGCCTCAGTACAGCGGTCCCTCACAGTAAAGTTTATTTTTCCTTTCCTTAGTTCCCTGCTAATAAAACAAGGTAGTATTAGACATTAACCTGCAGAGATGCAAACCAAAACTGAGACTTACCACCCCAACAACAATATGATCCTGCCATCCTAAGTATGCCAAGCACTCTGCCCACTCACTCCTTACCCCCAAAGCTGTGGCTACTCCCTTCCTCCAGCTGCAATATTCTGTAGCCTCCTTTTACAAGAGACTGGGAAAACACAGAGTGGGAGCTGACTTTTGTTTTTCCAAGTATGTAAGGAAGAGTAGCTTATCCTTTCCACAGCTTGTTACTGCTGATCAACATCAAATCAGGCTACAAATTCAGAATATGAATCAAAAGAAGAATTATTAACTATTACAAATTAAATTAACTCAACATCTAGTGAAGTTTATTTGTGTGAGTGAAAGAAAGAGGTGCCATTGGAATGGATCTGTATTTGGAATACAGCTGCAGGACCCACATCTCCCCATCTATGCCTGGGGAGGTTTTGTTTGTCTGGGTTCTATAGCATTTGTGCTTTTTCACTTCCCTCATGGTTTGGTGGGCTGGGAAGAGAGAGGGAAGGAGAACCTTGATGGATGGAAACAGAAAGAAGTAAAGTTTGGATGTAATCACAGAAGTGGAGTGGGTAAGATCTTTCCCATGTTGGATGCCTGGAATCCCACTGAATGTACTCCAGGCCAGAATAAAGAGGAGCAGCTATCCAGAGCACTTGCTGTGGGATTATTATGCTTAGCAACATCCCAAAGAGCAAACTCCAGCTCCTTACCAGTGTGACATCATAGTGCTCCCCAGTAAGCACTGGCCTTGGCTTTGGCCTAGGAATTCCTAGAAAAGATTGATCTAAAGTTTAGATTCAGC
The DNA here is from genome assembly GCA_013396835.1 of Psilopogon haemacephalus. Classification (NCBI taxonomy): domain Eukaryota; kingdom Metazoa; phylum Chordata; class Aves; order Piciformes; family Megalaimidae; genus Psilopogon; species Psilopogon haemacephalus. The sequence continues at coordinate 456,475 of VWZI01023541.1, forward strand.
TAGTGAGCAGGAGGCTTTTGCTCTGAAGCTGTATTTAAGTTCTCAGAAGTTAAGGTAGATCTGCGGTACTATTTACTTAGTTGATAACAACCTACATGGACAGACTTGAGTTCAAAGATGAGAGGAAAAAATATAGGTATACTGACAGAATTCCCATTTAGACCAAGTTCCAAGAGTTTTTATTTCCCCTTTAGAAATGGATTTACTTTGTAAATATACCTGTGCTGAGTAGTTTTCAGGACTGGAAGCTGGGGAGTTAAGTAGCTGCAGGGGTACTAGAGGCAACCAGGAAAAGCAACTAACTATGAAATGAGGAAAAAAATCACCAAGTGCTATAAAGCCTGTGTGCCCTTTTTCATATATACCTCAGGAGGTAAAATCTGCTGCAGTTAGCCTTTCAGGATGACAGGAATGCTGCAAAAAGCCTTGAGAAAAAGGTTTAGGAGTAGCATATGTTTTCAATCTGCGGGAAACAAACCTGATCTTTCGGATTTCAAGTGCAAATCCCACCAACAGTATGTGGAAACGAGAATGGATTGGCCATCTCAAGATTGAAAATCTGCCATGTCACAAAGGCTCCTCTGCCAGCTACTTCTGCTTTACTACCAGGGGCTTGCTCCAACAGCAGCTTTGCTTCACAAATGAATGTTTCTTCCATTTGTCATACTAAACTTATTAAACTGCCCTTTTTGGCTTTATGTTAGGATATTTTCTATATTTATAACAGAAGAAAATACACTACTTGTCATCATCATGGACATGTTTAATGTTACAAGTTGATACCCATTTCAGTAAGGTCCAGTTCACTGCTTGTCTTTTTTAGACTTTATTCAAAACACATTTTCCCTGGCTTTGCAGATCCCCTGCTGTTTGCTAAATGTGCCCAGCTTCTTCCTCGTACTTGCTGTATATCTAGACAAGAAATGTTTAAATTACTTGAGTTTTAATAAATGCAGCTGTGAAATCTATAGGGGTCTGTATTACCAGGCAGGTCAAGGACACAACAGCCTCATGCCACAGATTATTTCTTGTGGGAAAAAAAACCCAAACCAAACCAAAACAAAAAACCCAAACATAATGCTTTCCAGCTTTCTAAAAAGCAGTATTTATTTTATTCCTTCTAAATGTACTAAATAGATGAAAGTTGCTGGCTGTTTTATGCCCTGTGCTTTTTCTAACTATCCATTAATTTAGTTTTGATACACATAAATTCTGGTATGCGTTTGAGCATTTTGCATCGCAATTTACTAAGTACTTAAAATTCATTTAGCTCAGTTGTTTAGGAAAGGATCATGGAAGGGTAATTTGGTAACAAGCTTTTGACTGGCTAATAAAGACTTTATTAGACCAAACTTCTTCTCTGAAAGGGTTCTCAAAGCCTGGAATAGGCTCCCCAGGGAGATGGTTGAATTCCCACTGCTGGTGGTGTTTCAAAGAAGCAGAAATGTGATGCTGAGGAACATGGTTCAGCATCAGCTTTGGTAGAGTTACAGAATAGTTGGGCTCCATGACCTTAAAGGTCTTCTTCAACCTTTATGATTCTGTAATTCTCAGTCCGTAACACAACAGTTCAGAGTTGTTTAGGTTCTTGCAGTTGAACACATCTCAACAGCAGTCTGCACTGTAAGGACATAGGACCAGCTCAGGGCAGAAGATCTAAACTCAGAAAAATAAGTCTGTCTACCAACTAAGGAAAACAGGCTCAAGCTGTCAAAGCTCTACTGTTTGACACTCAGTCTGATGCTTCCAGGAGGCTCGTATGCATGCATTCTGTATTGCTTTATCCTGTCCCCCACTCAAGGCTGGACTCTCATCCTTAGTTCCTCTGTTCACAAGCAGATCAGGCTCCAATGCCCAGAGATTAATTGTCTAATCATCTTTCTTACTCCTGCTTAGAAAGTTGCCCTCTGGCTCCTCCTCCTGGTTTTGAAATTTAGAAGGATGAGCCACTGGACTCAGCAGAAGATTGTAAAGAATAGGGTAGAAAGGGAAATGGGGCTTAGACAATAAGCAACTTCTAAGGACAAGCCTTTCTCACACATGCTGCAGTATTTGTTACCTTTTGTCACTTGGCACAGTGTATCACTGACCTCAGGATCAGCCCCTGGCCACCTAAAGATGCTCTTCATTTGGTGCAACTGTTGCTATCAAGTCTAGGACTTCAGAAGACTGGCAAATACTCATGACAACGTCCCTGGTATGACAAGTGAAGAAACTATGTGAAAGGTCCTCAGAATGTACAGAGCATCAAACCCTGCAGTCTCCTGGATGCCTCCTCCCTGGACATGTTCATGGCCAGGTTGGATGAGGCCATGAGCAGCCAAGCGCCCATGCCTTGGAGGTTGGAGTAGATGGTCTCTGAGGTTCCTTCCAACCTGAGCCATTCTATGATTCTATGAAAATTCAAGGCTATATTTCACACAGACCATTTTTTAGCCTACCTTGTAGAACTGTTCTCCAAAAGTTTCACAAAAGCAAGCCAACAGAACAAGATGGCTATTGAAGTTGTTCGTGTATTTGGCTTGATAGGCACTCAACTGAATAAGGCCAGTGTTGAATTTTCCCTCGGCACAGTTGGACTCTATCATGTTTTATGGCATACATGGTTCAGTCTGGAAGCTTACCCTAAAGGCCTGATCCTGAACCTGTGCTTGGGCATATGCAGGCAGCTGTCAGGACACTGAAGGTAGCCACAGCAGCACAATCTGCATTTCCTCAAGAACTCTGTGGGTCCTTAACAAGCAAAGGAAAAAAAAAAAAATCTGTGAGCAACATTTTGCCTCAGACTCAAGTCTCCCCGCACCTGTGGGTGTTTTATTTTGTGCCATACTCTAAGGAAACCTCATGGTAATTAAAAGCTGCAGGATACCGACAAGACTCATTTTTACCACAAAACCGATACCGATTTACACCCAGGCTTCTACTGTGGCTAATCTGACTCTTTCAACGATGTTCCTACGGGCCTCAGCCATGCAAGGGGCAGCTTCCCTCAGGCGACAAGCGCACGAAGTACCTGTACGGCCGCGGAGAAGGGGCAGGAAAACCCTTGAGCTGCGAGGGCAGGGGCGGCAGCCGAGCAGAGCTGCGAGGGCA